>CM031243.1:526020124-526472624 GCA_018340775.1 Taxus wallichiana var. yunnanensis
ATGCAAGACCTTTTTTTAACAATTCTAGACAACCCTAAGCCATATGTTCATATCTGCAAGTTAAAAAAGTGGGGAATTTCGGGCATCATCTCTAGTATTAATCTATAGACCCACACTTGCAAATATTTCCCTGACCTACCTCCATTTCTATAGTTGGCCTCATGTCTTTCATCAAATCTCCTAGAGTTAAACCCTTGACCGTAATTTTGAAATGAAAAGGTCTATGAAAGTCCTCTAGTTTTCATTTATTTCATTCACCTAATCATTCAATAATCCATAATAGTCAACTTTTGGATTGTCGTAGTGTACTTAATTGTAATATATGGAACTCAATTTTTTGATATATGATATAGATTATTTATTTGTGTTTATATTTTTGATTGTATCTTGTATGACTTGAATTTATTTGCATTTAGTTCATGTATGAGAAAATTGACGTGTTTTTAATTTCTTATTCACATGCTATATGGTTTGAATTTTGCACTTATTAGATTATTTGAATTCATAATGATGATTGTCTAGTTATTTGTTAATGAATAATTTCTTATAGATATGTTTTTGATATTGCTCATTTAATTATATGTTTTTATATTTCTTGTAATCAACCAATGATAGATGTAGCATCAAGATTTTCACATATATAACCATAGCCCGAATGGTTTTAGTTGATAGTACTCCATTATCCATTTGCTTGTGGGTATTTAGGATTTACATAATTTCAATTTGTGATGTACTCCAATATAATGGTTCATCGGCATAAAATTTGACCTTATGTGATTATTTTGTGATTATGTACTAGAGCCTTTTGTATAGTGGTTGCTTCATGTGGTGCATTGCAAAACTATTGGGTTACAATGCGACGCAACATTTTTTCCTCTAATAGGAATGTAACTAAGAAAATATTTGTCTAGTTGCTTTATGATTTATAATCCATTTGCATTGTTTTCCCTTGCTCTTGCTCTATAGATAACATTTTATTCAATAGTAATATGTTTTGTTTGTAGTAATTTATCTTCCTCTCTAAGTATCTCTTTTTTTTTTTTTTGGCTATAAGTATTGATTTCTCTCACTCAATAGGTATGTGTTAAATTTTTATGCTTAGTAATCATCTATGTTTCTTGGTTTTGGCTTAGAAATATTAGATACTTTCTCTAATGTAACTATTTTTGGTTCAAGTATCCACTTTTGTAGGAATAATATTTCATAGAGATAAATTGAGCCTCACATTAACAATTTGTTTGTTATATACAAAATTAATGTGATCGTCACAACTATCAATAATTTCTTTCACATGCATGAACTATTGGCATCCCAAGATAACATTAAAGTTTTCATTTTTAGTCAACACTTGAAATATCGTATATATAACATTGGGTCTTACTACCACATGGAGACTTGGATATCCCATTGAATTAGTATATGTTGTGGAATTTTGTAGCTCACGCTAATCATAACCTAATTTCTCAATTGGATCAAGGTTGTACATGTGTTTTGTGTATTCTCGCTATCAATTATCACCTTATTGTGATTTTCATTATTCATTTATGCTCATATAAAATATGGGTTGATACTTTTCTTATTATATAATATTGTGACTAAAATTTCCTCTCTAATTGGAGTTTTTTTCTCGGATTGATTCCTTCTTCTTAGACAAGTTATTTACCAACCTATAAGCTTTCTTAAGATCTTGTTGAGCATTATGATCTTGTTATGATCTTTATCCTAGGGTTCATTTTAAGAGACCTCTTAGAAATCGGAGGTGGAAAATACCTGGTGAATATCCTCGGAACCGGTTTCGCGGGAAGGCGAATTTTTTGGGGGTCCGACAACAAAATTTTCACCTAATTTTTAAGTGGTATGATAAGGCGTAGACACGTGGACAGGAGATTTTTTGTCGCCGCACGCCAACAAGGTTGTTGATGCGCACTAACAAACCTTGTTGATGTGCGACAACAAATCTTCGCGCGCGCCTACAAGCCTTCGCCTCCTGCATCGCGCAACAACAAAATCTTTGTGTCGTGCATCAACAAACTCTCTGTCGCGTGTCTACTTCCTCTCGCACTCCTGCGCGCGCCTAAAAACTCTCCATGTTGCGCGTCAACAAAATCTCCGCTGCGCGTCTGCAGCCTCTCGTCCTCTGTTGTGCATCGTAGCCTCCGCCTCCTATCGCGCATTTATTTGTACTTGATAATACATATGCCCCTGTGGTATGAGTGAGCTAGTAGTGTTCTACCTGGAGAATAATCTAGGATTATATAGGGGATAGTTTCAAGGGTAGGTGAAGTTGACCCTAAAAAAATTAAACTATAATTTTTAGGCGAACAGGTCACTGACCCGTGCTAGAAAATTTGCCTTTTCAAATTTTTTAAAAATGGAATATTCGCCATATTACGAATATTCGCCACTAAAATTATCCCCGCTTTATCCTTGTTTTATTCTATATAACACACTCACGAGTGAGATGTTGAATATTATTGTGTAAGGTCCAACATTTGTTCATGTTGTGTCTATTAATGTGATTATGATTGATAAATTATTTTCCTTGATATTGTATCAAATGATGTTGTGTTCTACATCATGTACTAGGTGGCTTGGCAATAGTATTATCAAGTAACTTATGTAGGATAGTGGTAGGTGCATCAATATCATCGTGGATGATAGTATCATGAATATGATTGCTCTTAGTTGAATATTTCTCTTCATTGTATGTTGTGTGACATGTGGTTTTTGACACAAGAAGTAAAGATGATGTCTAAAGGATGGGCAATTTTCACATGTGGACATGCATGTGAAAAGTTTTCAAGAATCTTAGACATAACGACCTCAATGATCTTAGGATTTCCACCAACAAACCCTCCTCATAAGCTACTAGTTTATCTACAAGTGATAAATAGACTTACTTGGTTAGTTAAGAAATGTAGGAAATGGAGTTGCGATTACATCAAAAACATGTGATGTTGTTCCTTATAACTTGGGTTGAATATAGTTTGTATATCAAATATTTGAATCATGCAAAGTAGTTTTGAATGAATTCATTAGGATGTTGGCACATTACTTCCAAATGCTCAAAATCATAATGGGTATTGGGATGGGATTTGAAGTTACTAAAGAAGAGGTAACTTATTAATGGATAACTACTAATAGAAGCACTAAAAATCCATAAAACCATACTAATTCCATACCGGTGAGACAAGTGTGATAAATATTTAATAACAATCTTATCATCATGTGCATATAATTGTAATCATCTAGAAGAATGATCAATGTGTTGTTTTGGTCACACCGAGATGAAACATTAAATTAGATACTAGACAAAAAAAGTTGTGGTATCCATATATGTTCACAACTAATTCTAACATTAAATATGACATTCATTTTATTGCCATGAAGAAATTTTTCATTTTTTTGGAGAAGTCAATCAAAAATTATAATATCTTAGCCACACGGTGGATTCGATTCCATTTATTTAAAATTAATTAATAATTATGGTATCCTAAAGATCCAAGATAAGGACCTTGAAATTTCTATCTCTAAACTTTTTTAGGTAAGTGTATTTAAGATATGAGTACTAATTTATATCCTCGTACTAGTTTCTATAATGTGTTTACCTCATCATTACATTATGTTATTCATAATTTCAAAATAAAATTACACCTTAAGGAAACTATAAAAACATATAACTAGCAAATGCATCCATAGATGCATGTGAGAGGCCGATAGGCATACAAAAATATATATTGGAATAATTATATCAGTATTATTATGTATAATTTACAATATTATCTCAATATAATAAAATTAGATGCATTGTTGGGTTTCATAAACCATTGCGCATGAAATTTTGATACCAAATTTATAATATATGCCTCTAAGTGCAAAACATAAGGTTCAAAGGAAATAATACTACTTAAAGAACCTAGTTAATTACCAATAGATCAAGAATGAAACCTTTTTATAATTCCCTAGAAGACAACATAACACAAGAAAAAGAATTAGTCTTTTGATGACGTGAGACACATCTTTGAAAAACTATGAAAAAATGGATTAGCAAAAAGAAACAAAATATTCAAGAAATTATATTTATTAGTGTCATTTTCTACTCAATGTTTTTTGGAAATGTCTTGTTTACTTGAAAATATTAGGAGTGAACAAGGAGGTGTCCAAACCGAGGGTACACATTACAAAATATGCCACGTTTTCCTTCAAAACTTAAACTTTTTTTTATCTTCTTACTCAATTGAAGAAATGTTTAGTTTATTAAACCGATTCTCAAATTGCAATATTTAGTATGAAAATCCTAATATTCTAAAATATATTTGACTATGCTAGAAACCTCGATAAAGAAGGAAACATGAGAGCCCCAATCGATGGTGAACTAAAATATGAATGTGATTTAATTTTAAACTCTACAAGTAGAGAATGTTTTATTTATCATCAAAGAAGACCAAGGTAGATATAAAGAAACAATAAAATTAACTAATTTTTTTTACTCTCATTTAGAGTAAGGAAGAACATCTAAATTAAAGGAATTCGGGTAAAATCGGGGGAGGGTAGGCTTGTTATTGAATTATAATCTTGGAATGAGCATATTCAGTAATAATGTTGTGGAAACCAAGTGTATGTCAAAGGGATTAGGTGAACAACAAGAGAGAAATATTGTTACAATAATATGTTTGGCTTGAGCATCATGACATAACATTGTAAAATTTAAGGCTATGTAGAAGGAAAAACATTTATGCCTTATGGTCATCCCAAAATGGTGAGAAGACAAATTTTTTTCAAGAGCGTGTAACATCATTTGCACAATTAATATTTGTATAGTAATCTTGAATAATGTCAATGACGAATGCATGATCACACGAGATTTTCTTAATAAAGTAATAAATTTTCAACGTGATGCAAAATGCAAAGAAAAATTCAAGCCTTGTTATAAATGTAGAATTTAGAAAATTTTAGATAATAATAATTTTCTAGAAATTCCACCACTCGCTTATTCTTATATTTTGCCCATCAGAACTAAATAAACAAGGAAAATTTAAGTTTATGCTATAAAATCATTTCGAGATTTTTTTTTCTTATCTTGATTCATGCTCAAAGAAAACCCATAATGTGATGTAAAATGCAAGTTGTTGTTCTCATTTGTGTAGTGTTATGTTTATCTTGGATATGGAAAAAGTTTTTATCCTCGTTTCTATCGACCTTTTGATCATTGTCATTATTAGATCAATGGAGTGTTATGTTTATATTTGATATGAATTTTTTTGTGTTATGTTTATTTATGATCTCGAGTGTGTTTAATTTTTGTCCATTTGAGTAGTATTTTTAAGGAATAACCTTACTAATTTATCTATTTCAACACAAATGCGAATGTATATGTATGCAATCCAACCATATCTCAATATAAATCTTCTTATATATAAGTATCTAGTGTTTTTCCAATATCCTAAAATGTAGGTAACTCAAAAATATAAATGTAAATTGAGAAGGTGAACTTAAACGAGGGATTGTGGTTGCGACGTAAAGTTAGAGTCAAACTCGAGAAAAGGGGATTTTTGAAAAAGTCCCATAACACCCCAAAATTAGGGGTGCTCTTAGAAACAATCTAATAATAAACCTAATTATAAAATTGAACAATACAAAATCCTATGGAACAAAGTGAGATTCACCATGCATTGTCCAATTCAAATGAATACTTTGAAATCAAGACAATGAAGTGGGACTTAATCCATTAAATTTGAAAATAACCCCATCTTTTTCATAAATTGAATGAAGATGAGTGACGTCCGCCACCTTATCATCATTTTCCACCATGTAAATACTAGAAACTAGCAATCACATGTAAAATGTGTGATAGAAACACCGAAGGGGATTCATCGAGGATATGAAATTGGAGGATCCAAACAATGAAAGATGAAAAGAGATGTTGAAAAAGGGGTTAGTAAATTATATGATCTATGCTATAGTCTATCAGTTTAATTCTTTGTTTAAGTGATAGATTTATGGGGGTGGCTTTAGGTCTGATGAAACTCAGCATTGACTTTTGAAATTGAAGGCAATCAAGTGATTTTACATAGCCACATCCTCCATCCTGTTTCGAAAATAAAAGTAGGGAGACTTTGTTGCATGTGGCAAGGTAGAATTTTGTGTAACTACATCCCTATAAGACATGCTTAGAAAAGGAAGGCTTCCCATTATCAACCGCTCCACCACTTAACCACATGATGGAAATGAATGGTTGAATCTTTTGCATAAGCTATAGTCAAACAACACATAATAGTATTCCAATTGTTTACCCTCATAAAGAAGATGTTGCTGATCTACATGAACTCCTTGTAAGGATCCAATCGATGCTTTAAATATTCCATAGAATCATCAGAATTCACCCATAAAAGAATTGTGATGACACAGAGACTCGTGTCTTCGAACAATCCATCAAAATTGACATCATCCATCAAAATTGAAGTGCAGCTTGGTCTTCAATTCCTGCACTATTTCTACAGATGAGACTGCGAACAGCCAACACAAAGATCATGTTGAGTTCCATTTTACAAAGTCATCAAATTACCCAACAAAGATCTTGGAGGGGTCCGATTTTATTTCATACGACTATGACAATGAACGTGGTGTTATAAAGAATTTTCATGCCTATCTGCCCAAAATACCAGAATACATTTGGCAAAATAATGAGAACCTATATGCAAATTATGAAAAGAAAAGAAAAATACCAGAAATGTAGTTAAGAAATTATGATAACTTGTATGAAAATTATCAAACAAAAATAGAGATGAGATGTCATTGGAATTAGTTCCAATAATTTGTTAAAATATAGGGATGTGAGATGGGTATATATTTTTGCTCTCTATTTACCCAGGTAAGAATTTGATGACATGATTAAAACTGGATTTTAAAAACAATGTTCACTTGCATACAAAGTGTTGAAGTATATATGATGCACACCGAGTGTTTGATGAAATTCTTGAATTACATTTAGATCCTTGAATTCAATAATTGTAGTATGTCCTTAGCATAAACAATGCAACAAAAGAAGTTTAAAAGTTTTTGTCATGTGTAGATGGAACGAGTAAATTAGATTTGTTTGTTTGTTGTGTTTTTTTTTTTTTTTGTGGGGGTGTTTTCATAAATTTTTTTTTGTATAGATAGTATAGTAAAGTATAAGAGTTTTAGATCTATTGAATTATATTGTAACATCTCTCAAAAGTGATATGTAGAAATATTTGAGTTTTTTTTTTTTTAAATCTCATTCAATAGGTTAGTCATTCCACCATCTAACTATTATATCATGCATGTTCACAAAGATGAAATTGACTTTAAGAACGGACACCACTCATTAACTTCAATAAAATGCTATGAAGTTAACTTAGATAATCAATAAGAGATAATATCTCCTCCATGGTATTATTTTCACTAAAGAAGATGCTAACTAGTCTTATCAATGTGACTTTATATAAGAGAACATTTTTATAATTTGAAAGGACTCTTAATATAGGAAAAAATCTTTTTACCTCCTAAGAAATATAATCACATAATTCTATCATGGCATGAGAAGGTATTCAAAATAGGAGAAAAACTATAATTTTCCCACCGACTTAAGTAAATTGAGGTTACATATTGAGGCTAACAAAGTAAATGTCTTATGTACACAAATCAATACTTATTGTCAAATACATCTAATTCTTCCTTGGAGTATTGTTGGTTATAATAATAAGAATTGAAAATCTAGAGCACTAAATCTTAATTTCTATGTCAGAAGTTCTTTAATCATAACTCTAAGCGCAATGTATTATTAGATGAAAATTTGAGTTCCTATCAAAAATTGTTTATGAGAGGTAAGTGCATAATCATAAATTCCATCACCAATGTAAGGTCAATCGTGCTCCATATTTTTTGTCAATCCGAATGTAACTCAACTAAGTGATCGAATAAGGGGTTATTAATTTAATTCATAACTATATGTCATGTACATAAATAAGGGGTTGTATATTAGGTCTACATCTCTAACTTCCTTCGTGAGATAAAAAATTTGTAGGGCTTATATCCATAAAACCTTCATTAAGGTGTGGAAAGATAAACTAAGGGGCCACCTTACATTTCAATAAGACAACCCTTTATTTTCCTTATTATAGTTTGTAGTTTGAAATAGGAACAAGGATTAACTAAATTTAATGTTCATAGCTAAATCCTCTTTCAACTAGTGTTTTATCTAGTTGAAATTACTTAAGGGATTATCCGACTAGCAACAACCTCTTGATTGAACATTGAGTTTCAAAAAATCTAGTAGTGTCTACTTAGGCTATTATTATATGTTATTGTAAATGCATATACAAATATAAATATGTCTGTTCATAGTTATGTTTTTATATACACATACATATGAGGACTAAATCCAATTAAACAGACAAAGTAAACCAAATCTCACCTATATTCTCAACATCAAGGAACGTATTTCAATCATGATCTAAGTGATTATGAAAGTATTATCACTGTAAATTACATGATATTACACATTCTAATCAATGAGGAGTATGATGTGTCCATAGAGGCAACAATCCCTATTTAGAATGTCATCATTATCAACATAGTCAAAAGTAGCTCACTTTTTTTTTCCTAGAACCTACAAGTGAAAGGATGTTATGATTGACCTCATTTTCACATAGATTATAAGACTGATACCTTACCATAATTACAAGTTTGGCATTATGCATATTTTTTTAGTGTGATCTTGTGTTTATAGGTTGCTTTACTTTACATCTAAAAAATCTCTAAAAGGATAGCTCCATGATTAAAATTATAGAAATAGTTTACATATTAAACAAGAATGTCTCTTGCAATGTCCATAATTAAAATTACGACTAAAAAAATATGTTTCCATTATTCTTTGATAGATGTCCATGCTCAGCTCTAAATTTCCCATTTTAACAAATGTGATAGTAGAAAAGGTTGTGGAGTTTTGATTTAAACCTTCCAATCAAATATTTTTGAAATTTTACAAGGCCTTTTTAACAAACACATTTTTTGCATATCTTGTAATCATTACAATCCATGGGATCACATTTATTTTATGCATTTAATTAAACAGTTCAATTCCTTGTGCATGCTTCCACATTTCTCATGAATATCTACTAGGTAACGTGGAATTATTATTTATTTGAGCATGATGGTATGAAAGAGGATCGTATCAACACAAAATTGGTAACATAAGTGACATTTGGCTCCTTTTGTATCGGGAAGGACGTGTATTTTCTTCCATTTTTGATACTTGTAATAATATTAGTAGTTTTTCACCCATAATGATAAACAAAATATGAGGTTAGAGGTCCACCAACCTTTATCATCATGTAGGTTTCATCCTTTCTCTCTTATTTCCATTTATAGAAATAAAATAAGAGTAAGTTGTGCTTTAGTTGGGAATTTATCGCACCACATAAAACATAAAAATTAATTTCATCCATAGTTCTTGTGATGAGCATCCAACTATACCAACCAAAATCTTTTGACATTCCAACTTTAACACAATCCCTAGAAATTTTTAAGGCTTTATGGACTACAAAATATATTAAACTAAAATGAAATTATCTTGATGAATTGTGAACCTAGAGTGAAGACTAATGGGTTATGGAAGAACTCGTGTTCACTTAGATTACAAATTACATCCAATCGATGGTACAAGAAAAGGTAAGTTACATTTCATGTTAATAATGAATATAATTTGGCACAAGTTGACCCCTCAAGAAAAACATCATCAATAACACATATGTATATATCCTTCATGATTAAAACAAGGATATAAAAGCCCTTGGGGCTACATAGAGTCAAGTGCTAGGTTAATTATGGAGTTTACATTATCCTAAAACCATGATAACAATCATAATCACTTGATTATCCATGTTAAAAATTATTGCATTACTTAGTGTCACCAATAATCCCCACAAGACCATTACCAATGTTTGAAATGATGGTAACAATGATGAAATGATGATATTATTGTAGTGTAAGCTTATGCTTATAACTTGTTTTACTTTTCATCAAAAATAATCTCTACAATAATTATTCCATGATTAAAAATTTATAAATTCTTTGCATCTTTAACAATAGTTTTTTTTTTTTTTTTTCGCTCTCTGTCGCGCAATGTCCGATGGTTTCACTCGCACCTTTTCTCATGGTGAAATCCATGCGTACTAACATTCCCCCCCACGAACCCTAAATGGGGAATAGAAGATGGTTTTAATGGCAATGAAAACTCGAGAAGGTTTCAAAGAAGAAACGCTTTAGATCCATGCAGTCTGCGAGCATATGAACAAACACGCAAGGATCGGCCAGTAGAACGGGTTGGAGGAGGAATTGCTATGGGTTCGCCTGTTCATGGATTGATCTTGCCTTCACTAATGCAGGAGCTCCGAGGACGGTTGCACAAATCATTTTCAAACTCCAACTGGGGGTGCTCTTGTGAATATGCCGGGCAATGGCCCTCTCAAACCCTAAGGCTCTTCTTGTGGTGGGTGGAACAGGTACTTTACTGTTATTTCACCATTAGATAGAGAAAATAAACATGGATCCTCCTTCAAATGAAACTCCGCAGACATTACCCCGCAGTGTATTACATTTGGGGAGGATGTTATTTCATCCGAGATTTACTATAAAGAGCACGCTTTGATTTGTAGATTCAGGGACTGTGGCCCACCTTTCGCTCTTCACGCATGGATCTCTAAAGATTGGACTCCAACTTCAAGTGGTAAGATAGACTTACATCGTAATGCTAAGGGAATTTTCATTGTGACTTTCTCTTTAATAGTTGATAAAGAAAACATTGTTTCTAAACTCGGACTCGTCAATCTAAATATTTGGTCATGAAACCACGGTTCCCAACCTTTAACCCGCATTACGAGAATCTTTCTCATGGGAAACTGTTTGGATCAAAGGCTACCCCACTTACCTATCCAATTAAAGTCGGGAGGCGATTTCTGATGCCATTGGCAACACCTTGGGAATTACACTCTTTATAGATTATCAAACCACTAATTACACCCATACTAATTACTATGCCCGATCTGGTGGAACTTGACACTGATAAAAATCTTCCTGCTACTATAGATCTTAGAGTGCAAAATCGAACTTGGTCACAAACTCTTGATTATGAAGGTCTACCTTTCCGATGTAGAAGATGTTTTGGCTTAGGACACACCTCTACTGCTTGTGGGATGCAAAAAACGTCAACATGAAAAGCGAAATTGGTGGAAAGATGCACTCCCAGCAGCACCATTTTTGGACGCTAAAAGGGATCTTGAATCAAAAGTGGAAACATGGGTATGAATCCAAACTGCCCTAGAAACCCCTCTATCCGAAAATCAAACCTGTTACCTTAGCAGCATGAAAATTGCTCAAGTTGTTGAGGGTAACACGGAAAATAATAAGTTTGTGGCTGTCCCATTTGGGACAAATGCGACTAAGGAGAATACCCCTCCTTTGTCTCCTCCTCCAACAGTGGAGACTCCAATGAATTTGGTCATGGTTAGCAAAAAAGAAAAAAATTTCACCACGAAGGAGAGCTATTAAATCTGGATGATTTCTCCGTTAGTGTTCGGTAGAGTACATTGTTTTCATTTTTGTGGCCGGATCACTGCGTGTTTTCTTTCCATGTGTGTTGTTGTACCTTTGTTGTTTGTTATTGCTCAACAGCTTGTTTATTTTTTGAGTTGTTGGTTGTTGTTTCTTCTTTGCGGCATCACGTTCAAGCGGTTGGTCCTTATTGTTATATCTCGGATGTTGTTCCTTTTCTTTGTGCTTATTTTTTCTATTCTGGCTTCTGAGCCTTGTTGTACAAGGGTATAGTCCCTTTCAAAAAACTATTTGCCAATAATAAAAAAAAACAATAGTTTCTCTTACAACACCCTCAATGGAAACTACATCTAACAAAAAAATTATTTCATTATACTTTTATGGATTTCCATGCCTTGCTCTAAAGCTCCCATTTTGATAGAGGCATAGAGGATTATAGAAAAGGTTATGGAGTCCATATGTATACTTTCCAATTACATTTTATTGAAAACTTACAAGGCTTTTCCAACAAACCCATTTTGAGCATACCCTACAATTGTAGTCCTTGAGATCACATTTCTTGAATGCATTTTTCAAATAGTTCACATCATTTGTGCATTCTTCCACATTTTTTATACATATATACCAAACACTTACAAATGTTATTTATTTTAAAGACGAGACTATAAAAGAGATATTCTTGACAAAAATTGGTAACATGAGTGACATTTGGCTCATCTTGTAGGAGGAATGCCATGAATTTTTCTAGCTTATTTCATCACCGTAATAATATTAGCAGTTTCACCCATACCAATTTTCTACTTACTTACATAAGAAATGAGCATCATCATGAAGAATTGACACTTTTTCACTAAATGTAACCAAAAATTGTCTAACTTGATCAATTCACCTTTGTTAGTATGCTCCCATCTTGTACCAAAATAAGAGATTTGAAATAAGGTGTAGACATCCACAAAATTATGTATGCACATGATTATGTTGTTTATGCCCACTTAACACCTACAATCTCTAATTGATGATTCATCTACATTGGTTTTTAGTATCTTTGCTTCCCTTTCTACTTTTTATCGTCTTTTTTTTTAAATCTCTTTTTCCTTTACCCTTCTTATAATTTCGAGGTTTCATAAACTCTAAAATTATCATTTCACTTTGATTCTAGATATCAAAGAAATTGTTTAAGTTGTCTATGGTAGCTAGTTTTGTATGGGAAAACATATATTCAATACCCATGTACCCTTCTTATTGAACTTTGTATATCCATAAAAATGATTTTATATCAATTTTAATTTTAATTCTACATTTTAACCACCTATTCTTCTATTACTAGGGAAAATGATCTAAACATTAAATTTTCAAACACAATTAGAAGTTAATCGACAATCTAACGCTCGATACTAAAACTTGATCGAAAATGAGTGTTTTACTTTTTCACTTTTAACCGTTTCAAAGGATCTTCAATTTTAACAAAAAAAAGGCCTTAATAATCCAAAATATTGATTAAAATATGATTTAGGACTGATTTTAAAACTGAAATTAAGTTTGTAATTTACTCAAAATTTCACTGTTTGATCAAAGCCCAAAAATCATTGTTTCCCGATTTACTTGATTTCTTTGAATTGTGCAATGTTGATTAATGGTTCCTCCATATTCATATTATGAACTTAATTAATTACAAGAAATCAGAAACTAAAAATAAAAATTAGAAAACAACACTAGATTGTTTACGGGGTTTGAAATTCCTATGTCCTCGAGTTCGTGGTGAACCGATCCATTAATAATGTTAATAATGAAAATAAAATAACCTTTACATTTAACCAATAATGAATCAAAACCTGAAAAAATGTGTAATCATAACTTCAAAGGACTTTCATGTGGCTCAATTGCCCTTTACCTTCCTGATCCACTTGCAGTTGTGTCTTCCTTGGGTTCTACACCTTTGTGTGACTTCAAAAGAGAAAAAATATGTCATTAAAGCTCCAAAACTGAAAAATGATCACACCATCATGATTGTCTCAAAATTATGAGAAAATTTCATATATAACTCGAGACCTGGATGTGAGCAGAAGTCCTCCAAAATCAAGTTTTCTCCAACTGCTCCCTTATGGCCTACACACACCCTATAACTTTGTATTGTACAAATACCTGCAAACTCATTTTATATTGTTTTGAGTTCCGTGGCACAATGGCTGGGCACCTATCCTTTTACCCAGAGGTGTTGGGTTCAAATCCCTCTTAAAGCACTTTGACTTTCCTATGAATATGAATGATCCCACATTGGGCGCTTGGGAGGATAAGTAGGCATTTAAATAGGGTGTTGTTTGTTATTAACATTGGCTTATGAGCCACATAACTAGGCGCCTATGTTGGAGGGGCTAGAATATGCTAATTTTTGCGCATGGATATGTGTATGGAATATTAAATGCACATTATTTGGAGGAATAAGTGGCTGGAGAGTTGGAAATTAATAGTGGTAAATTTAATAATAGTTGGGAGTTGAATAATGCGTTGGAAATAAAATAATGTGGCCAATTTGGAATAATAAATGGGTGTGGCTTGGTAAATATTTAATTACAATATACACATTATCCCACATGTATCCCGGATTAGTAGAATGAGGTAAATATAAGCAAAAACATTGTAATAACAATATGAGAAGGAGGCCATGACACCCCTCCATAATCGAGTGTGTCGAACCTGGCTGAGGGCCCCCAACTAGTAAATAGTGGGGCCCACTTATCATCCTTTGAGTGTCCAAGACCAGCATTCAAAGAAAACTTTTCCTATTTTTCCCATATTGCCACGTGTCAAATTTTCAAACACATATCGACATGTTGACCAAACTTTGACTGCAGACGTAATGGAGCTCGAGTGTCCATTTTTCACGTTCTTATAGTCATCGGAAATATCTCTGAAGGATCTACAACAATACTATGGTTTAGGAAGTTTAGGGAACATTTGACACTGAAATTGATCCCCTGATCACTCCTCTCTACTGAGAAGGATTTTTGTCCACAAAAAGTTGTTTGTCAACCCACAAAACATATTATCTTTTCCTGCATCGCACAAACACATACAAGAACTTGAAATAACATTATAGGTTAATAAAATTCAAATAGTTGATTAGCTAATTACATAACCAATCAGATAATAACACCTAATTAAGCTAGTGTCAATCGAAACGTCATTTGTAACCCTCGATCAACTCGCACACAACTGTGAATTGTCCATCCCACTATAATGCCATCACAAATAAATGACCAGATAATAAAACCCATTATATTATAGAAATTTAGTGTTCAACTATCACTTTGTGATATGACCGATTACAAAAATTACAATTCCATAAACACATATTTGTAAAAAATACATCTAAACTACCCCAATCAAAGCTAGTGCTCACTTTGTCCATCTCAAATCAGAATTATGCGCAGATATTCACTATCCGAATAAATTAGACCACAAATGCCCAAAAATATCTATAGTCAACAAACTGAATCCACGCGAGTCTTCCAATTCTACCTATACACTGAACTGTAAAAGGATAGATAACAAACTGTATGCTTACCCAAATTGGTGAACTACCATAATCTGTAAAACTGATCACCTAGTGCAACTTTACAAACTAGTTTGTTAGTGTAATAAATTTACACCCTAATTGCAACCACATCTGATAGTTACAAAAATCAAAATTTTCCCAAAATGAGGGTCTTAAAAATTAGTGCAAATAACACATGTGGATACAACAAGTTTGTCTATTTATTACAATATCAAACAAGTGCCCGAATGGGTCTTATAAGAACATCCATAAATTTGCACAAATGACAACATTATAAAACTACAAGTTTCAAAATTAGACATTCTGATGATGCCCATATCCTTGCATACTGCTGTTAGAAATGGAATTTCCAACCAAAAATGTGAGAAGACAATATAACTATGCTGAACTATCACTCAAATCTTCCCTATGACTACTTCCATAAAATTTTCAAAGTTGAATATTAACATAGGAAAAAATCCTTTCATCAAACATCAAGAATCCCTATAGCTCTGAAAATGTTTGCATGCTATCAACAATCAATGTTATGCAAACATAAAACTAAGGAACATTTTACCAGCCCTTTTAACAACATTTTCCTCTGTTTAGGTGGGTTTGTTTCCTCAGTACCAATCTGGGCCTCTGCACGAGTTAGATCAATTGTTGGTTTGACATTATTTTCCTTTTTAACAACTTTCGAATGTTTCTCGGAAGGAACATACCAACACATCTTAACATCATGACCATTCCTTTTACAATGGGAACAAAATTTAACTTCCCTGTTTTTAGGAGTCTTACCCATTTTACCATTTCCTGAGCTTTGTCTAGGAGAATGATTCCTTTATTTAGGAGAGGTAACTTTTTTCCATTTATCACCTCTTTATAGTGAGATTGGTCTTTAGCACCTGCCTTATAATTCAAAAAAGGTGTTAAATTATTCAACATAGTTTTCCTCTTCCAACACTAAGCTGTAAAATGAGTAGTACCTTCACAAAATGTGCAAGGAAACACATACTTCTATCTACCAAAGCTATATTGTTTAGACTGAAAGAGAGTATTAGAATCCTTAGGATTCATTTTCCCTTTAGTTCTATTTTTAGTGTAAGTGGGAGGAGGTGGAATTTCATTACCTTGTTTACTATTTTCTTACATGTTTCATTGTTCCTCTTGATGGAGAAATCATGTAAATCTAGTGGCGTAGAATCTTTCTTTGTTGGAAGCTTGTCTTCCTTCACTACTTGTTCTTTTGCTTAAAAGAAGAAGAGGATTAATCCTTAGATATTTTCCTTGTGCTTCCAAATCGGTTTCTTGAACACACATTGCATCAAGATTAGTGACACCTAAAACAAGAATCATATGCCTTAGGTAACTATGCAATCCACATATATGCAATGACACCATCCCTAGAAAAAAGAGCTCAAAATGTCTCATTTATTAGAAAACATGTGACACGTTTAGAAGCAACAACTCATTTCTTGGATGGTTTATAACCATTCCCGTGTCAAGAATGATGAAAATAATGGTGACATAACTATAAAATTTAAAAATAACTTGAGGGAGTATGGATGGATTCTAGCTTCACATTTAATTAAAATGTTGAATTCAACATTCATTTCATTTATTAACATACATCATTTTTGAGATATCTTACATATAATTACATAGAATATTGTTTTGATCGATAAAAAGAGGGTTAGTGGGTCCCTCACACTTTCATTAATCATCATGAAGATAGTCATTAAAATATCAATGTCACATAAAAGCTAACAAAACACCATAACTTCATAAAATATTTAAAAAGTTTCTCACACCCTACAAAACAAAGCAAGAAAGTCTTCCATAAAGAAAAACATATCTTCCATAGCAAAAACAAATCTTTCAGTAGCCCCAAATAATCATAATATGTGCATGGTAAAAACTTTTATAGTTTCCATAGCTTCCCTATCCTTCCACGAAATGAAAATATTGATCCACATCCCTCTTTTATCACCTTGCAAAACATTTACTTTTTTCACCAAAGTCAACTCATTTGATTCCACCAAGGAATAATATTTATGAAAGAAAGAGGGGGAAAGGGTATTGGGCCCAAATGACTAGTCATTGACCATTGAGCCGAAGCCATAAAAGATTTGGTATCCTTTTTAGGAGAGGAGCCAAGAGTTATAGAGAACAAAGCTACACCAACATGCAGATCTATCATTTTTAGTGAAGGATCCTTTCTTGGTGACTACATATCCATATTCCTTTGATTAAAAGAGCCTTTATCATGGGATTCCAAATCTTTAACCAAATCATCTACCATGATTTGATACTCCAAAGTTACACAAATATGATGATGTAAAAATCAGCCCCTTTTCACCAAGTAGAAGACTTTCCCTCTTTTGGGAAAGACACTCTTGTATTTTTAGACAAGATTTAGCCAAATGACGAACATCAAAACAAAATTTGCATCAAAAATCAATATTATCAAAGTTGATGGCTCATCAAGTCGACATAGAGATGATCACAACCATTTAATAAAGTTCATAACATAAATAAATCTAAGCACAACATATGAATTTTATTGAATTCTAGGCCTTAATAACATGTACAATCGGTTCCATCTATTGGAGAGGTTACATAAACTTGCATCCATCTTAGGAAGGATTTTATAAATTTTTCTTCCAGCCCATTTGAAATTTGAAAACACTTCCAAAACCTTATCCCGAGCCTATTAAATCTTGAATTTGAATTTTGTGCATTAATGGCATCTAACAACCATGTTTGGTTGTTGATATAATTCAATATAGAAATTTCCACGTCCCTTGTTGAGTTGGTGTTCAATATCCTCACCTATCACTTTGTCATTTTCTACTTGTGCCTCCATTTCCTTGTATAGTTTATCTTCATGCACCAAAATTTAAAAATATAAGCGCACCCAAGGTTGGGTTCCATCACTCATTCCCGAGTTTCACCGCCCATCCAAACACCTTACACGTGCTTGCACAATCCTTTCACATTACTTTTTAGTATTCCTCATGAGTTCTCAACTTTTCCAAAACCTTCACACCTTTGTCATGTTATTCCCAATCGCAACCTTACTTGTGACTCACTTCTATGACTCTTATGCGCAATATAATAATATAAAAATTCCAAAATGCATGCAAATATTTGAATTCTGTGATGCTCTTGCATCACACACCTCAGGTAAGACAAAAGTGAGCCATGTCTCATGAGTTAGGCTCCAAATTTTCTTGTGTTGTATCTCCTTTTTTTGCATCTCCTCTAGTTCTTGTGTTCATCCTCCTTGGTGTAGGTTTTCCTTAGTCCTAGTATGCCCCCGCAACAATCATCTCGGGTAGTTTAAAAATTGAGTTCCACCTCAAGTAGATAAAAATATTGATAGGACACCCTTTAGATTGTTAAGCACAAGATAATACTGAGAGGGGGCTGAATTAGTATTATGATATTCTTTTAAATTTAACACTTAATCTCAGATCCATAATCACAATTAATCAATTTCACATAGAATATATCAAAGCAATCAATGAATGCAAAGCAAACCAACACATTGCAAATAGACATAGATTTACGTGGAAACCCTTTTGGGAGAAAACCATGGAGAAAATCTTCTTTATTATATTTCTCAAATGTTTGTAGGCACCAACCTACGGGAGACACCAATCCCCAAATTACAATTTTTGTAGGCACCAAGATACTGGAGTACCAACTCCTTTTTTGCTAAGCACCAACTCAACAAGAGACACCTATCTCTTCAAATATGAAGGCACCAACCTTCCTCACATAAAAAACAAACTCTTTTCTATCTTTTATGTTGTTGTTGCTTCAACAAGTGATAGAACAAAACTGCTGCTCAGAATATCCTTTTTTATTTATTTCAGTCCCTTCACATAAATAAATCGCTGCAACTTTTCATCAAAAATAAATCTTCCTTCACTCCTTTTTATTTCATATTCTGCTCTTCCTTTTCTCTCTTCACACAAAATATTCAATATGTGTGCTTTTTTTAAAATCAAATGATTCTATCTCCTTATATATCCTTCTCACATCCTTTCGAAAAGACACATCATTCTAACCAACACAACCTTTCCATTATTTAATTAACACAACTTAATTAAGTGCATTAGTCGGCTTAAAACCAAAAGTAATTAATGCAGCCCATAAAAATTATTAAATGCACATTAAACAATGCAATATACTCCATTAATGGTTGGCCCTTTCTTTAATAAAATTGTTGTCATCATTAAATCATGCTATCAGCCATCATTAAATCTTCTTTTTCACCATGAAACATGGCATATAAAACACCTTAAAATTAATATATTTTCTTCTTTTCAGCATGTACAAATGTGTATATCTCGCTTATACTATGTAACAATACTTCTTTTCATGTAGTTAAACTTTATTTTTTCAGCCTTTCTATACTGTTGGTTATTTCCGTTACTTTCTACCATTTCCGCCAATAGTTCCGCTAACTTCCGTTATCAACATCCGTAAATATTTATCAACATTTGTCAAAAGTTTTTTCCGTTGTCAACATCCACAATATTTCAACATTAGTTAACATTCACAACTTCCGTTACACATTTCCATTAACCAAATACATCAATGATTAAGCCTTTGACATCAATGACAATATTTCCAACAATCTCCCCCTTTGTCATTGATGGCAACCTTCAAAAAAAAAACTTTTCTGCAACTCCCCCTTGCTGTAACTCCCCCTTACAGTCATTCTCCCCCTTTGACATCAATGGAAAAGGGCCAATCTAGGAGCTAAATATTGCAATGTTTAGCTCCCCCTCAACCGATGCTTCTCTTGATTTTTCAATGGGAAGAAGCAAAGGATATTACTCCCAACTTCTATCATAGATATTCAAATGTCTCCTTTGGAAGTGGCTTGGTGAAGATATCTGCTATCTATTTAGATGTAGCAACAAATTCCAACTTTACCTGCTTTTCTGCCACCTGCTCTCTTAAGAAGTGATATCTTATGGGAATATGCTTTGTTCTGGAATGCATAACCGGGTTCTTTGAAATACTTATCGCACTGGTATTATCACACAATATGGAGATTGGATGATCATACTCTACTTTGATATCTTTTAAGGTTTGCTTCATCCATAAAATTTGAGTACAACATAACATTGCTGCTATATACTTTGCTTCTTTGCTGTGGATAAGGATACAGAGTTTTGCTTCTTACTTAACCACGATACCAGGCTGTCTCCAAGGAAAAATGCTCCTCCACTTGTACTTTTTCTATCATCCACACATCCTACCCAATCTGAATCGGTATAAGCTACCAATGTGAAGTCTTTACCCCTTGGGTACCATAACCCATAAAATAGTAGGGAATCTTTAGCACCATCGGAACAACGTTTTACACATGCCCCAATGATGATACTTTGGTCTCTCCTCGCAAGGTGTTGGGATCTAGAAAAGCTCTCTAAATATGTGTTAACATCCCGCATGCCCCGCTTAACTCCCAATGTGCATTTATTTTTCCTCCCCCTCTTTCCTTTGCATTCGAGATTCGAAATCATCTTTGCTCAACTGGCGGTGGTCTCAGGATCGTGTGCTAACGGGTGTCTCACACTCCTCCATGCAGCGGGCGGTGGTCTCAAACCGCCACCCTACTTGGTTTGTGGTATAACGTGTTTTTCATAGAGCGTTCTTTTTATCAAGCGAAAAATGATAAATCTCGCCAACAAAAATCAATCTCAAACTCCTTTTTTCAACGCCTTTGCTTGTATTTATGATTTTGGTTCCCCTGGAATAGTGTTTTGGCATTGTTTATGGTTTAAGAGATCAAATTGGTTTTCACCTTTGGGTAAATGGGATTCTATAAATACTGGCTTGTGATCAAGTAAATGGCCCCTCAAATTTGCCTTTGAATTTCTCATTTCAATAGCTTAGCCTTTCAATTTTTCTTAGGATTCATAGTTTCATTTGTTGTATGCATGGTTAGTATTATTTAGCTATTAGGAAGCCACATATTCTCCTTGTGCAAGTGTTGTTATTATTTCATCCAATCAATTGGAGTAGGATAGTTTGATTTACCAGTAGGAAGCCATTAAAGTTGCAGGTTTTGTTAAGTCGGAAAGAATAGTTTCTTAAAAATCAAGAGTTTTGGATGTTTTGTGTTGCATGACTCGTAATAAACCTTGCTAGGAATTACATAAGCCAAGCTCATTTAATTCTTGCGCTATCCCTCTCCTACTCGCATTGTATTCGATCCGTTGGTATCTAAGCTGCCATTGTTTCAATATCTACTCATTGATGCTAGAATTACACGCATTTTCGGATCCACATGATGGCACAAAGGAGCGAGGAGATCATACCGAGGGGAAAAATCCATACACAACCGGATTCGCCACTATTCTCGCAAAGTCCAGTTCAAGATTTGAAGTTCTAGCTAAAATATATCAAATAGAATAGTTAATCATTTCATTTAGTTAATCTCACTTTCGATATTCTTTGGGAAGCTGTGGGGATTGATAGTTTATGAGAAACTATGATTCACTTCCTCACTTACGAGGTATTTCAAGAGTCTTTAAAATAGAGTAGATTCTTATCTAGTTACTTTGAATAGATTTCACAACTCTCACTTGCAGGCAAGTAGCCATACTATAGTTTTAGCTTTGTTTGTTTTAAATTTTGTCATTAATTTAGTTGTCAATTTCTAAATATATTAGATAATTCTCTCATTTTGAATTTTTTCAGTAGTTTATCAATAAAATCAGATTTAGGAATATACATAGATATATCTTGCGTAGTTAATTTATTCTGTCATTAGTTAGCTTTATATCATTTCCTTTTGCATGACAATCACGGGACCTAGAGAACCCAGAGAATACGTATTCGAACCAATCATGCCTCAACCTGATCTTGTTACAACAATAACTGATATAGATCAGAATCTTAGAATTCAGGTCTTCCAAGTAACAACAGACCTACAAGAAATCAGCTCACAGTTAAGAGGGTTAAACGTAGAAGACGACAAAGCATACACGTTTTGGTCAAACCAGTCAATCTACAGGTTACCCTAGATAAATATCCGCATGACTATAGAAGGGCTTGAAAGAGAGAAAACATTCGGTTGTGATCCTTTGGTCCCATAGCCAAGGAGACACTCTCATGGACATAGATACTAGTTTAAGAATTCAAGTTGCAAGAACATCATGTAAGCTACTTTCTGTGAAGATTGCAATAACCGTTAATTCTAAACATAGAGGCCGAAAAGGCATACGACTATTGGATACTAGGGATTAGGGACTGATTCCGCACATGACCATAGTCCACAACAACCATGAATCTACGGTTGTGATCCAAAATCCCACAACCCAAAGTTTCTAGGTCAATCTGAAAGTTAACGCTAGCTTACGCACATTAGTATTTAGATCCACTCCACTTCCGCCTATCATCATCACACAGTTATCCTTGTTGGACATAAGCAACTAACAAAGCTAAGGATTTATGGACTAGACCAGAGAATCACCAGTAGAATCCACTATATCCATCATCCATTTCCATGACTTTAACTCCTGAGACATACCTTAAATAATGTAGGTCATTTTCCACGCATCCCACAACCCATAGATCGAATCATGAACGATCTCGATATTAATTGGAGCCTTCGAGTAGTCATTCTCACCGATCGATCTATCATGATTTATTCGAGTTTAGGAGGGCCTTCTTTGCTTATATTCGCCATTCCACTAGTGCCATCGAAGACATAAGATTTCCTAACTAGTTTAAACCAATCCCACACATAGTCCATCCCAATTACTTTTTCGGCAGACCTAAGAGAAAGAGAAAAAAGTGTGAGGAAGAGTTACTTGTAGATTCCCATGCTCGCTTGTCACTTTTCCATCGTATATGGTACCATAACCCATAATCATAGTTGCCTTTAGATATCTAAATATACGTTTTTACAATTGGATGACTTGCACATGTGTTTCTTTCGTCCCCGATTGAAAATGAGCAACCATACCCACCGCTTGCATGATGTTTTTAGATGCCATCATATATAATAAACTCCCAATCATTGATCTATAAAGATTTTGATCAACATTCAAATATTCATCATCTTTTCAACTTAAAGCCATAGGTGTGCTAACAGGTGCACACTCCCCCATACCAAATTTCTTCAACATTTCCTTCACATACTTGGTTTGGGATATAAATATTCCTTTATCAGATTGAGAAATTTGCAATCCAAGGAAAAATGATAACTCTCCCAACATAGACATCTCAAACTCCTTTTGCATGTCTTTGACAAATTTCTTGGACATTTTCTCATTGTCTCCTCCAAAAATTATGTCATCTACATATACAACAACAATCAGTTGGTGCTCACCTTCAATTTTAATGTAAAGATTGCTATCAGCAAGTCCTCTCTTGAACCCTTGGTCTTGTAGGTACTTATCAAGCCTTGAGTACCATGCTCTGGGAGCTTGTTTTAATCCGTACAAGGCCTTTTTCAACTTACACACATAATCTTCATTTTCTGATAGGAGGAACCCTTCAGGCTGTTCTATGTATACTTCTTCTTCTAACTTCCCATTTAGAAATGCTGATTTGACATCCATTTGATAGACTTTGAAGTTCTTGAATACCGAAAAAGAAAGAAACATTCTAATTGCTTCTAATCTAGCAACATGAGCAAAAAGTTTCTTCAAAATCAACACCTTCTACTTGAGCATACCCTTTACATACTAACCTTGCCTTGTTTCAAGTGACTTTCCCATCTTCATTCAATTTATTTTGGAATACCCACTTAGTGCCAATCACATTCTGATCCTTTGGCCTAGGTACAAGTTCCCATGTTTCATTCTTCTCAATTTGATCTAACTCTTCCTCCATTGCCTTTATCCAATGTTTATCATGGCTGTAAGAAATTCTACAAAGTTCTTCGGCTCTAATTTGGATAATAAGGATAAATTTACTAGTTCGATGCACTACGACAATTCTTCTTCTTATTTGTACTCCATCATCAAGGTTTCCAATGATCCGACTTTCAACATGATTCTTCTTAACAAAATGAGATGGTGTTTTGGTGTCCTGCCTTTCAAATTTACTTAATTTTTCAACATCTTCTTCCTCTTCTTTTTCTTCTACTACCTCTGGTATTTCTAAGGGCTCTTCTGTAGGTTCTTTAGCTTTTTGATTCACGATTTCATCCACTCTCACATTTTCACTTTCTACTATAGTTTGTAGTCTTTTGTTATAACATCTGTAGGCTTTGCTTTTAATAGAGTAGCCAAGAAAAATTCCTTCATCCGCTCTTGAATCGAATTTGCCCAAGTTCTCTTCATTTCTTTTAATAAAGCATCTACTCCCAAACACTTTGAAATATTTTACAAGAGCTGGTCTTCCTTTCCACAATTCATAAGGAGTTTTGTAAATGATTAAATTTCGATTGGCGGAGCCCTCTATTCAAGATATGAACAACCTTATTTACCACTTCTCTCCAAAATTTATCTCGATAGCTTAGATTCATTTAACATGGTTCTAGCCATTCTCTTAAAAAGTTCAATTCTTTTTTTAAAATGCCACTCCATTTTGTTGTGGAGTCTTGTCACTGAGTACTATCTTTTGATTCCATGATCTTCACAATATTCAATGAATTCATTTGAGGTGAACTCACCTCCACGATCTGACCTCAAGCACTTTATTTTCAATCCGGTTTCATTTTCTACTAAAGCCTTGAAAGCTTTAAACTTCTCAAATGCTTCTAACTTTTCTTTTAGAAAGGCTACCCAAGTCATTCTAGTGTAGTCATCAATGAATAACATGAAATAACTCTCACCTTGTATGCTTTTTGTTCTGGTAGGTCCACACAAATCCGTATGAATCAGCTCTAGTGGTTTGGTGGTCGAATACTCCTTCGTTCTAAACCTTTCTCTGGTTTGTTTTCCATGCTGACATTGCTTGCATAGAGTACTTGCAGGTTTTGTTACCTTAGGCATATCCCACACAACCTGCTTGTTGCTGATTTTCACAAGATTATCAAAATTTATATGCCCCATCCTTCTATGCCATAGCCAACTCTCTTCAACCTGACTTAGAAAACATTTCTCTCCTTTTACTTCTCCGAGCATGTATAGGTTATTTGTGGTTCTATGTGCATCTGCTACTAACTCTCCCGTGTCTGCCTTCCTTATCTCACACCCTTCAACATAAAACTTAAGTGTGTGTCCTTGATCACACATTTGGCTTACACTTAAGAGATTATGCTTTAATCCATCAACATATAAAACATTCTCTATTTTTGTTTTACCATTATCAAGACTCAGCATACCTTTTCCAACGATCTTTGCTTTAGCGTTATCACCGAATTTTACCGTACCTTCATTTACTTTCTTCAATGAGATGAACTTACTTTTATCTTCGGTCATATGTCTTGAACATCCACTATCAATGTACCACAACTGCCCTTCATCCTGTGCATGGAATGTTGTTTGAACAAGCATAGATTTCTCTTTATCTTTCCCATCATCCTCTTTCTTTTGTTTCCAAAATTTTGTAGCTTCTTTCTTCTTTATTTCTGGAGCATTTACCTTCTGGTTCGATTTGGATGGTTCTACAAAATCACTTCTACCAAATCTTGCCATATGTCCATAGTTATTGCAGTTATAACAAACAATATCTTCAACATAGTTCGATAAAGGAGCAAAGGAGTTGTGATTTCTATTTGAGAATCGATACACACATTTTTCTTTATATTGTTGTCTCTCACCTGTATTCTACAATCTATTGCTTTATGACCAAAATGATTACAATAGAAGTAATATCCATAGAAAGAATTTTCAAACTTGAACATGTGAGTATATCTTGGAGGATTTGGTCTTCTAAACTTGTTCTCATCTTTGCTTTCCTTGTAAGAAGTGTTGATCTTCATAAAGCTCTTCTCCCTTTTCAACTCTTCATTCTTCATAGGTTCCTTAAGTGTCTCTGCATAGGTCTTTGAATTCTCTACTCTTGTCCCTTTCGACGACTCTATACCTTTTGTGTTAGTGGTGTCTTGTCTTTCCGTATATCCAAGACCAGTCTTGTCAGATGTTGACTTTTGTTGGTTCAGAATTTCATCTAGTATCTCAGTAATTTTCTCAAATTTTAGATTACTTGTAACTTTAGCATTTGCCTTTTCCAAGTCCTTTCTCAAAGCAATGATCTCTGACTCACGCTTTTCGCAATCTTCTTCCTTAGTCCTTAGCTGATTTCTTAATTCTTCTTCAACTCGTTTTGCTTCTTCAATTTGGGTTTTTAGATCCACGATCATCTTTCCTGATTCTTCAAGAGATTGTGATATCTTAGCTTCAAAGTTACGATCTTCTTCTTCATACTTTAGGATCTGTAACTTTTGTTTCTGATTTTTCTTTTTAAGAGCTTTCAACTCTCCCAAGGCACAAATAAGTTCCTCTTCAAGATTCACTTCACCTTTTTCTTCCATGTCTTCATCTCTTTCTAAGTCATCTTTTATAGCCATGAATAATATTTCTTCATTATCGCTATCTGAGTCACTTATCCCACTTTCTTCGGATGATCTACTACTTCCTTTTGAATATAAGCTTTTCTTTTTCTTTCCAAATCTTTTCTTGCCTTTGTTTTGCTTGAATTCCCTTTTGAATTTAGGTTTGCTTTCCTCATCATCACTATCTTCTTTCTCTGGACACTTAGCCACAAAATGACCAATTTTACCATAGTTAAAACATTTAAATGGTAACTTACCTTTGTACTTTCTAGATCCTTTCTTTAACTTTTGAATGAACAAGGCTTCTTTATCATCTTCTTCATTGCTTGAGTTCTCATTCGACTCAGGTTCTTTGATTTTCTCTTTCTTTGAGACTTTGAATGCAGCTTCCTTCTTTGATGGTCTATTTGACTCAATCCTCATTTCATACGCGGTCAATATTCCATGTAGTTCGTCCATGCTCAACTTATCAAGATCCTTCATTTCTTCAATGGCAGACACCTTAGCATCAAATCTTAATGGTAGAGATCTTAGAATATTTTGAACGATTATGGATTCTTCAATATTTTTACCTAACCCTCTTATGGCGTTGACAACCTCATCCATGTGAAGAAGATAGGCTGCAACATTCTCCTCATCCTTCATTTTTAGGCTCTCAAATTGTCTCCTATGAGTTTGAAGCTTAGCCCTTTTAACCTTGTCATCACCTTCATAGATAGTTCAAAGTTTGTCCCATATCTCCTTCATCGTGTCACATTGCATTACTTTAACAAACTCAGATTCTGACAGGCCACATAGGATAACATTCATCGCCTTGGCATTTTTTTCAAAATCCTTCTTTCTAGCTTGATCTATCGATGGAACTGATGGGATTGTATATCCAACTATTACTGATTTCCAAATATCAAACCCTAGTGCCATTAGATATGTTTTCATTCTTATGCTCCAAAATGCATAGTTTGTTCCATCAAACAATGGAGCCTTGTTTGAAGAAAAACCTTCTTGTACTTGATGAGTAGCCATATGTGCTTCTAAGATCTACCTTCCAATTGTTAGATTGTTCTTGAAGGCACCCGCTCTGATACCAATTGTTAAGCACAAGATAATACGAGAGGGGGTGAATCAGTATTATGATATTTTTTAAATTTAACACTTAATCTCAGAACCGTAATCACAATTAATCAATTTCACAGAGAATATATCAAAGCAATCAATGAATGCAAAGCAAACCAACACAATGCAAATAGACACAGATTTACGTGGAAACCCTTTCGGGAGAAAACCACGGAGAAAATATTCTTTATTATATTTCTCAAATGTTTGTAGGCACCAACCTACGGGAGACACCAATCCCCAAATTACAATTTTTGTAGGCACCAACCTACAGGAGCACCAACCCCTTTTTGCTAAGCACCAACTCAGCAAGAGACACCTATCTCTTCAAATATGAAGGCACCAACCTTCCTCACAAAAAAACAAACTCTTTTCTATCTTTTATGTTGTTGTTGCTTCAACAAGTGATAGAACAAAACTGCTGCTCAGAATATCCTTTTTTATTTATTTCAGTCCCTTCACATAAATAAATCTGCAACTTTTCATCAAAAATAAATCTGCCCTTCACTCCTTTTTATTTCATATTCTGCTCTTCCTTTTCTCTCTTCACACAAAATATTCAATATGTGTGCTTTTTTTAAATCAAATGATTCTATCTCCTTATATATCCTTCTCACATCCTTTCGAAAAGACACATCATTCTAACCAACACAACCTTTCCATTATTTAATTAACACAACTTAATTAAGTGCATTAGTCGGCTTAAAACCAAAAGTAATTAATGCAGCCCATAAAAATTATTAAATGCACATTAAACAATGCAATATACTCCATTAAATGTGCTGGCCCTTTCTTTAATAAAATTGCTTGTCATCATTAAATCGCTGCCAGCCATCATTAAATCTTCTTTTTCACCATGAAACATGGCATATGAACGCCTTAAAATGCTGATATCTTTCTCATATGTACAGCTGTGTATATCTCGCTTATACCATGTAACAATACTTCTTTTCATGTAGTTAAACTTTCGTTTTCAGCCTTTCTATACTGTTGGTTATTTCCGTTACTTTCTACCATTTCCGTCAACATCCATCAATAGTTCCATCAACTTCCGTTGTCAACATCCGTCAATATTTCCGTCAACATCCGTCAATAGTTCCGTCAACTTCCATTGTCAACATCCGTCAATATTTCCGTCAACTTCCGTTACACATTTCCATTAACCAAATACATCAATGATTAAGCCTTTGACATCAATGACAATATTTCCAACATAGATTATGCAAGTTAATAGTCTTAGCTTCTTCATCTAACAAGCCATCATCCTCTTCCCTCACTTCTTCTAGTCCTTGGTCACCTCTAAATGAATAATCCATGTTGTTCAAGTGCACACTCATGAGACTCTCCTCCTCACAAATGTCTACTACCCGATTCTGGTGGGTCTCTCGCTTTGTGTAAGTCCTTGCTTGTTTGAACCATTCATCATGGGTTCCTTTGTTGATCCTTCTTCTTCAAGAGTTTGTGCTCTCCTTGATTCTCTCCTGCATGATTCCTTGCTTTCTCTCACTACTCCTAGGTCATTCGGATATTCTTTCCTCTCTTTACCACCTTGTATCATGGCCTTCCTTCTTTCGGGTTCCTTATATGTGCAATTATATATTTGTCTTCTTCTCTTCTTCCATATGGGTTCCTTGCCATCTTTCTTTCTTTCTCTTGTCACCCTTCTACTATGACCTTTCCTCCCTTTGCATTCTTCTATTGTGTACCGTAGGTCATGCCACCCAATGCACATCTATTATCCTATACACATTTCCTAACTCTTCCTTCTCTCACTTTCATCTCCTTTGTGGATAATTCTCCCTACGCGCATGTGGGTTTGAACCCACCTATGAATTTCCATTCCTCGATCCTTCTCCTTATCATTTCCCTTACCTTTCCAGGCTTCTCTCTATAGCACATTTGTTTCCTCCTACGCTCTTTCATGTATGACTCTTTTACATGTCATTTCCCGAGATATTATTGATGGATTCTCCTCCTATTTTGCTGGTCTCTATAAGACTATACTCCGGCTATTGGCACTTAGGTCTTTGTGTTACACTTCATAATTATGTGGTGAGTCACTTCTCCTTTCCATCATGTTATGACAATTTTTCCATATAACATTTCCTCTCTTTGGTGTGTTATCTTTGCCTGATCTTATGGGGCCTCCTTATCATGATCCTCTTTAAGATATTTTCTTACCTATTACCCTCTTGGTGAAATATTTTCCATACACACTCTAGAAAATTTGTCCCTTCATTCCTATGCATTTGTTTCCTTAGAGGAAATTCCTCTAGGACCAACTGCCTAGCCTCTCTTGATCCCATTCTTCTCTTCTATATTCTTCTACAATTTCTTTGAACCTGTCATTGCACCCTCCTCATCTCATACACTCCTCTTATTTTGTGTGCCCTTCTCTATGCTTCTTCTTAAGATCACATTAGATCTCCTTACGGGTATGCTATGTTTCACACATACTATCACAATATTTTGGATTGCTCCATTTATCCTACAATGGTAATCTTATTTCCGCATGTATTATCTTCATGCTTCTTAATTCCTCTAAGAGTTTCTTCCTTCACAAAATCTTTTATGATTTTTACTTATACCAAGGTCTTTTTCTTTGCACATGTTTCCTCGCACCTCACCTTTTTCTCCTTCAAGATACCATACCACACATCCGTGTGTAATTTATGTGCATCCTCTTTTTACATACACCCTCTTCCTCATGTTCTTCCCTTTTTACTAATTTTTATCCCATAGTTCCACACGTTTCATAAGACGCTCATGATTAGCATCAACCACCTCCTTCTCTTTGGTAACCTCCCTTACAAGCGTGTGCTGCTCTCAAGCACTATCATCCGCTTCAGGGTGACTTCCCTCTTCACCATTTTCTTGAATTTTGAGCATTTTTTTGATACACTCTCTCTTACACATATTTATGCATTTTACCCATCTTTCGTTTGTTGTGTTCCCACACTTGGTTCTTTCTTCCTCTTGTGATCTTCTCACACAATCTCTAGCTTTGTCTCCATGCATGCCTCTTCTCTCGATTCCATTTTGGCATTGCTTGAGTGTAATTTCTTTCACACTCTTGACTCTTCATTGATTCTTCCACTTTTCTTCTCTAGCTATCTCGAGCCATAAGGCCCCTTCTTCTCTGCAGTCTTCTTCAACACCTTCCATTCTATTCCCACATCCTTGATTTCCCTAAAGCTATTCAAAATTTTCCTCCATATTCTTCAAGATTACGACATCGACACATATATTTCCTTCGACACCGTCCTTCCTTATTGTGTAAGATATTCAACCCTTCCAACCATTGCAATCTGGTTTTGATGTGTTCTCTACCCACTTCTCAAGAGTGTGGAACATAGTTCTTCCGTGCTAGTTTCCTAACATTTTGGCATTCTTCCAACCTCTATAATAGAAATTATCTTGCACCGATACCACATGATGGATAATTATCTATCAGGTACTCCATGAGCCATCCTACAGGGCCATCCAATGGGGTGCAAAACAATGCAGCTTTTTCTATTGAATCTTTAAATCCATATGACATCTACAATATTTATAATGATGGAGCTATCACACATCACTCATGGATATTTTACAAAAATAGTTCCTCTAAAGGCCTACTAGTCATTATGTATCTTACTCATTCAGATCTATGGTCGATCCCGACCTCCTCTCTCGATCTATAATTCATTAACAACCTCTAACCAACAACAACAACAAGAACCACCATAATAAAAACAACCACAACTTGGTGGTTCTTCATCCTTTTATAGATACATGTGTACCTCGGTCTTTCCAATTTTTCTCTCTACTTGGTGGCTCTTTAAACCTTCCTTCTAAAACCCAAAATTTGAATTCATCTCTTAAATGCCCTATTTGCGCATGATCTACACTTGGAAAATCTTTTCGCACCACGTCACTTGGTGTTTGGATCCTCTTATCAGCTGCTCCATTGTCTAGTCACTATTAGTCATGTGACCATACAAACTGCCACCTATCCTCCTTTCCTACCAGCCTTATCACCTTGGTTTTCATTCTTCATGCTTTCACCACACCTTTTTCCCTATTCTAGGATTCTCCATAATTCTTCGTGTGTAATCTTCTTATCTTTTTACGCCATTTACTTCCTTTGTTATCTACATTTTTCTGACCCTTGTGCTAAAATATTGTGTCCTTCTTCCTAATTTCTCTACTTCTTTCCTTCACTAGCACATTGGTATCCTCGTGCACTCTTTCCTTTTATATGTGCTTCCTTCCCAATCATGTCTCTCTTTCAATGGCTTAGGTCCTATCCTCTTCTCATTCTCGCTCTCTTGCCACCTTTTCACCCCGATCACTCTTTTTTGTGCATCCTTCAACATTGTCTTCTCTCTCTCCCTTCTCCTTATAATGTCAATATCCTCACACAATTATGGATTTGTGTCCATTCCTTGGGAAGATCTCATTACAGGTTGTGCTCACCTTCTTGAATTATCTCTCTTTTTTCTATGTGTCCTCCGGTTCTTATGTGCATTCTCCTTAGTGCGGGTTTTTACTTAGTCACGGGATGCCCTTACATCAATACATATGCCCCTAACCGAAGATTAATGCATGTTACAATAGTGAAACATGTGATGGTATTTATAAAAGAACCAATGTAACATTTGAAATAAAAAGTAAATAATGATAGTACAATAGTAATGTAAGTGTTGAAAAGAAAATAATGAACACCAAATGAAATATACTTACCTCATACCGACATATTGTATCACTCGACTTGTTTGTGTGTGGCACAATAACTACTTAGAACCCCCGAATAAGAAAGACTAAAAATAAATAATAGAATATACTTAGTAATATAAGATAAACCGCCTAATTTGGGAGGTCATGGGAGGGATGATAGTTAATATGCAAATATCAATGTTGAAGATCATTAAAAACTAATGGGTAGGTGTTATAAGGATAGTAAAGGGTGATAAAAGGTGTTAACTAACACGTAATATTGTGAAGTTAGTAGTCCGATACGAAATATATGGATATATTACCAAAGTATTCAAAATAGGAATCAATGGTGGAATGGAGTGCAAGAAGGGGTTGATGAAGTAGTTAATTTAAAGATTTTTTTGGAAATTATCTATGTACAAGAAAATAAGTGAGAAGATCAAGCATAAAATGTTTTTAAAAAGTGAGTGTTTGTTGATTCATTAAAGATTTGGTCTTAGTTGGTTTCAATATGATAGGTATTGGGACCCAAGATGTCTTTAATGATATAGGTACCCCATATATTTTACATGTATTTTCCTTTTTTATCATAGATATAATCTATTTTCTAAATAAGGTCAATAATTTTTTTTTTTTGAGCCTTGACAAGTTTTTATGTTGTTTAGTGATATATCTTTGTATTTGAGGTTATGATGGATAGTATGAGAAAAAAATTGTCAAGGAATTTGAGGGTATGGTAATGGGCCTCATGGATTCCCTCTTCGAGAATAATCCTATGGAGAGAAACTTGGAGTGAAATAAATTCCACCTCGAGTGTTAGGACCTCTGCAACACTATAAACAAGTAATAATGGTGTTGCCCATGTAGTTGTAGAGATATTGCTATGATAGGCCTATAGTGTTAGACAAAGCTTGAGATATGTCGGTTAGAGCATGATTCATGGATGGTCTTTTGAATAATTTTTACAAGGATTTCATTAGAATATTTGGTCTTTCTGTTATAAGGAGTTGATAATTTGTGCTTGCTTTTGAATTTCACATAGAGTTATTTAATTTATTTTCATTTAAAGTTCTCATCGCTATCATAAATAATTGCGTGAGGAGTTCCAAAGTGGAATATTATTTTGTTAAGGATAAATTTAGAAGTGGTAAGGCCTTCATATTGGTGAGGGGCATGATTTCAACCTACTTGATGAAATATTAAGTGTCTGTGATGATGAAAATATTTCCATCTTGAGAGTGGGGGATTTTACCAATCTAATATGATTCCCACATACCGAAGGGCCAATGAGCTTCTAGTACTTGAAGATCGTAAATCAAAGAGTTAATTAGGTCATCATGATATTGACATGGTTTGTATTTATTAGAAAATGTGTGTGCATCATATTATTAGTTAGGCCAATAATAACCCATACATAGGCACTTGCGATTTGTGGCATGAATGCCACCGTGTCCACCGAAAATTCCCCATGTAATTCTTTGAGGAGAGAGGAAAATTCATCCTCGAAACATTATAGAGTAGGTTACCTTTACAATTTTCATAGTATAGAATGTTGTTTATGATGACGTATTTTAGAGATTTCTTGTAGATTTTATTGCATTTACAAGAATCGAGTTTGGAGAGTAAGTTTGATGTTGGATGAATTTGATAATGCATTTATACCATGAATTGTGGGTAATAGGGACAAAATCCATGTGAAAAATAATATTATAATTTAGAGAATTTTGCGTGTAAGTTGTCTTACAAATTTGGACATTTATTTCTATTTTTGGATATCTAAGTGAGGTTGAAATTGAGTAGCATATAAATCCATAGAATCATCCAAAAAAATTTTTCCCAAGGAATATATTTGTTCTTTGAAAGAAGCTAATTTCCATGCTAATTTTTAGATTGTTTCATAATACGCTTTTAGATTATCTCTTTATATTGATAGGTGCCACTAAAATTTTGGAAAACAAGTTGAGAGTAGCCTTCATGCCAAGCATAAGAACTTCATATTTAGTCATATTGTTTGTAATGAAAAATTCAAGTCAAAAGGAGAAGGGAAATGTCTTACCCGATGGATTTTAAAAACACAACCTTTTGCATAATTATGTGTAAATAAAATTCTATAAGGATCACTATCCATTTTCCAATGTGATCCATAAGGAGGATGGAATGGGAGAAGAAATGACAGAGAGGGTCAATGTGGATTTTGACATAGGTGGTTTGGTAATTCATGTAGTGGCAAACCTGGTGGTGACAATGAAGTATATAGGTAGGTAAGATCATTGTGAAGATGCATAACGGGTTTCATAATCATGAATATCTTGAATAATTTACTAAATAACATGATCCTTAATTTTTTTGTATTCTTGGGCCAACATTTCCCCAAAATAAATAGAGGTAGATGAAGGATATAGAATAAGTGGTCAATTAGATGATGAAATTGTAGTGTGGGAGTAATAAGGAGATACATTTTTAAATTCTTGAAGGATTGTTGACAATATTAATTCGCTTGAGTGTAACATCCTTTTTATGAATATTTTTGATTGAGTGAATTTGATAGGAAATTTTGGGAACAAACCCTTATATTTCCCGATATTCCCTAGAAAAGTGCATATGTAAGGTATAGACGTAGGACAAGGCATGTCCCAAATGGATTTTATTTTTGTAGGATCTACATCTATTCCAAATTTAGACACGAGTAATCGTAATAATTTTCCTTGAGTGATGTAAAAGACACAATATCCTAGATTAAGGAAGACCTTGCATTTATGGAGGCATTGGAAAGCGATGTCAGGCCATGAGCATGATCATTGACATGCCAAGTTTCAAGAGAATATCATCTACATAGACTTCAATGATTTTATGTCGACACAAGATCTTACATTGAAGATTAGGAATAAGATATTTACATAATAGTTTGCACAAATTTTAATTATCAAGGTGATGGTCCGCTTGATTAGATAAAATCTTTCATTACTTGATGAAATTATGGGCCAATTCGTTAGGAGATTGTTTGAGATTGATAAACTTCTAGAATGTATATTCCTATAGTGATGTTACTTGAATTATTTTATTAAGGTTTGGATAAAGTTCCTAAATCAATAATAAATTATGAAGGAGATGTTTATACCATTCTACAACATATCTTACGAAAGTATTTTTCAAGAGCTTAGTTGTAGCATAAGTATTGGTTTGAATCCACTCTTTATAGATGTTTCCAAAGTTTTTAAGATAGATGGTTGGATCAATTGAACCATCATAAGAAATGGTAGGAGAGAGTCCCTTTATTTCAATAGTTTGTAAAACCTTACATCAAATTGGAGTAGGGATGGGATTATCATTAGAATCCAAAGGAACATAAGATTTTGAAGGTTTATTAGGACCTATATCGACTTTTGTTGGCTACGAAGCCATTTGTAAAATCTGATTTTGCATTTAGAGCATGTTATAGGTAGTGGAGGAATACATAATGCACATTTGTTCCAACATATTGATGATCATGATACTAGGATCAATTGTTGGATTAGGGACACTATATGAAGAGGATTTGGTATTGTTGTTTTGTAAAGGTGTTTTTGGTGATTGAATAGGGGTTTATCCGGTTGTAGGAGGCTTATTTTGATTAATGGGTTTTTAATGGGGTTTTAGAATTGTCTCTTCCATAGGAATGATACTTTTAGAAACTTTTAATAGCTATCATTCTTTTTTGGGAATGTAAAATTCATCATTGTTCAATTTTTAATAACTTGTATAGGGTAGTTTCCTTGAAATTTAACTATATTACATTTAACTACGAGGTCACTTTATGAAAAGATCGGTCATGCTAGTGAATAGAGGCCAATGATATCAGAAACAAAAAGAGATTCAAACATGATGACATTGGCATAAGTACAGGGGCGGTGGTGTCAATTTTTGATGAGGAAGAGAGAGATCCAAAAAATTGATGTTGTTAGGGGAGATGGTGGAACAACCCATTGGAATTATAAAGGGATTCAAACTACCCAAAAATATCTTGAGAGGAGACATGATGAGAAATGGAACAGATGATCTCTAAGAACAAAATATGTTTCACTAAAGTCGAATGAGATCATTCATGAAAATTTGCACCGAGGCTGATGACATAAGAAATGATGAGGATTGTGAGGAACATGATCAACCATGCAAGTATTTACATAGATCCAATGGAATCAAGATGAAATATGAAGTGTTCAACCCTATTCATTAATATTGTCATTGATGTCAAGTGGAATTGATGGAAAAATAGTGAAAGGTGAAGTGAGACCTTGTAAGGAAGTTCAGGATGGTTTCAATGCTCTGTAGGCTTGGTTGGTAAGGCAGGAATCCAGTGGAAGCATGGACATGGAAGGTATGGCTGGTTTATATGTGGTACATGTCAAGTATGATGGTGTAAGAATGATAAAAAGATTCTACAGTGAATATCAAGTCAGTTGATGAAAGTATCAGTTCAAACTAGCCCATTTAGGCCTATTTCTTGAGCTTGATGAGGTGTGAAAGTATGCCATAGATCATGAAAAGACCATGAGAGAATGGAAGCAGCCTAGAAATTTTGTCTAGGTCATATTTGAGAAAAAATAAGGCTTGGTTTAGGTCTTGAAGGAAAAATTCAATAGTCAGCCAAAGTTGCTCTTGAGGAACCCAACTGTTCTTGCATGCAAATGGGATTGGTCATAGCTTTATAGGAAAACCTATGACTAACCAAAAATGGAAGGTGTAGAGGGATTAGGTGGGAATTTTGAGTGATTTGAGTTTTTCTAAAACAAACTTCTTGGAAAATGCATTTTGAGGCCTCTAGCTTCTTAGGTGTCAAGAAAAAATATAGTATCTCCTTCAAATAAATAATAGAAAGAATTTTTGAAGAGGATTCCAAGCATGAGCCAATGCAAAAATTATCAAATCAATTGGACATGTATTTGAAAAGGTATGAGCATTTTAGTAAAGAAGTTTCTCTCTCTCTGGACTCCTTCCCGTAGCGGTAGGCTCAATTTGAGTTGTGTTGATCTAATTTGACTTCTACAAGATAGTAAATCATCTTAAGAAGGTAGAATAATATCTTCAAGCCATACTGGAAGTAGTGATGTCATTCAAACGTGAAGGTATAGTACGAGCTATACTCTACTTGGCTAATAGTGTGCAAAACAATCTTGTTTTGACAAGTGCAAGATCTTAAGTTGTGATTGAAGAGAGTCCTCTCCATCATTTATAAGGGAAATATTTCATTGGTTTCCTTACAAATGTCTCAAAATAGAGCTCTACAGAATGAAATCAAACTCTCATGCAATCACTTCATGTAGTTGAAGCCCTGAAATTGTTAAAGACATATCGATTGTGTTTCTATGAAGCTAGCCGAGTCTTTTGGAATAGGGATCATGATTAGACCATGAAAATCCTTTCTAAAATATTTTTATGGAAGCTTGAAGATTGAAGTAGTATCTCTTCTCCTAGTGGTAAAACAACTCTTTTGACATAGGAATGGAAAAGATAGTGTTAAACATGCTTGAAACAACAAAAGAGGTTTTGGAATTCAAAACCCTAGGTATATACAATCTTGCAAAATCAATTTATCTCAACAACTTGAACATGATCCAGGACCTCATCTTGATCTAAAAGTATAAGTCCATCCTCAACCTATTTGAAAATTATGGTTGTTCAAGAGCCTCCACCTCCTCAAAGGTATAACAATGTTCACAAAGATTAAACTCTCTCGATTTTTCTAAGTCGTGAGTGTTTACATGTGAAGACAATACAAGCTATAGCCTAACATGAAGGAGACAAAGAAATACTTGAGGCATGAAGTTGAAAACAAGAATCTAAGGTATGTATGAAGTAAAAATAATGTCCTTTATAAAGAATATTCTCTCGCACTCTCCTTAAGTAACTGTGAAATGTGTCACACTTGACAGAAAGTTGAAAATTAGAACCCACGTTACAACACAAAGTCTTTTTTGAGATAAATAAAGTAAAAAGGAAGTTCACACGTTCTTATCACTTATTATAAAACATAAAATAACCTTGAAAGTAATCGAAAGCTTATGAAAAGTTTTCAAACAATTTAGAGACTTTAATGACCCCGAGATCAGTTATACATATGTTTGTTTCACTTCTTGAGCACATGAAAATTTCAAATATTTTCTTTGAAGGTGAAGAGTAACAAAATTTGGACACAAAAAGTCCACGTTGGATGTATTTATGTGTGTGCAATATTTATGTTTTGGAGAAGATGAATAAATGATATATAGGTTATCCATTAAAGCTTGAGAAGAGATAGAAGCATGAACTTTAATATTGAGAGAAGGATAAAAAGGGCATATTAAAGTGTAGTGACAGGGTTGAAATGGTTGTTGAAAAGTTGAAGGAGAGATAGCTATAGGTGGGGAAGATTTGTGTGTGTGTGCAAAGTGTAGAAAAGGAACTAAATCATAAGGAATTATTTCATGTGTAGACAATGACATGAAAGGTAAAAGAGATACATGAATTGATATATTCTCCTAGATATTGAAATGTTGAGAATAGGGTGTGAGAGAGATATGAAGGTAATTAATACATGAAGAAAAGTGACAGTAGTCAAAAGAATGAAGTGAAGAAGTAAGGTACATGGAAATAGAAGAATAATCTCAGAGGATAAAGTACAGAAATCCTAAAAAGATGATGTGAGCTACTGCAAAGACTACATATGACTGTGCTAGGAATAAACATCTATGTTCTTGACTGTTAAAAGATGTTGAATTCAAAAACTAGGTGAATGGTGAATTGAAGAATAAATTGTGCTAGAAAAGTGGTCATGATCTGTTGATGAAGCAACAAGAAGCTATATGATCAAATTGTAAAATTGTAATTGTATTTTCCTAAGTGGGTGCTAGAAGGACTGAGAAGTGGGTGCTTCTCAGGTTGAGTGGGTAATCAACCAAACTAGAAATCATTGTAAATAGGGAATTGGTGTTCCTAATAAAATCTTTGATTTCAAGTGGGTTTTCTCCCTCTAAGGGTTTCCCACTATAAATTTAGTGTCTTGTGTACTTGTCTTCTTGCATGCACTATAATTTGTTCATGGTTTGATTTTTTTTTACAGTCAAGAAATTTTAAAGGTTGAAAGATTGATATGCATTGATTCACCCCCTCAGTGCTTGTGATATCCAAAATCCTTGAATTCGAATGAGATCATTCATGAAAATTTGCACCGAGGCTGATGACATAAGAAATGATGAGGATTGTGAGGAACATGATCAACCATGCAAGTATTTACACAGATCCAATGGCATCGAGATGAAATATGAAGTGTGTAGACAAGATCAATCCTGCAATAGGGTTATACGCAAGGCACAATCACATAGGAAAAGTAGGAAAAATTAAGAATAAAAGTGAATATGACATAATTTAGGGAAAACTAGGATTCATATTGGGTTCACAAGAGTGTGTGAAAAGAAAATATAGGTTCCCAATTGGGTTCTAAAATGTAGGGATAAAATCTATATCCAAACACAAGATGTAGATATTAAAGGTGCTCAAGGAGCACTAGTGTTGTAATTCTAGAGGATAGTGATCCTAACCCTAAGATAGTTATAGGTTTCAAGGCCTACACCTAAGATAAAGATAGGTATCCTATCGGGATTCACAATAGAGATAAATCAAAGGATGGCGAAATCAAAGGGACATAATATAATAGGACAATGCAATAGGTCAAAACAAATAGAAATCTACTCTAGTATATGGTAATGAATGACCAATCAACAACATACAAGTGCAAGATAAAAGACTAAAAAGGGTTAGAAATACTTACATGTAGCATGTGTGTAAACTATAATGTATAATCATCGCTAGAGAAAACAATACCAAGAGAGAATCATTATGGGTGGAGAAGGGGAAAGTTCAATAAGAAGACCTCTAGTCCTAACTCACTATGGTGACCCAAATGCAAAAGGGTAAGCTCCAAATCCTCAAGTCCAAAAAATAGGTGTGATATACTATGAAAATGTGAAAGTAATATCAATCAATTCCTTTATGAATGTTTGATTGATTGATTGTTAATGGTGTTCTAAATGAGAAAAAAATGGGGTGTATACACCCAACGACATCTCCCATGGGCGATGGCATCAACTATGGAAAAACCAAAATCGACACCATTTCCCGTAGGCAATGACATCGACCTAGAGGGAATCTTAATGAAAAAGGGGTGAAAAACATGTGAGGAATGGAGGTTAGAAGATAAATGGGGATAATGTTGAAGTTCCAAGATGAAAAAATGTAGGGATTATAACGTGGAATGAGAATAAGCGGTGAACCCAATGAAACACATAGGAATAATGAATCTATTGTGTGAACAAATGGAAGAAAAAGGCATGGGCTGGGGAATTGGGTCATAATAGTGGCATATCTCAAAAAATTTATTCTATCCCACGTGACCAAGATTGATCACACCCTAATTTGGAAGGCCCTCCAGAACCCACTCAGGAGAAAATTTCATCTACACCTATTGCACAAGAGAAATGGTTAACAAGCATACAAAATAATGTTTATACACATTCACTTAAAATCGTTTGTGAGTGTTTCATGAAAAATACAATATTTTATAACTTGAATTCATCCCTAGTTCTAAGGTATTATTTATTCATCTACCTATAGGTAAAGGTAAGATTTTTTTTTTACTCCAAACCCCATAATAAGATATAATCCACTAATAATCCTAATTTAAATTAATATCCCTCAAAGTCTAAGAATAAATCTAGTGATCCATGTCCTTTTTAGTAGGCCAAACCATTCGAATCTAGGTATTTGAAGAAAATTGCACTATGGAAGAAATGATGAAAAAATTAACAAAATTGTTCCCTATCCTTCTTCTTTAACAAAACAAAATGAAATAACTTTAAGATCAATCATTTATTACCTCTCCAAATATTTTTATATTATAATTAGGTGCTTCGCGTCCACAATAAATTAATATGATCTTCTCACTTCTCCTATTGCTAGTAATATTTCAAATATTGCGGTTGGGAATTCTTTACATATAGATGTCTTGAGTTTATGCATATAGTTGAGTTTCAACATGGACACCTTAATAATGTTATTCTTCATCCTATAAGAATTTTTTAAATCTCCTTTCCATATATTATATTTTTTAGTCCAAAGAGAATAAAGTTATATCCCGTGAAGTTGTGATTAGATAGTTGTAACATCAATGGACATCGATTACTTCAAGATTTATAGATCATTGTTCATGCTTGTATCTTTTTGGTGGATTTGAGTATTCTTTGGGTTCAACCATTATTAATCATGTTGAATATTTGAGAAATGTGTGTATGGTCACATAGACTAAATATATTTATAGTAGTTGAGATCATAAAACTTGGTTCCTAGTCTTCCTAGGATGTCTTTTACTAATGGATTTTCAAGGTTGTGTAGTTATAAATAACTATTGGAAGTTGAGAGAATATGATGTGCCAAATGAGTTTTCTATAAAAAAATCATGGGATTGTTTCTTAACCGTGGTACTCGCACAATGAATCAAACCTCCAAAGAGATCTAGTTTTCATCTACTTCAACTCTTACCACTATCACTAATCCACCTATTCTAACACTTGTGGTGGGAAAGGCGAGAATGGAATATCATAAGCGGGAAAGATGACGTGTCAAGAGAGAAACACATATTTTATTCCACTTTTTGTTTGGGAATAAAATAGTATAGTGAACAAATGCAAGTCTAATCTACTAACACATTTATGACATATTAAATAGAAGGTAATACCACAAAAAAAAATAGTAGGGAAGATATATGTCATAACAACTCAACTCATGGTTAAAATATGTAAAACCATATTAATCTACAAAAGAGGACATGCATGCATTGCATTCATTAAAATAGAGGCTAATACATAGAGATAAAAAGAAACAACTTAAATCCATTAGAGTAAGATTCCCAAAATGGCAGAAATTTCCCAAAATGGCTAAGAGTTTAGATAACATAACATAACTTGTTATTTATAAAACAATGATGATAAAAATAAGAGGAAAAAGACTTGATAATAAATTCAAGATATATCATAGAGAAGCGACAAATTATCTATGTGATTACTAAAAATTTATGATGCTAAATCAAACATTTACTTTTGACTCTATGGTAATTGATCCTTTTGGTTGGTGGATGTCCTGTTACCATCCACTTGTATGATATTGTCTGAAATTTTTTTATTGCAACCACCCAAGTCATACAAAGTTCCAATATTATTAGTAAGTTCTTGTGATGTAGGAGAAGCTCAAGGAATTAACTGATCTAGAAATGTTAGATGACAGTGATCCAAAACTTGGAGGAAATAGAATAATGCACCTAAGAACATAGCAACATGTTGGGAATGTCATGAGATGAAGAGAAATCCCCATCAGCCCTTGAACAAGTCGAAGAATGTGGAAAGAGAAATTTGCATCTAAATGCACCCAAAATAATAAGGCATGGGTCACCAAACTATCGGGAGTCAAAAGAGTGTATTATGGGAAAAAAATGTGCTACGTGGCATGAGAAGAGAATCATGATTGTCTAAAAGGTGGTGCATCTTAGGAAAAACACTTTACATAAAAGAAAACACTTCACATGTGGTGCTAAAAAGTTTTTAAGAGTGATTTGCAACATTATAAGGTTATAAGTGATGATATATAGTTTATTATGGCATGAAAAAATGTTTTGTGGCTTGGTTAGATTAGTGTGGCTATTTGAAAACATCTATGGCCTTTCACATGTTGAAAAATAACATAAGAAGAAGAAATAGAAAGTGGCAATGGAATAAGGGAGAAAATGAATAAGGCGAGAGAGGAAGAAGGATGCGGGAGGATGACATATTATCGTTCTAAGGTAAAAAGTGGATTGACAACATGGATTGCTTAAGGCATTATGGGTTGGCACAATAACACGCAACTTGCAAAATTGAGTTGTGGCATGAACATAGTAGTTTCCAAAGCTGTGAAGTAAAGAAACCAATGTTCCATGGGCCGCAGATGAAAAATACCCCCAACATAAAAAATAGACAAGTGCTTGGGAGACCGAGTCGTCAAATCACAAGGTTGATCAAATTGGGAAAGAGAATAATTTTGGTTAACATTTATAGTGATTCGTGAGGATTATTTCTAAGTGAAGAGAATTATTATCTCGTAACATCCATGGGGATGGAGTCTTATTAGGTATATCTTGAGTAATCGAGACCCATAACAATTTCAAAACATTGGGGTAAAAACACACAAAGGATCTGAAACAAAAATAAAATTAAAGTGAAGTAGGAAATGAATGAAATAAATATATAAAAAATGTCACACATACACTTAAGGGTATTTATTGAGGATCAAACCATTGAATCGAGATCCATGGAGGGTTCCCATTGAGCATTGAGAGGTCAGAAGTATTTTCATCACTTAATGATCTAATAAGGGTTTATTTAGATATTGTCGGACTTGGAATGTCTCTTAGTCTTGGCATGGTCAGAATGCCACTTTAACACTAATTTTCCAACCTCAAATCTTTTATTGGTGCATCACTTTTAAAATAATCTATTCATAACATATTGGTTTTGATGGAGTTGTTCTCTATATTTTTCATGACTTCATCAAGATGCAATAATTATGCAATCCTAACCATCATGGCATCATGATACTCTAACTCTAACGAATGGGCTATATCAAAAGCTAAAAGCTCCAATGAAAGTAGGATCTTGTCTATGGTTCCATACACTACTTTTTGTGAAAGGAATTTTGAATTCATAATTTTGGGGTAATCATGTTAGTCCACAAGGATAATTTCAACATGGTATGTCATTTCCTTTGATTTTATTTAAATATATGCATTATGATCTCAATTAAGATCTTATTTGAGGACTCTGCAAGTCCATTACTTTGTGGATAGTGGTTGGATGAAGTATTTAGGTACGCATCATACCTCCATGAAAACTTAGTGATTTTGGCTCTCATGAATGTCTTAGCATTGTCAAATGTAAATGTGTGAGGGACGCAAATATTATGACATTTTCTTCAAAGAATTCAATGATGAATTATTCTTTGACATATTTGAGAGGGACAACTTCAGTCCATCGGTAAAGTATTAAATGGTGGCGAGGATCCACTTATGAATGGAACTAGAGGGTAGATTGATCATGCATTGGATGTCCAAACCCCACCGGGAGAAAGTTTCGCCCACCATGATAGGTTGTAAAGGGATAAAGACTCTATATTTCCTACTTGTGAAGAATAATTATTCACAACATTTCATTACCAACTTGAAGGCATATACAAGCATGGTGGGCCAATTATAACAAGCTTGTATGATCTTTATGGCTATTGTCAACAAATAAAAGGGACCACTAAAGAATACTTGATGGAAATATCTCGGTGTCCTCTCAATATCTTTGGGCTAAATATATCATAGAAAGTTGTCATTTAAGTTTCTTTTTAATAACACCCCACTAACTAGTGCATATTGGATGACTTGGAATCTAAAATGTCTCATTTTGGTTGCATCCAAGCATGTGGGATATTCTCCAATTGAGAGATACCTCACCATCCTCTAACTCCAACCGGGATAATTTTGTTCATTTGGTGGTTGATCATCATGGGTATATACAACTTTAGGAGAGTTATCCAAATCATTTGTTTTTTTTTAAATATGCTCCACCCCTTATCAACTTGGTATTTATCATCTCAAAGTGAAACTTCATGATCTTAGTGATCTAAATATATCTTTTATCATTTATTTCCTCCCATAATGTAATATATAACACTAGATGAATGTTAAAGACCACAATTTTGTTTTTATAGAGGATATGCTTGGATATATTCAAGGCCTTAAGGACTACAAATATTTATTTCTCAATGAATTTGTATTTAGCTTCATAATCCTTGAGTGTTTGGATTGCAAATTTAAGGGGCTACTTAAGTTCTTCATGGTTATGCTAAATGAGCAGTATGGTTATACTGTGTGGTCCGCCCAAGGCATAGTGAATGAGTTCCTTCTCAAATTTTAGTTTGGATAACACCAAATCTTGATAAATGTCCTACTTATCTCACCCATATCTCTCTTTTCTTTCTAGTGTCCACTTGAAGGCTACATCATTCCTAAGCATGCATGTGATGGGTTTCACAATTCCCAAAAAGTTTGTGATGGAATTCATCACAAAGTTGATCTTTTCTAAGAAATATTAGAGCTATTTCCTATGAGGAAGAAATAAAAAAGGATATAATGGTGGAAACCTGATGCAAACATCTACCTTCCAACAACTCATAAGATTTTATGCAGAGAAATCATATCATTTACCTTACAAAATAGAGGTATTCAATATAATGACAATTTTTCAAATCTTAGGAATACAATGATACAATGCCTATTCCACCTACACTTCATAAACATAACAACTTCAAATATGATCATAAAATTTTCCAATCTGATTGCAAATATGAAGAAACAAAGACAATGTATTCAATTTAATGATCTTCCACAATCTAGGCTTCTTCACAAGCCAAAATTCACTCTTCTAAGGCCCATTTAACTTATGATAGCCTCATATCTAATAATCATCATTATAATTCACTTTACTATGCTTTTACAATATTAAAACTATCACATGATTTCTAAATCAATCAGCCAAACCATTTCCAATTAAAACATTATATGAAAAATGATTAAAATTGGCTCTAGACTCTACTAGCCCTCCAAAACCTGTATTTTTAGAAAAGAGACAATAAAAACTTTCTCTACAGATACATATACCCTTTTGGATGTTTAACAACATATAATAAATTGAGGGTCTGCTCCTATAGAATAATTTTAAAAGAAATAAATATTTCAGACTTTTTAGAGGCCTAATTAGGCCTAAACCTTACTTAAAAAGTGGAAAATACCTCTTCACTTCCTACATACAAATGTAAAATGATTCATATGTCTCCAATAATAAATTTTAGCTATTTCCAAGCCTTGTTGTCTGACCTGTGGCGTTAAAAACGCAAAATCTCACTAAACTTAGGGTTTTTTTGCAATACTACAAAGTACTAGGACTATATTTTGGTCTTTTTCCTTGATCAAGCCTCCCTTTGATGTCTAATCACCTGGAACATTTAAAAATACGTTAAATACACATGAAATATCAATTTGAGGGCTCTGGGATGAATGACTCACAAATTATCAAGATTTTCTCTTGAAACTTTAGGTTGTCCTATCATGGGCCAACAAACAAGAAAAATTAATATCTTGAACATATCGAGGTTACATGACCTCATTCAAAATCCAAAATTTATGTTTTTCCATGCTCCAAATTTTCTCTTTAGACACATAAGGTTGATCATTTACTTATTTTACCTAGTTATAAGGTTTTCTTAAAATTCATATCCAAACTAGCCCGAAAGAGGTAAAAATTAGATATCTTCGTAAATTTTGCACCTCAAGACCTAAAACTGACTTCTACAATTCGTATGAATAATATCTACCTTTTATTTTTATTTCCATAAGGTGATCATGCCTAGATTATTCCCAATAATAATCTTTGCATGTTTCTAGTTCTTAGAACTATGCTTCTTTTTACCATTTATCGATCAAAAATAATTTACAAACATGAATAGATATTGGATAACTTATAAAAACATTAAATACACATCTGTTGAAGCCTCAACATCCATGCACTCATCAAAATATCCTTTCCCATCCATTTTACACTTACAATGTCTCACAAATCTGGTTTCCTCCTAGAACTAGGAAGCTCCTTTTTCTTCATTGAAAGCTTACATGAAACTTACATGCCTTAGCTGAAATGGTTTTATTCTCTCCTTCCTCACATAGAGGTGATGTATATCTACTTACAAAAACCATTATATATTTGAAACTCTTTACCACAAGTTTCTCAACCTCCTATGACAAGGTAAAGGCATGTTATTTTGGGTTTCCTTCAATGTTTATCTTGATTTGAACGTGCCTTGGACTTGTTCTAGGTGAATTTAGGATGGAATTAATTTTATCATGAATATTAGGATCTTGAGGATCCTTTACATATCACCAAAACCTACCAACATGACTTTATAAACTCTTTTACATAGCATCGCAATCTTTAAGATCACAATTGGACTGCTCCAATGTTACAATGAGCTTCTCAAGTGAACATCCACCTATAAGAGATGATATAAATCTTATAATAACATCAAATATTCCTTATTACAAACTCAAATCCACATTTTGGTGGGAATCCATATATGAGGTCCTAGAGGCCAAATTAAACACTTTACTCACTTATAATCCTTCTAATAGCCTCAAATGGATTTTCTTATCTAAACATGACCATTTCAATGTATAATGGAGAAAGACATGGCTCTTTATTAATTACAATATGAATCATTAATATTATTAGACAAATATATACAAAATTAATCCTTCTTAGTTGATACTCCTACATCAACATCCTATCTTGATCAATGGCCAATCCAACTTTTGATACAATATGACACAAAATATTTCCTTCGAAGACCACAAAGATATATTTCTCTAGATTCAAATAAATAAAGAAGTCTATTCGTTGTTATAATATTTTCTCTATATTATCTGGATGATTATCTTCCTTCTTTGAATTTTTTTATATCATCTAGGTAAACTAAAATGGTATCATTGATGAGACCTCTATAGGATATGTCCCTTTCCCTCTAACATGTTACTTGTACATTGGATAAACCAAAGGGAATCCTTTTATCGGCATATTTTCCCCACTTGGTGGTGAATGAAGTTTTAATTGATTCTTATCCTTGACGAATACTTGATCGAAACTACAAAAATCATTAAGAAGAGAAAAACTCCTAGCTTCAACTACTATATTTGATCCATGGAAGGAATAGGACAATGATATTTGAGGGAAAACCTATTCACATCCATAGAGTCAACATAGATTCATATCTCCCCATTCCTCTTCCTTAATGACACCAAGTTGGCCACCCAAGTTGAATGCTTGATGAGGTAGATGATATTGGCTTCAATCCATGGCTTCTTTTACATCTATAAATAAGAAGTTCCATTCCTCTCAATTCATCATTGGAAGCTTGGAGAATTTGCAATGTTACTCTACCAAAATATCATTAAAAATCACTTGAGCACACCCTTATGTTGTCCAATTGATCACTCATCCATCATTCAATCATCATCCATTCATCCATTTCTCATAGCTTGAAGTACTTCCATTTGGAGCATTCTTGGAGCATCCACATATCAAATAAGTTTTTCAACCTCATCAAGGACACAATAAGAGTATTCTTTAGCTATTCCAATGTATGAGGTTGCGCCCCGAGCAGGGGTCCGAGAGCTTGTTGAGAAAGGTTTATTATTTTGTTTTATTGTGCTTTTCTCATTTCTATAATTTCTCTCAGTTTTTTTGACATAGGTTTATAATTTTGCCCACCGGTGGGACCCCAACTCTTTCTTATTCATTTTTGTCATTACAGATATGAATTCGTGTGAATTACACCAATTTGTAGGTCATTACGGATGAGGTAGTTTGAGAGAAGGTTAAAAAACTAGTGGACGTAGCCCAAATTGGGTGAACCACGTTAAATCGCTCTTTGGTTGTGTTATTTTATTATTGAGAGTAATATATATTAGTTTTGTTTTGTCGATTGAGAGGATTATTCCGCATATTTTATCCCTTATTTCCTAACAAGAGCTTGTTGAGAAAGGTTTATTATTTTTCCGTACTTTTCTCATTTCTATAATTTCTCTCAGTACACATTATAGCACACCCAAAGTGGGACCCCAACTCTTTCTTATTCATTTTTTCATTACAATATCATCTTCGTGTCAGTAAGGTCACTAACCAATTTCTAGGTCATTTAGTGAGCTAGTTTGAGAGAACTTAAGAAAACTAGACATGTTAGTCGCATTCTAATATTTTTAGCAGGTATAGGTTATTGTGCTTTGTTGTTATATTTGCACTAGTGTAGCTCATGATCTACACTAGAGTAGTTATGTTTTTGATTTTTGTAAGTCTTCACTATCGTTAAAGACCCTTTGTTTTCATCAAATGATCTACACTACCGTGAAATCTCATGCATTGCCAAACCGTATGCACTTGGTGTGCATTTGACCGCGTTGCATTTCTTTTTTACTATTTTTGGAGATTTGTGTCTTCGTTAAATTGCTTGTGATATTGTATTAACCTTTTGCATTAGTGTTACATAGTGTTTTATATTGATAGGGACAAATATGTGCCCCCATTAAAGACCTTCGTCTCCTTTCAACTTTGTGCGCTAATGCATCGCAGAGGTGTACTGTATAGTTTGTAGGTGCATTTTTGTTGATTATATCTATGTTTCTATATATATTGTCTCGAGTTGGTGTTCTGTTAAAAATTTAATTTACTGCAGCTTTTTCAGAATTCTAACAAAGTGGATTTCCTTACAAATTTTCTATGATTTTATGACTATTTTATGCAAGTTTTCTACGAGAATAGAATACGAGAATCTAACATTATTTTATTTATTCTTTCTAACTATAATACATCATTTACATTATCTTTCCTTTAATTTTTTTACCTTTAACCTTTAAAACAACATTATGTATGCTCTTCTCTTGCACCCTTTGGGTGATCTTGAGAATTAAAAGCGATTGAGATTACTTCATAATCCAGCCCATCTTATAACTATTTTTGTACAACCAAAATGCGTATGCTTTTCTCTTGTGCCCTTTGGGTGAACTTGGGAATCGAAATAGTTGAATTTATTTTTCGTGTTTGGTTAACTTGGTTTTACAGATTTGTAGAACTTGCGAAAAAAGAGAAGCAACAATCAAGCAAAATATTGGTGACTTGTTGCATACATGTTTCCTTTGTCAAAGAAAACTAAAAACTTGCTAAAAATTAAGTATAACGTTTCCTTTTCTCATCATTTTCACATTTCTTTTCATAAAAGTTGGAAATAACTTTTTTATAACCATTCATACATTGTATTTGCACATAGCAACGTGGATTTCATCACCACATAGCTACATTGGTGACGTGGATTTCACCACCACACACCAATTCATTTGCATTGCATTGCACTTGAGACTTAGTCTCAAAACAATGTTTGACGCTTTCCTCGCCTCTATCCCCCGCTTACAAGTAAAGTTGTCATGATAGGTTACTACGATCATATGCCTAAAATATTTGTAATAATGAAGTCTCTGTGGCATTTTCCCCATAAATTCTTCGGAGATAAATAAAGACACCATACACACATTCATTCCCTCATTACCCTACCACATATTCAAGAAAACTCATCATTGGAGTGGCGATTCACTCCTCTAAGAGGGCCATTATTGATTAGGTGAGTCTCTTTCAAGTATTATAAGGGTTCCCGTACCATTTATGTGCCTGCGATAAATTTGGTATATCGAGACTAGGATATATCGAAAGATGCGTCTATTTTAAGGGATAAGACCCTTACATCCATTGCTCCATGACATTTTGTTTGTTACATTAAACATTACACTTCCCGACAATATTCTACCTCTTAAGCCAAAACATATCAAAACATTGCTTGTTGTTTGTATACATTCTTATTGTTTTTGAATCAACTCTTGTTCCACAAACACCATCCAAATTACATCCAATCCAAACAAAATCAAGAATCCAATTTACCCCATCCAAAACTAAATTTTATCCCTTGGATACACAACCTTTTGATCAAACTAGAACTTGATTCCTTAAACTCATTTACGAGTAAACACCAAGTAAACAAAAAATCCAATCCTATCCCATACGATTAACCACTTATCCAAATTTTGAGCTTACCTAGGTTATTACCTATTAGCAACATGGTGGTTACTCACAATAAGAGTCACAATATTTACGATAAATTTGATAGATTCAATCATCCGCTAAATGATTGTTCGGATGAAGAGAATGAGGTAAGACAACCCGAACTCAATGACAAAGAATGAGAAAAATTAGAAAATTATTAAGACAAAACAAAAACCAATACCTTCTTCACATCCTAGAAATGGAGGCAAATCTACCTTTTGATTTCGGTGAAGAAAACTTGAGTCACCTTTTAGAAAATCCCGAATTAAGTAAACAAAATCACACATCCAACGATTCCACAAAAACATCCAACAAATCTTTATTAGCAAAGATTCATGAAATGATATAACAACTCACTCACATGGCTTCTAAGGTTGCCAAAAACTCACACGATGAAGAGAAAGAAAAACCTAGTCACAAAATCAACGATGTCATAAATACCCCTCCACAAAACTCTCCATTCGCACAGAATGGAAAAACATGAAAGAAACAATCATGGGGTTACAAAAACATACCAAACAATTTAACTTTGAGGAACTTTGTCCTTACCCATTTGATAAGGCCATGTTATAAATACCATTTCCTCCATCTTTTGAAACTCCTAAATTCAAAAAAAAATACAAAGGAAAACACGAACCAAGAAAACATGTAAGATAATTCTTCATGCAATGCCAATAAGCAACTTATAGCGACACATACCTTTTGTAACTTTTCCCAAAAAAATAGGAGGAAAAGCCTTAGATTGATTCCTACATCTTCCAAAAGGATCCATTAGCACTTTCGTTGACCTAGTGAAAAAAATTGTTAAACACTTTTCCTTTAACTCGAATTCAAGGTCACCATGATGGACCTTTGCAATAAAAAGCAAAGAACCAACAAAATATTCATGCCATTTCTTCAATGATGGTGAGGGATCGTATGCCAATTCCATTGTTTAATACCTGAGAAACAATTACTCAGCATTTTCATACCAAGTATCAATCCAAAATTATTCTTCCAAATGTAAATGCATTGTTTAACAAATTTTGAGGAAGTAATCAAAAAGGGGACACAAATTAAGAAATCCCTCATTGTTAAGGGCCTAATCAAGACTCCTTCTAAGGATCAACCTCACAAAGACACTAATAAAAATCAAGACAAGCCAAGATTCTTCAATCGAAGCCGTAATGTTGTGAATGGCGGATTCATTGATTCTTGCTATGTTCGAACATTCAAAACAACCAATCCAAACCAAATAAATCAACTAAAAACCAATCATCATTCCTAGTAAGGAAGTTACTCCTCGGGAATTTAGACGAAGACAATTCACTCCACTTGGAAAAATTCTTTCTAGCATATTTCATCACCTAGCAAGTGTAGATATGATTAGCTATCCAATCGTAAAACCCTTAGAAGAAGGAAACCAAAACCAAAGTTGTACAATAATAATGAATATAATGAGTACCACCGTATCAACAACCACCATACAGATCATTGTATGCAACTCTATCATAACCTTCAAGACTTAATCAATCGTAGAGACATAGAGGTTGAAAATAATTCCAACAACAAAACTCCCAATGAAAAATTAAATGTTTTAAAATACCCTTTCCCTAAACACAACGAAGCTGAAAGAGCTCCAAATGAAAAGGGCCAAACATCCAACAATGTTGAATATGACTCAATCATATCATTTGTTGATCAAGAACCCAACATTGTTGGTACCATCAAAATCAAACTCCTGTGTAATAACCACAAGAAAAAGAAGGTTTAGGTTCCTTCGCAAAAAAAAAAATAATGTTTACATCACCTTAAACATCTAATCCTCAATCTACTTCAAATCTAAAACTGACATCCAATGTTAAATCTTCCTCTGATTCCTATGATATTATCAAACAATTGGAGAAGACATCCACACAAATCTCCCTTATGGAGTTTCTTAAAACATCACTTGTGCTTCAAGACATCCTTACTCGTGCATTACACGATGCATGTGTTCCTAAGGACATCAACACCCAACAATTTCAAGCCTTGATCACAAATATTTCACTCAATAGCCCTATCTTATCATTTGGTCCTCATGACCTTTTAAACCCAAACATTCCAAATAATAGTTCCTTATATGTCGAAGCATTCATTACTCATCATAAGATCAAAAGAGTGCTTATAGACAATGGATCCATGCTAAACATTTGTTCCATGAAACTATTATGGTGTCTTGGCTATACCGAGGAGATTCTTACTATTGACATCATAACCATTTGTGGGTATGATAATCATGAGAGACAATCTACAAGAACAATCATGTTATCACTCATGGTTGGACCAATCACCTTAGACACCTTGTGCCACATTGTGGACTTGGAGGTTTCATACAACATTCTCCTTAGGCGCCCATGGATCCATGCCATGCAGGTCATCCCATCCACATTCCATCAATGCATCAAATTCCCTATCAAGGCAAAGAAATCATATTGCGCGTCGATACTAATCCCTTCGAGTATTGTCAAATTCTTTAAGGGAGGTATCAATAAAGCCCATTATTGTCCATTCACTATTTTTTTCTCCCCTTCTATTATACCATTCTCTGAAAACCACGTGAATAGATTCTGATACACTCTCAAAACTTATTCCAAAAACTAGCACCAAGAATCTTGATAGTAAAACTGTTAATGCTCCTTCTACATCCACCAATCCACCTTCTACATCATCTAGTATGCCTAATAGTTCATCTACAAAAACATCCACATTTAAAATCATTGACAAAGGTAAAAATTACGTTCATATGAGGAAAATTGGAGTCAAATATGCTAGGTTTTCTTCCTTGTGAACTTGTCATTCCATGACCTTTTCGGGATCTGTGGGATATTAATACCATTGATTTTTATAGGGTTTCTCTCCCTCTCTTCAAGCATGGTTATTTGCAACCGTGGCTGGAGATAGTGGAGCTTTGATCAATGGCATTGCCCGCGAAATGTCCTCGGAAGTTCGTCCCAAAAGTCTTCCACGAGGTAATGTTTCTCCTCTTGATGTGGTTTTACCTATTCCTGATTTTAATGTTGCTTGTCAATGGTTGGAACAATTTTGTCTCATTGGGTATTTTTGGGTCGCATCCCCTCTAAAAATTTTCTTAAATCTTGGGTTGAAATGGCTTGGACTCCTCATGGGGTCCAACTCGAAAGCATCCAAAATATGACCAAAGGATTCTTCCTTTTTCACTTTTCTGACCCAACCAATGCCCCCAACATTTTGGCTCGACAAGCCACTGGTATGTTCGTAACTCTTTGTTGGTCCTGTCTCCATGGACCAAAGACTTTGTGGTCTCGAATATGTTGCACTTAAAGTTCTCATCTAGGTAGAATTTCTTGGCCTACCCTTTCCTTGTTTTCATTTCTTGCATCAGATTGCATCTTCTATTGGGTGGGTGGTCTACCTCGAACCAGAGTGGTTTTACCATGCTCACCCATAAGCGTGTTTGCATTGAGGTAGATATTTCTCAAGACCTGAAAGAATTTGTGGAAATCCAGATGGGAGACAAGTGTTACTCCCATCGTATTTGTATATCAACCTACCTAACACTTGCTTCCACTCAGGCCTCTGATCATAAGATCAAGGACTGTCCTCTTTATGTCCTCACAATCGTCCAATAGCTCCCAAAAGCCAAAACAACTAAGAGGAAGGTTAAAAAACAATGGGGGTCGGAAAAATAAGAATAAAAATCAACAATCCAAGGCTTCTGGTTCGAATGGTTAGCGTGAACCAACTGTTAAAGAACAACCCCATAGCCCGCAAACTAAGGAGCCAACTATTGCTAAGGAACCAATTCTTTTGCCAACTCATCTTTCCAGTTACCAAAATACTCCAACACGCCCAAGGTGGCCTCGGTTCTCATGGACCAGAAAATTATGTTTCTAATGTCACCATGCCACAACCATTTTTCGATGTTGTTAACAAACAAATCATAGGGGCCATACAAAAGGCCCCAAAGTCCTCCTCGCATCTCTCGAGATCATAGTCTAATGCACAATGTATGTGGACTCAACATAAGAGGAGTACAACATCGAATACGCCGGGTGGAAGAAAATTGATCTACAGGATTTTTGCAACATAACATTGTTCAATTCCTGCAAAACCATTCGATGCCCTTGATGGCTTGGATGCTGATGGCATGGCTCTTGACCAACGTGTCTCCCATGAATTTTTATCTTGGAATGTTTGGGGTCTTACAAACTCTATCGTAAGTATGTTGTTCATGAAACTTGGCAAATATTTACCAATTTAGATGTTTTTTTTTTTTCAGGAGGTGAAAATTATAGGTTTTCAGTTATAGGTGGTTTGTAAATCCATTTGGCCTAACAACTTGGCATTTTGTAGTAATCATGAAGGGCATGGGGGTTTAATTTCCCTTTTTTCTCCCAAATGGCGGCCCTTGTTGATTGACCATGGCATCAACCCCACCAACCGTGCCATATGGGTCCTATTTAATGTTGACGACCACCCTTTTGGCCTCATTAATATATACACCTCTAATGATGTGGCCGAAAGGGCCGATCTTTGGTGGTGGATAAATTGCATAATTCCGATGATTATTGGGTCATAAGTGGTGATTTTAATATGGTTGAGTCACCCACTGACAAATGCAGCCACCTACCGATGAGGTGGATAGCTAGTTGGCGAAAGGGAGGTGTGGTTTTTCATGCGTAATAAGTTTGGGTTTTATGACCCTAATGCTTCTCGCACTCCCACTTCTAAAGCATGGTTCACTTGGTCTAATCTCCGAGGAGGATCGGATCATGTTCTTAAATGACTCGATAGAGCTATGCTTATCATCTCAAGATTATTTTGATTTTGACAACATTTATTCCATGTCTAGTGGAGGTCATGCCGACTTTTTCCTTTCGGATCACTCCCCATTCGATTTGTATCACTTGGCATGATAAGCACACTTTTTTTCATCATAAAGCCAATTCTTTCTTAATATTGCCTTGATGCAACATGGGCCCACACTCAATCATATCAAGTGTGTGTGGAACTTGTCCCCCTCAGCCTAGTCATTATCAAGCATTTTCATCCACCTATGCATGTCAACTGGACTCAATGGTGGGAGGACGCTATGACTCGGACTACTAGATTCCTTAGAATCTATGGTAGACAATTGGCCAAAATTAGACACCACTCATACTCCACCAACACCTCTACTCTTAGCCGAGTGGTGGTGGCACTTCAAGGAAACCCCTTCTCTGAAACTTTGCAACTTCAAGTTGCAATCGCTTCGCCAGAAAATTCAAATTGTTGATAACTACAACGCTCGGGGAGCTCAAATCCATGCGCCTGCATGCATTGGCTTAAAATTGGCGACCGAGTTTGAAAGAATTCTTTCTTTCTCTCAAAGCCAAAAAACCTTCTCAACAAATTCGGACCATCTTTGATGGTGGAGCTAGGGTCACTGATCCCCAACTCATGTTGTAAGCATTTGTGTGACATTACAAGCTGGTATTTCAAGCTCAACAACCATTTTGATCGAAAAACAACCCTTGAAAAATGTCTAGTTGTTGTGCCATGCAAGCTTTCCCATGCTTAGAAGGTGGTTTGCAACCGAATGCTCACCATTGATGACCTCCATGATGCAGTCATGCAAATGGCTAATGATAAGGCTGGGATGCGATGGCTTCCCTTGCAAATTCTATAAAGCTTTATGGGACTCAATCGGTAAAGACCTTTTCAAGTCTATCTCGAGGGGTTTCAGAACTAGTCATTGGGATTATGTATCAACAAAGGGAATATTAAATTCATCCCAAAACTAGGGGATCCAAGAAAATTACTTGGCGGCCTATCACTTTGTTGAATATCTCTACAAAATAATTACCAAAGTGTTGGCTATGCGGTTACGTAATATTCTCCCCGTTGTTATTCAACCGAGAACAAATTGGGTTCATTCAGGGGTGATACATCTTGGAAAACATCATTATTGTTTGGGAAGGCATGGAATGGGCTTGCAGATCCAATCAATCTGCTATGTTCATAAAAATTGATTTTGAGAAAGCTTATGATCGGATTGAATGGCCGTTTATCCTTGTCATGCTTCAAGCCCTTGGCTTCGGCCCCATTTTCATTCAATCGGTTAGAATGCTATTTACAGATGCCTCTACCTAGATCACTATTAATGGCCTTAGTTCTGAGTCCTTGGATTGTTCTATTCCATTCTTCAAGGGTGCCCTTGTTAGCGCATGTGCTCTATGTTCTTATTCTTTGAAGATTTTGGGTATTTACTGGCCTCACGCCAAAACCCAAGGGCTCATTAGGGGAATTTCACTTCCTTCTGTGACCAATTCTCAATTGCTTAATGGTCACTTCATAGATGATTCCTTTCTCACACTCATTGAGAATAAATCCAATATCCACAATGCCATGCACTGCCTTGATATTTTTGTTTAGCATCTAGTTCTTCCATTCAATGGCGAAAAAGCCCAGTGTTATTGACAATCCTTCCTCCCAACGCCTGCTTGGCTGGCCTCTTTTGAGTGGAAGATTCTTGCACATGGTGAAATGTTTAAATTTCTTGGCATCCCCTTTTCCTTTCAGGTGTCATCGATTGAGATATGGTAGTATGTTATTCAACGGGTGGCCAAAAAATTGGATTATTGGATTACTAGACCTTTTTCCTTGGCAAGAAAATTCCAAATTTGTTCCAAAGTTCTGGCGGCCACGCATGTTTATTACTCCTCATGTTGGGTGCCTTCCAAATCCTCTATTCAAAAGCTGGAGAAGCTCCTCAAAGCCTTTCTCTGGGCAACACTTCCACTGGAAAAGGATTTCATCATGTTGCTTGGGAGATATGTTGCCTTCCCCACAATTCTGGGGGTTGGGCCTTATTGACATTCAACGGCAGCAATCTATGTAAAATGGATTGTTAGATGCATCAAGGCCAAGAAGCATGGAAAGTACTTTTGCACCATGACATCGAAGAAGGATCACCTTACGGCTTGCCCTGCATGGAAAGGTTTGGGTTTGTTAACCTCCTTATTCTCTCCGGTGCTTGTTAAAGTTGTTGGCACTTTTGTGCTTAAAAGCATTTGGAAAGCATGGGAGTGCATCAAACCATGGATTCAATGGAAAGGTGATGGTTTTCGTAATGGGCTCTCCATTAACCATCATTCTCTTTGGTGGTAGCCGACATATTTCAAGCTCAAGATAAGTGTTTTGAAGATATCTCGAGGATTCTGTGCTCAAAATTTTCAAGCTCAAAATTTACACCATCAAGATTTATTCTGTAAACACTCTCAAACCTGGTATTCTTGGCTTGAGCTTAAAGCTCAGTTTCATCTGACCAACCAGGATCAAGCTAGTATTACTGAAGTGCTCAAGTTGGTCCCTAACCATATGTTGCACAAGATTTTTGTGCGCTCCTCTCACCCTTGGTGGATGGACTGGAAATGGTATGTTGATACCCCATTTCACAATTATTCATCCAAGTAAAGGCTACCGTTGGCTTTTGCCTCATCTACCCATGGTTGAAAAACTCAACACTCGATGGGGGATTCATTCCACTCCATCTTCCTAGAGTAGGTGATTTGACACTTATTTGGTCTATCTATGTGGAGCCTAAAATTGCCCATTTTCTCTGGTGTATACTACACCAAGGTCTTCTAGTGGGGTCTTGAATTGTTCAAATTGTGGTCCCGATGCCCAAGTGCCCATTCTGTGGCCACTTGGAAAATTTAATACATCTCTTCTAGTTTTTTCGAAAGCACAACTTGCTTGGAATTAGATACACTCATTTTTTTTTCCTCTCAGACCAACATTGTTTTACTTGGCAGAAATCCTTTTAGGAGACAACCCCAAACTTTTTCCTATGTTCACCTAGATTTGGCATGTTTTTAGAGGGGAAATTTTTTTTGGATATGGAAAGAAAGAAATGTTTTTTTCTTTGCTAATTCTGAAGTTGATCAACAATTTTTAGTGTATAACAAGTCTATTGTTATCTCCAATGTGCTACTATAGATTCAAGTCCAGGATAACAAAGTTTCCCTAGAGGTGGACCACCTACATACTATGTTGCACCTTTGGGGAAGCCCGTGCAATATCATCATAGGAGCCACCTCGCCATCTCAACACTCCTCATTATATGGCCGTGGTGGTCATCGTAGCCATTCTCAACGATGTTCTTTCAGTTGGGTTCGTCACTTGCCCCACCGTCAACAATGGAGGAGTCATTTGCCACCAGCTCGCCAACAAGACTGGGGGTCCTCTCTTGGTCATCAACTCAGGTGGGGCTCACATGTTTCCCCCAGAGAGACGCACACGTTGGATGGCTGGAATCTACCCCCGCCACGCCACCACCGCCCTCAGACAAGTTCCCTCGCCTCTTTCTCGCCATCCCCACTTGGGGGAGGTGGAAAATGAAGAAGATAATCCCATTGGTTGGGACATTCTGGATGTCGGAAAGGACCTTCCAAGTTTGGGCTAGCCGAACGATCATGATCCTCCCGCTTCGGGAATGTTTGTTGCTGCTGCTTAATTTTGTGTTCTAGTGGTTTCTTAGGCATTGCCTAGTTTGTTTGTTGTTCTCCTAGGATTGTTTGTGGTTTTGGGGTGTGCTCTCATACCGCCCACTTTTTTGTGAAGGATATCTTGTATCTTATTGCATTAATATAATATAAGATCTCTTTTCATAAAAAACATTGACAAAAGATGTGGTGAACATCAATTTCAAATGGTTGAAAATTCCTTTCACATTGGGAACTTATCCCTATCACCACACACATATGGAAAAGTGAATGCTTCACATGTACACATCACTCCCATCTACAAACTAGGAAAAACATCTTTCATCAATTCGGATACTTAGAAGGAAATAAAATCCAAGCTTTTGAGAGCTCTTAATTATACGACGATCGATTTGTTGACTATTATCAATCACCCAAACACATCATAGGCAATAAAATCATGAAAAACATGAAATAGAAGGGAAAAGGTCTTGACAAGAATAAACAAGGTCACTTAGATCCCATTATCTAAGTAGATAAGCTAAAATCCTATGGTTTGGGTTACAATCCCAATGATTCCACATATGAAGTATCTGCTAGTAAAAACTAATAATGAAGACATTGACTCTAACAATGAAACAAGCACCACACCAAATATCTTTAAGGATTTTTTCGACACGATCCATTCATATATCTTTGCATCTTAACTATTGACATTTTCTATCCTTCCCTCATCAATCAAGATCACCTAAATCACGTTTCCATAGACCTCTTCCAAAACGATGAGGCCATTGAATAATTTCTTGGAAATTGAGATCACATACCCCCTTTTGATCACAAGAAGGGTTCAATATCAATTTGGATGCTACAACCTACTTTGGTGAAGAGCTTCAAAACCCTAATCCACCAAAAACCAAAAATCAAAAAGTAAAAAGAGGCAAAATCTCCCATAGTGAAAACCTCACTGAGACGTTATTGGAGAAACAAAAACAAAAAAATAAGAAAAATCCACAAGACTCCTCCCCTCGCAAAGAGGAATCTCAAACAAACAATCTAGATCAGCCTCTCGACATACTTTACCAAAAAGGATACATCCAAAATGCTGGTAGAAGAAACCATAGACATCAACATTAGAACAACTGAACACCCTAAGACGATGTAGCTCGAGCAAGTCTAACTCCACAAGAAATAGAAGTGTTTACTACACTTCTTATGGAATTTCAAGATGTATTTGCATGGACATATAAGGATATGCTAGGATTGGATCCCACTTTAGTTGTACACCACCTCATGGTTCACCTTGACACTAAGCCAATCAAACAAAATTTAAGAAAAATGCATCCCAAAATTACATTACTAGTTAAAGGGAAAAACAAAAACACCTAGCGGTAGGTTTTATTAAACCCATCAACTATTCAGACTAGATATCCAACATTGTACTAGTCGCTAAAAGAACTTAGATTAGAATTTTCATTGACTTTCGTGATATCAAAAAAACATGTCCAAAAGATGACTTTTCATTACCTAACATTGATATGATTGTCAACTCAACAACTGGTCATGAAATGTTATCTCTCATGGATGGTTTTTCTAGCTATAATCAAATACAATCGCAGAAGAATATCAAAACAAAACAACATTTACCGTACCATGGGAAAACTTTGGTTATAAGGTCATGCCTTTTGGCCTCAAAAACATGAGTGTTACCTATCAACAAGCAATGACTATAATCTTTCACGACATGTTACATACAATAATGGAAGATTATGTTGATGACATCCTAGGAAAATCAACAACCAGAGCAAAACATCCACAAGTCCTTTGCTACATATTTGAAAGATTGTGTCTCTACAAAGTTAAATTAAATTCAAAAAAGTGTTTTCAACATTGCATCGGGTAAATTATGGGATACATCGTTTCACGAAGAGGTATAGAAGTGGATCCCACAAAATTTCGTGTTATAATGGAAATGCCTCCTCCCAAAAATCTAAGAAAACTAGAAAGTCTCCAAGGAAAAATCTAATCCATACAACACTTTATATCACAACTAGCAAACAAGTGTCATCACTTCAACCAACTACTTAAAAAGGATGTTCAATTTCGATGGGATCAAGATTGCCAAAACTCCTTTGATAAACTAAAAACATATCTAGTCTAATCCTTTCATGCTCATGCCACCTATTCCACACAAACTAATGCTTCTCTATACATTAGCCAAAATCCATTCTATAGGATCATTGTTCGTGTAACACAATGATCAAGGACATGAACAAGAAGTTTATTATCTTTAGTATAAATTTGACCGATCACGAGAACAAATAAATATTCATGTAGAAAAATTATGTTTGGTCATGGAATTTGTTTTCCATAAGTTACGCCACTATTTGCTAAATTGTACCACCAAAATCATTGCAAAAATCAATCCTCTCAAACACATGCTTTCTAAGTCATTTCTCACAAGATAGATGTCTAGCTAGATTGTTATCCTTAGTGAATTTGACATTGAGTTTGTTAATCAAAAGGCTATCAAGGGACAAGCCCTTGCAGATCACCTTGCCGCATCACCTCTCCCGGAATAGAACCACTACATTTTGATTTGTTTAATGAGTCTCTCATGTTCCTTGACATTATTCCTTCATGGACACTCGACTTTGCTAGCTCTTCGCAATGTATGTGGTTCATGAGATGGAATAATGTTAATTACTCCAGATAGAGATATCATTCCTAAAGACTTTCGCTTGGGTTTTCCTTGCACTAACAATATTATGAGTATGAAGCCCTTATAGTTAGATTAAAGGTAGTCATTCAATGGAATATCAAAGAACTAGCAATCATTGGTGACTCACAATTAATCATCAAACAAGTTAGGGATGAGTATCAAGTCAAAGATGAAAAATTAATACCCTACAAGAAAATGGTTGACAACCTTAAAGGATATTTTCAGATGGTCACTTTTGAACAAGTCCATAGAGCTCAAAACAAATTTGTGGATGCTATGGAAACTATCGATCCCTTCTTGAGATCGCAACAAATAAAACACAAGCACACTTCCTTGTAGAAAATATCTTGGCTCCTACTTACGACCGCACAAGACTACCATTTAATGTGAAATAGTTGGTCTTGATAGCCCTTGGTCCCATGATATTTATATCTTCATTCATGACAAAACATTCCCCCTGAATATAAACTCTCATAAAAAAACATGCATTAGCATAACGTGCCTCTTGTTATACTATCCTAGCCAATACCTTGTATTAAAGAGGTTACGATGGCTCAATCAAGAGGAGGCTTTTCACACCTTAGTTGAAGTGCACACAAACATTTGTAGTGCACACACAAATGGAATGGCATTAGCCAAGAAAATCCTACACGTTGGTTACTATTGGCCCACCATGGAAAATGACACATGCCATTTTGTCAAAAGGTGTCTAGCTTGTCAAAAACATGGAAATCTCATTCATGCACCTTCCAAGCATTTACAACCAATCACGACACCTTGGCCTTTCTCTCAACATGGGCTCAATCTTATTGGGAAAATTAGACCTACATCATCCAATGGACATAAATTCATCATCACAACCACTGAGTATTTCACTAGATGGGTAGAGGTTATGTTGCTCACTTACATACTCAACATTTAGATCTCCAAATTCATATTCAATAACCTCATCAATAGCTTTGATATCCCATTTTCCATTATTACTAACAATGGCAAGTCCTTCAAAAATTAAATTGTCAAAGATCTTGCTAAACATTTCGATATCCGCCTTAAGTGGTCCACTCCATATTACCCTCAAGGTAATGGCAAGCCGAAGAAACCAACAAAACGTTAAAGGGTGTCATGTAAAAATAGTCAATGAACATGGACGAAACTTGCATACTCAAATATACGCCACCCTTTGGGATTATCACACATCACATTACACTCCTACAAGAGCCACTCCATTCTCTCTTGTTTACGGTTGTGAAGTTGTTTTACCCGTTGATATCAAACTCTCATCCTCGATAATATTCCTTCAATATTTAATCAATGAAGATGAATATAGACAATCACAACTTAACAAACTAGAACTTCTTGATGAAAAAGGATTTATGCTCTAAACCATCTTGAGTCTATCAAAACTGACTACAACATAGCTATAACAAAAAGATAAAACCTAGAGAGTTTGAGATCGGTGATTTGGTTCTCAAAGAAAATTAGAAAAACACAACCAAGGAAAGAGAAAAGCAAGGTAAATTTGAGCCCAATTGGTTAGGGTCATATGTAATCACTGCTAAGTTTGGGTCTAGAGCATATAAGTTAGGCATGTGGATTGGCCAAACACTTGATGAACCCATGAACACTATCCACCTAAAGAGGTTCTATTCCTAAGAACCACCTATCCGTGGGTACTCTTTAACACATGGAGAGGCCGCTTGTATATTCCTTTTACCCCAATCATCCAACAACATTCTTAAAATTTTCACTCCATTGGCATATATTCCCATCATAAAATAATTTTTTTGCAATCATCATCTATTTATTTCATGGCATCATAAGACACGAGTTAATACTAGCTCCTATTTAGGTGTTGTGCATCTCATCCCTCTTATGGTTTCTCCCATTTCAGATATTTTCACCTATAGTCCTATCTAATAGCTTATTGATGGAAAATCCTCCTTTCATAGACTCTCTCTCTAATGGAAAAGCACTAAAAAAATTTACCCGACACTTTTGACCACCTATCTAAGTCTTTGGTGTTTAACCCTCACATCTTACTAGTCATGTGGGGCTGAGATTTAAGGACAAATGTTCCTTCCCATCAAGCACAATTCAAATATAAGACAAAAATTAATTTTAAAAATACATATATATGCATATACATATTTCAAATAATTACACCTTTCGTCCTTCATAGCCTTTGGTGATGAGCTCATGCTTCTTACTAGTAGTAGGAGGTTGGGAAAAGAGAATGATGCCCTTACTCGCCTGCATCTTGTCTTTGGTGTTGGGCCCTTGCCTCATATTGGTGGCATGAGACAAAATGTAGGGGTTATTTCAAAAAAACACACAAAACTAATAAAAGCAAGAAAAATAAAGCCTTAAAAATTACAAGTGCTTATTCCAACAAAATCCCAAAGAAGTAATTTAGGTGCCCATGTTAGGAGAGAAAACATTCCTTTAACCAGATCTTGTCAATTAGTAGGCCACTTACGGGTCTAAGTCTAGTTAGAGACCTATAAAGTTCAAATCATCTTACAGTCAATCATATAATCCTAATTGGAGATGAGTCAAAATTTCTCAAATGGACCATTGTTACAACTCGTGTTCTTACAAACATCATCTTCATTTATGCATCACCATCTCATGTGTCTCATATCTTTTTGGATCTCGATGTTGAGCCCTCGCATCTTACTAGTTGTGTGGAGTCAAGGGTGGAGTAAGACATCCTATCACTATATCATCTACAATACATTCTGCCAATGGAATGAAATATTTAATATTGTTTGAAAATGAGTTCCCAACATGCAAAATTTACACATGTATGTTCTCATACATCTTATTATTTATCATATCCTATTATCATTTGTTTCAAATAGTTAGGATGTTTACCATCTATTGTATCATCCATCTTCACTCTATCCATCTCTTAGCTCTTAACTTGAGTTGAAATGGGTCCATGATCACTATCACAACTAGGTCCCTCACATCGATACCTAGTCAAAAATCCCTAAAAATCCAAATAATCAAAAAAATCTAAAAACACACTTCAATATATTTTCCAAAAATCCCAAAAAAATAAATATTCCAAAACTACCAAAAACATATAAAACTAGTAAAAATCTATAAAAAAATGAAAAACAATCCAAAAATCCTAAACATTTACAAAAAAATCCCAAAACATCAACACACTTAACAAAATTACACATTGACTCCTATCATGGTGTCTATTCTAAATATCCTACAAACAAATCAATCAATCAAAACATTTTAATCCGTATCCCTTCTGTGTATCCTCGCTTGGGGAAATCTCGTTCTTATTGTATCCTTGCTTGGGGCAATGACCCAATCAATCTTGAATCATCTTACCCCTACTTGGGGGAAAATCAAATCAATCAATTATCACTATGGAACACATTAGGGATAGAGTTAAATGTCTTTATGTAAATTTGTGTTGCATTGTTACTTTTCTTATTTAGTTTTCCCAATTACAAGTTTATTGTTTGTTATCTTGGTTCATTTATATCCATGGTACATACGTTTAATTTGTTTATTAGGTTTGTTTTTAATTTTTGTTTCTTTGTGTGTGTGTGTGTGTGTGTGTGTGTGTGTGTGTGTGTGTGTGTGTGTTTACACACATAACATGATAATTATCATGGTTATTTAATAATCATGGTGCCAACTCTATTGTGCAACAACAAAATAGGTTGCTCTAAATTACAAAATCTGAATGGAATCTCGAGTTATGAGCAAGATTAATCCCATCATCATCCCAATTAATATCAAATCATAACACCAAATCATCATCATTTGTCCATCCTATATCATTTACCATCATCAACTCAACAACATATCCCTTCTATTTAATCCTTCTTCTAACAATAATTCACATCCCAAATCCCCAAATTTCGGCCTTTAACCCTTTATTTCTCATTTTTGGAACCCACTTTTCCCCTCTCTCATACAACAAACTCTTATTCTTCCTATCAAACAGCTTATCCACCACTTTATCATGTCACCCATCCACTCAAGGGGGCACTCCCTTGGCATAATCTAGATCTATTGGGGCATCCAAATGCTTCACTGGGGAAAATTAAGTAGTCCAAAACACTTCTCTATCATCATTTCACTAATCTACACATGTTTATTATCTTTAAAATGTTATTACTTCATAATAACACTTTAAAGAGGGGAAAATGTAGACACCCCAAAAATACCCATTACACATTGCAATGTCCAACAATCATATTTGGTTCATTATTCACTCATATTCCACTTATAGAATTAATTATATACACTATACACTATACACTATACACTATACTATACACTACTTTGGATAATTTAATTAGCTATTTAAATAAATAAAAATCAATTATCTACTCACCTTCCACTCATCTCCACTTCACTATCCAACTCACTCAAGTTGAACTTGTCACTCCACTCAAGTTCTAGAATTCTACAAACATGGAAGAAAATATTCACGTACAACCAACAAAATCAAGAGCCAACCAATTTGAAATAAAAGCCTCTTAATTTATATTCAAAGATCCAACTATACAAAACAAATCAACCATGTTAAATAAGGAAATTGAAATCAATAGCCTGCAACTCAATCAATTCCACCTTCCTCAATCCATGGATTCTTCTCCATCTACAACTAAAAAGTTTCATTCCTCTTAGTTCATCATTGGAAGTTTGGAGGAATTGCAGTGTTACTCTGCCAAAATCTCATTAGAAATCACTTGAGTACACCCTTATGTTGTCCAATTGATCACTCATTCATCATTCAATCATCATCCATTCATCCATATTTTCCAATAGCTTGAAGTATTTCCATTTGGAGCATTCTTGGAGCATCCACATATCAAAGAATCATTTTCAACTTCATCAAGGACCCAATAAGACTATTCTTCAACTGTCCAATCCGAGGTTATAAAGAGATTGTTGAGAAAGGTTTGTTATTTTGTTTTATTTTATGTACTTTTCTCATTTCCGCAATTTCTCTTGTACATAGTTTTCTTTTTTGATTGTTCCTCACGATGATGTGAATGTTTATATGGTGCAATCTTAGTATCACTATCTCGATACTTTGATTGTGTCAAACCTTTCCATTTCTAGTACATTTGTCTCTTAAGTGAATGAAGTGTTTTTTCTTCTTATTTCAATGTTCTTCATGTGAATCTTCCTTCGGTATTTTTCACCATCTTCATCCTCATGTTATGCCTTGACCTCTCTTTGATTTCCATGATGTGTAATATAATGCAATGTGATTTTTCTTTCTACACCAAAGCTTTAGGAACTTATGCACATTCATGTTATGTTTCCAAAGTTTCTAACCAAGGATATTGAAGAACAATATGTAAAGCATAAAAAGTTGAATGTAATACATATTTTTTAGGGTAAGCTTCAAATCTAAAAAAATGAGCATGCTTACCTTCTAATTGAGTGCCCTTGATTTTCTTTGCTTGAACTTATAGTTTCTTTGCTACTTTAATGTTGATGAAGTTATACCCTACTACTTGAGTTTACATATTCAATAACATAATTTGTTTAATGCATCCATAAAAGTGAAAAATTGACACTTAATTCTTTGAAGCTAAATTATTTCAACCCTTAACATCAAACTCTCCTTCTATTTCTTTATATTTCTCATCATTATTACCCAAACTCTTATTTTATTTTACTTGTGTCTCGCCCTTTTTTCCCTCATTGTCATTATTATTTTTCTTAATGTCCCATTGATTTAGGAAAACATTTTCCATTTCTCCCCATGAAAAATGATTCCCTTTGTTTTGCACCCCAACAAAAGACTATAGGTAATACCTTTATTACTATTGGTCAATCATAATTGCCACGATTTTGAATGAAAATCTCTTTAAATTACAACCACCAATTTTGAATATTAATATTTGGCTTTAATACCAAATGTTATGAATCTGGGTATAATAATAAACATATTCCAAACAATACAAAAGATATCTCACAACTCAATAATAGAAATGTGAAATATATTCAAAATATAGATCAAAATTTTGAGGTAAGGCAACACCACACAATTCTCTTTAATGGAACTATTATCACCAAATCACAGCATCCCCTGAATTGCTAGCTTTTGACTGAAGCATTTGGTGTGATTGGGTAACATGGGATTACCTCTCAAGCTGTGGGACTTACGGGCTTGAGATAATCCTCCGGAGAAGGCCAAATCCTCTTCCTAATCCTACCTGCCACAACTACTTCTAATGCAAGAAAGCATACTATCTATACCTAAACTAACATTCCAAGGAGACATGGATAGAGAAACTTGCATGGAAATGGAAATAACCTACACTAAGAGCGGTGATACACCAAGAAAAGGAGGTTGTTAGACAAAATCTCAATGCTTGAAATGGAGAGAGGTGAGCAATGGAGAGGATGGAAAAGATGCGCCATAGACCAAAGATAGATTCACACATTACACCATTTGTTTCCCCAATAAACACAGTTCCCACAAAACTTGTGATGAACATAAAAAATATGCACATAATACCTTGTAATGAGGAGAGGCAAGTGAAAGCAATAAAGTCATGCAGAGGATGGACAAAATGCATCACAAAACAAAAATCTATTGCTCCATTAAAGTATACATAAACATCATTGGTGGGCAAGAGGCAAGAAAATGTCATTACAATGCTTGGAGAGGAGGCTTAAAACTCCACATTCATCCCAGAAGAAGAAGGGAGGGGGGCAGAGAAGAAAAATGTCTAACTTTTTTACAAAATGAGCCCCTCTCTATAATTTATAGATTCGAGAGGGAAGAGAGATAATGCAACTCAGATTTGCTTTTCCAACCACTTCCAAGGTGCCATAATTATGGGAAAATGATGATATGTGACCTACAAAAGCTACCCCATGTTGTCCCATAACTTGTAAGATTCCTTTGAAAAATGGTTGCCTATGCCTATTAATTACATTCCCAACCACCGGAAGTTGTTATTCTAAACTGAAATCATTTTCTACAAAATTCACCCCGAAACTCCATTAATATTTGAATCTTTCGAATGTTGTGCATAGATCTTGGAGCCACGATTCCAACGAGTCCAATTTTGTGCAATTTAGCTATGAAACACAAAATATATGAACATTTGAGTGAAAGAAGCTCTCTAAGTTTCATAGGCTTGGCTTCTCTCGTTACATGGGATTGAGAAATTAATTTGGATGGCTGGAAATGACATTTTAAAATATTCTCCCTTTTTTTCCTAATGCTTTGCATCATTTAAATAACTGGGGATCATTTAAAATTCTTGAGTGGACCCACCATTTTCTTTGTTTTACAAATTGGGGACTTGAATATTTTGAAGCTCTATTTAAGGGCCAACTCGACATTTAGCTCACCAAGCTGGCACCCTCCACGACTCCCTGGGTTCACTTGTACCACCGACCACCTTATTCCTCTAGCTCGCCTTTTAATACGGGCCATATATTGTTTACCCCGACCGACCACTGGACTTCCACCTTAGCATTCCTTTCCCTCGAACCGATGCCTTGCATCGAATTCCCCTATGTGCCATCTCGACACTACATTGCATTGCCCTATGCAAGTGTGGGCTTGAGGGTTTGTGTGGGGAACCAATTTCTCCCGGTCTGTGTATCCTTGATCTCCTGCAGATGATGCGAGTGCCTCAGTCTTTCTCGCACACACCGCCCATGCCGCGTGGGCTGTCTGATGCCCAATTCCCTGCATCATACCACGTTGACTACGTCGTCGCCTGAGCCAATGCCTCCACGCCTGCATCGGGCCGCCGAGGTTCCTACGAACACCACCAGACCCGCAACCGCTCCATTGAACTCGCCTATACCTGCACTCATCGAAGTCGGCGATCTCAGGTCTTGCGCACAAACGACCCGAGTTGATTTGGGCCTTCTGGGACGTGGTTTGTCGAATCGGCCACACCCCAACTCTGAAAAATTCGCTCGTGGCTCACCGAGTCAAGGCAAAATAACTCTGCCCATTTTTGTTAAGTTTGTGATGAGCTCCGTGTTCTTTGTGAACTCGACTCAGTTTCCATTCTTTCACTAAGTCTTCACCTCCGGACAGAGAAACACTCCATGTTCAGCTCTTGCAGTGGTTGACCCCGATTGTCCTGGTTCGAGTTCGTTCCGTATCCTTTCGCCAAGTTCATCAACCTCATTGGGTTCGCTTTTCAACCTAAGTCCAAAATGACTTCACCCATCCTTGTTCAACGTGATCTAGGCTCGACAACCGTCTTATCCCTGCAACTCGGCCTAGGGCACTTCTTTCCTTACTAAGGAAAGCTCAAGCCAAGAGCTCGTTACCCAGTGAACAACTTAATCCCAAACACATCATTCAGAAGTGCATGACGAAATGTTTCACCCATCAAAATAGCTTGCTAAGAGGCTCTTCACGTTAGCTCGATCTGCCATTGAAGCTCGGTCTCACCAAACCAACTCGGTTCATACCAGGAGCTCTGATGTAAATACAATATTAACCTTACTCACTTCATTTGCTTCAAATAAGCTCAGTGATAAAAATTAAGCTCACCCACCATGATATGAGCTCGATACTGCAGCTTGACTTGCCCAAGTGCTTAATGAGGGAACCAAATCGGTGAGCTAGTTAGAGCCATGACATCATTTGTTACAAACTTTCACATCGAATCCAATTCAGTTTGTCTTTTCCAACTTTTGGGCTTTATGGAAATATAATGTATTGTCTCTTGGATGGATGAAATGGAAAATGATATCTATTCTTTAAATGCAACTTTTAATTGAAATGTATGAGGGTGTCTCATTAGGAAGAATATGGAAATGTCTCGATTTTTCTTTATGATTTTCCATTAATGATTCCAGCGTGGGTCCCTGGGAATTTAGACCTCGCTTTTACTCGTTTAATACTTCTTCATTTATCAAGACTTGAACTTTGTGAAGACCAAGAAGAGGAAAATTCCTCTTGTGAGTTTTCAACCTTCCGTTGAGACCTTGATGCTACCTTGAAACATTTTGAGACCCACCTTCATGCTCTAGTTGACATGTGGACCCCTTGCAATTGTTGGTGAAATGAAGAATGCATCCGAGTTGTCCATTTTCACCCGGTGAGAATGGATAAGACCAGAATGTGAAGGAAGCCACTCCACATCATATGTCAATATGAAATCAAAATACACAATGACATTATAAGGATTAGGAAGAATATGATTCCATAATCGGAAGGTATTCTGGATTAGCTTAGAGCTAATGAATACCAATTAAACTGGCAATCGAATTTTTTCTTTCGCTACTCCATTAATGATCTCGTAAAGCAAATTCATTAAAGGATATAGGATAAGTATATCCAAAACTAATGGACCTTAACCATATAACGTTAAGGAGAACAAATTGGAATTAGACGTAATGTCCCCTTTTTCCCACTTGAGGATCATAAATTGGACTTGCTTAATTGCCATTCCTTATCCATGGCAAAGAAATTAAGAGGACTTGGAGAAGAGCATTGAGCTTTGATTTGCATTTGTTTTTCTAATTTTTAATGTTTCGTTTTAGCATGGGTTTTCCTTTACAATTCATAACATAAGAACGTATCAAAAAAATACAAATTTGGGAATTTTATGCACCTTAAAAGCAAATTAAAGATTAAAAAAATACTTTAAGGAGTCGGCCTTGCTAGCTTTGGTGCCAACAAGAGGTTATAAAAGAAGATTAAAAAGCTCATTTGGAGGATCTATATTGGGCACATTTTCTCTATTTAGACATTGCGAGCTAGTGGCTCCTTGTTCTTCACTCTTGGACGAGAACCCAAGTGTGTGGCTTCTCCTAGAAGGACGAAAACCCTTCTAGTGGCTGGTTAGAGGATGAAAACCCTCTTTCCTTGGTTGAAGTGAAGACTTATTGAAAACCTTTATGTAGATTTGAGTGTTGGAGGATCAAAGGCATCATTTACAAATATTTGCATGCATTTTAGAGTCATTCCTAGTTGGAGCGACTAGGATTTGATGGTGTTTGAGTGTCTTTTATGACACAAATTACAAATATAATTTTATATTTTGATTCAACATATTTTATAATGTTGAAATCTCCACTTTGGTGATTTTGGAATGGTTTTCAACTTTATTTGCTCATTTACTGATTTTTGGATCAATACTTCGAGAGGCTTTCTATGGTTGAAAAATTATGATATTGGTCCGATTTGATGTCGATATTTTTATGATCATTTTGAGTATTCATTTGTGTGGAGACTCCTTGTATTCCGTGAGTTATTGAATCTACAAGTTTTTGCTTTCATGGTTTTTGATATTTCGTGCCATAATTGTTGGGGTGATAATGTCAAGTGGGATCAGCCACTGTAGTACACCCCAACATTAAATTTAAAAGTTTGTTAAGCAAAATTTATTGTGAAGGTATTTCACATTAAAGAGTGAAACAACTCGACCAATTCACCCACCCACATTGATTTGGGTGATCCCTCTCGGGATTGGATGTCTACAATGTATACATGTTGTACAAATTGACTTAAAGACTAGGATCTTATTACAAGATACAATTGATGATCATTATATGATCTAATCAAGAAAATAACTTAGTAGACATTGTGAATGATTGTGAACTGGAAGTGGAAGTGTTGGGTTGAACTCATGTAATTCTTAATAAAGACAATGTTTTACCAGTGGATTTTTTGCCTTCAGGTTTCTTCATTTCAATCTGGTGTTATTTGACTCTGCTCTTTTTTTTTTTCTTTCAATCTCTAATTCATTAAGCTCTATTATTCACTATCTATTTCAAGTTATGTCTATGTCTAAATCGATTGCATATCATAATCTATAATCTTCGGCATTAATGGTGGATCTGTGATATGTGGATTACATTTCCCTGCTAAATCTAACATAGTATAAGAGCATGATGATTGTGCATGTGCAAGATCGATCTAGAAGTGTTTAACTTGAAGAAGTGAAGAATCTTGAAGTGTATTTACGGATCTACAAGACCCTTAAAAGTTTTGTAGTCTTCAAGCTAACCAGGTTTAAATTTCTAATTTCCGCCCAAATAGTTTTTGAAATATTGGTGAAATATGGGCTAAATGGTTGTTTAGATCATGTTTGAAGCTTTTGTATGCTTAGATATTTACTTTTACATCTTGTTTCAATTGTTTACGGTTTAAATCCATCATCTGCGAGCTTATTTTATTTTTTTGCACCGTTTTTAGACATTAGATTCATTTTTGACTTTGGATCCGAAATATTTATATAAATTTAGTTTATTTAGGGCTTTTAAGTCCGTTCTAGCCAAAAAAATTATATTTCGCTAGTTTTGTCTTTGTGAAGCTTGGGCCAATCCTTTTGTGCCATCTCGCTTCACATTTTCGATCTTTTCATGTTTTTTTCTGTTTGCAAAGCCAACCAATCGAAGGCTCCATCTTGTTTTTTTGTCAGTAATATTGTTTATCTGATTATCAGTCATGAAACACGAGCCAATAAGGGCTTTACGTGTGTCTTTGCATTGTCGTGCATTTTGATTAGATATCTTTATCATTTGCAAAATACAGACCAATAAAATTGTTTCATACTTTGCATTATCTGTCCCTCGTTATCTATTTTTGACATTTGCAAAATTTGAGCTAATAAGATTGCTCTATATTTCACCTTGTCAGTGTTTTTGGTTGTCTATCCTTTACGAAATTTGAGCCAATAATATTGCTCCAAGTGGCTCCATATTTCGCTTTGTCAGTCTTCTTTTAACTTTCCTCTGACATATGCGAAGGAAAAACCAATAAAATTGCTCCAAGTATCTTTTATTTCACACTTGTCAGATTTGTGAAATCTAAGCCATTTAAAAGGCTCCATGTGTCCTCAGTTTTCTTTAGCCATTTTGGTTCTTTGTGAAGTGCGAATGAATAGCATTTGCACACGTACATCTCTTTTCACATTTGTCGGTCTCTATCGATGTAGCCTAGAATATACCCACAAATCCCAAGGCATGCTAGCACATCACTCAAACTGGACTGAGCGCTCACCCGAAGCGCACAAGGGTACAAGGTTCCTCTTTAGAGTAGCTTGTTCAAGATGTTAGCATGATTGCAAATATAATTCAGATCCATAATAGATAATCAATTACACCACAGTGCATAAACCAAATCTAGATCTAAACCATATGAAAGATTGAATAAACAATGACTATAATGAGATTTACCATGCAAGAACCATATTCAGTCACATCTAACACCATTATCCAACCAATAGTATCCATTATATTAAATATTGTAAAACATAGAAGCTTCATACATAATGATCCAATTTCCATAGTCATGCACGCTAGCAATTCCACATCATAACTCTACAATAAAACGGTATATCCAAACCGTGCAAATCAATACATATATATAGGGTGGGGACTTTCCCTTCACCGCCCATGCACCTTCCAAAAATAGGGTATGCACTAATAATAGCCATGTGCCTTTACAAGAGGATATAAAGCTTGCAAGTGCTTATAATAGATCTTCTAAAGTTAAATCTAAGTACCGATCCTATTATTAGCCCAAAATTATGCATGGTGTTCAAAGTTCTGCTTGCTCCAAAATAACCTTGCGTAGCGTGCAAGTCTTCATACCTTTACTTGCTCGCACTCCATGTCCAAAAATATCCTTGATCTACAAAAGCGGCTAAGTCTTGTTTCCAACCTATTTCTGGGTCCACTCCTATTTTTATATACTTCTGCATGTGTATACGTGCCCTATTTCCGCGTGCCCAATCCTTATGCGCTTTCATCCTTGAGCTATATTTTATCCGCTCAACATTACCCCACACTAAATGCATTGTCGCCCAACAATGGGTAATCTCTACTCATTTCTCCAAGAATAAAGAATAAGGGATAAAAGAATAAACAATTACATGACCAAAAAGAGTGAAGTACTACTCGGCGCTCTACTCCTCTACTGGTAGGATCAATTCTAGATACTCATTTTTAATCTCTGCCTCTAATGTCTACCAATCACTTAGTGCTTCACCTATTTTATCAGGGACATTTGTAACCACGGCTTCCAACTCATCATGAGTCATGTTTTCTTTTTATTCTAAAAAATTTAAATAATGTCAGCCACGCTGAAACCATTCCCTCCATGAAGTCCATCTTCTGAGCAATGAGCTTCCCAATTTTGTTCATCCTTTCCCTATGTGGATTTTGGGCTTCTGCAAGTGCTTTGCACTTTTCTTTTACCAAAAAAGCCTATCAATGTGCCCGAGTGTCTCATTCTTCACTACCTTTATAACCTCATTATCCTCTTCAATAGTCCTTATTCTGATAATTGAATCTAGCACCGCGCACATATTTAGAGCTTGATCCACCTTCTTAATTTCATCCTTCAAGGCCTGCAAAATGACTCATAACTCGCAAATTTTCTTGCAATTGCAGCCTTTTCCCTTTTTGCCTCCTCTACAACATCCTTTGGTGTTGGCATACGCATGGGACCTTCATTGACTACCAACTTTACCAAAGTGTGAAGGTAATGCATAACAAAAGGAAATTTTTCTAGAACTTGTGATTCCAGGTGTGGTCGTACCTTCAAAATGTCATCTCCAATTTCTTCTGCCATACTCACCAATGCTTCCGCCTTTGCTTTAACCCTTTCCTTCTCTGCTATCAGGTGCTTAATCTCTTTATCCTTATCCTTATTATCATCCATCAATTCCCTAAGGGTTGCCACTTTATCTATGTTCCTGCACGCAACTTTTGTATATACCTTCACCAAGGCATTACTCACCTGCTCATCCGACATGATAGTAGGTTTAACATTCACATGTCATACATGGGGCACTTTCTTCATCCTACGCGAAACATATGACTCTTCACACACATCGAAATCTGGCTCATCCATATGAGTCTACATAGACCATGATAATTGCTTCCGTGTGCACGTGTTCACCATTTATTCATCCATTAGCTCCTAACCATATAAATCCTTAGGGTCCACAGTGCTCTGGAACAACGCTCATATGATTTTGCTTGTTTCATCCACATATCCAACTGCAGGAGTCACATAGTCTTTGCCTTCCTTCTCCTTCCTTGTTCGCCTTCCTTTTGGAACCCGGGCACTAAATCCAGAATTGGGCCTTCACCTTCTTGTGTAGTATGGGGGTGCGTTTGAAGGCTCACCCTTAGCTACTTCTATTTTTGTCTCCTTCAGCTCCTCTTCATCATTTATCATTTCTTCACCACCAGCCTCCTCTCGTATTCTCAAGTTTCATTGGAGTACCCAACATGCTTTCCCGGATTTCTCCTCTTCCTCCTTAAGCTTTAACTTGTGTCTTTTCTTCTTTTCAAGCTCTATTTTCTGAAGTGAAGTCCTAGGTGATCTAATTAAAGGTTGTGATGTTCCCTCGCTTTGAGCCCTTGTTCTTCACAACACCCTTTAAAATGTGTGGCTCCTCGATGGTCTAATTTGCATCAATTTCCATTCTGCAACCATCCCCAACACTTAAACTTCCTACTTTTGTAAGGAAGGGGTCATTTTGTGCTCTATCTTCTCCCCATAGTAGGTTGTCTTCTACATGGAGTTCTTCTTCTCCTTCTACTAAAGGGGAGAGGTTGGTTCCTCATCCGCCAAAGTGTCAACTATATTCTTCCCTTTTGGTGGGACTGGAAATTTAAACTCATTCTCCACATATACCCCCTTCTCTAACCCGAGATTTAATTGAATGTATAAAAGGGTCACCCCCTTCTCTCCAATTTCCAAACTCATAGATTTCATATTAATATCATCAAAATAAAACGTTCAATGTATGCATACGTATCAAGATAGACGTAAGTCTTGTTATCCCAAATTCGCCCCAACAAATTTGGTCAAACAAGACCCCACGCATAAAGAAAATTTGAAGGGGACGATTCAGACCCATGAGATCACATTCCAGAATGAAAATAAAGGGAAAGAGAAAGCTTGACTCAAGGAGCGCATGGTCAAAATGAGGCTGAACAACATAAAAGAAACTAGAGGCCCAAAGGAGGCAAACACGACCCTGCACAGGAAGAAATCGATAAGCCATTTTCAAACGAACAACCTACGTTGCAAATACCGATAGTCGGGTTGTAGGCGGGCTCAAAAATGGAGGAGCAGTGGTCGACAAAGAAGTAAACAAAGTGTCAAGGAAATAGAGAAGGCTAGAAGTCTTCAAACTCTGCAAATGATCCAGAATGAGCCCCAAAATTGGTTAAGTATGGAAAATCAACAGAAGCTTCCGTGCCCAATCAGCGCTTATCCAAAGGTTAAGTCCAAAGAGGAAACCTCAAACAAATGCCAAGCCTCCACGTGTCTAGGGTCCAACAGAGTCAACAAAGGGACAAAGCGGGCCCAAAATGACTAAGTATAGAGGACCAATGGAAGCCTCCATGCATCATCTCGACGCAACACAGAAGTTGGGTCCGAAAGTGCGGAGACTCAAATGAGCACCAAATCTCCATGTGTCTAGGGTCCAATAGAGTCAACAGAGGGAGACAGAGCGGACCCAAAATCGACTAAGTATAGAGAACCAGTGGACAACACCACATGTTGCATCCATGCAATTTCAAAGGCGCGACCCAAAAGGTAATCTCCAAATGAGCGCCGGTAATCCCCAAACAAGCACTAGCTTGCCACATGTTCAGGGGCCGAAAAAGTAAGAGTGACATTTGAAAATTCCAAGAGCTTGTAGAAGCCTCCACCCATCTCAACCGTGCTGCAACTTTAAAGGTAAATTTTGGGGGTAGTTTTGAAACATGCACGAAGCCACCGTGTGTCTTATGTTAGGCATTGTACCTCAACCATCAGAAAATACTCAAGTGAATTACAAGAGAGCCCGAGGAGCTTGTGGAAACTGCCACATGTCAATCCATCGCAATTTCAAAAGCATAAGGAGCCATATCTCCAAGATGTGCGACGTTGCACAATAGACTCTTTAAAAATTTAAACTCCCAACTCGAGGAAATTTAGACATCCATATCTTTATTTGAAACTCGATTTGGGTGGGAGAAGACTTTTTGGAAACGTCTCAACACCCTCTACGCTATGGAAGCATAAAATAATATTTTTAGTAGGGTTTGGTGGGTGAAAATTAGGAAAATTCTCTCTAACCATTAATGTGGAATCGATTCCTTCAACCACCGATTAGATTAGATTTTATCCGTCGTTCGTCTTCCTCAACATGCCAAAAGGATAGAGAACCAAAATCGACAGATTGTAGGTGGATTTGAAAGGGGAATTGATTGATGGTGGTTGAGCTTTCAAAGTAGGATTCAATGCATATCTCAAAGTGGTTGAAGTCGGATTTGAATTCTTCCCTCCTCTCTCTCTCTCGTTCTTCCTAAATTGTGTAATGAAGGGGCATATTCAAGGGTTGGTCATTGTTTCTCCTTTGCCCCCTCTCTCTTCCTTCCTTAGGGTAGAATGCAGAGTCTAAGCCTCCTCTCATGGCTCTGTAATAGCATATTCCCACCTCTTACCCACTGATGATGTACCGTGTAACATTTTGGAGCAATAAAATTTGTTTCGTGATGCATCTGTCCATCCTTGGCTTATTTTATTGTCTCTTCTTACCTCTCATTGTTGCAGGGTATATTGTGCATACTCTAATGTTTGTTATAGGTTCTGGGAGTTGTGCTTAATGGATTTGAAGTGGTGTTTTGTGTGAAAACTATCTCTGGTCTGTGGTGCATCTTTTCCACCCTCTCCTCTACTCACCTCTCTCCACTTCAGGCAGTTGGATTTGTGATCAACCACTTCCTTTTCTGGTGTATCACCGCTTAGTGTAGGCTCTTTCACCCTCTCTCTCTCTCTGTCCCCTTGGAATGGTTATATTAGGATAGAATAGGTTCTACCTACACTAGAGTAGCTTGTGGCAAGTAGATTAGGAAGCAAGAACTGGCTTTCTCCAGAGGTCCATCTCAAGTTTTGCAAGTCCCACAGCTTGAGAGATGGTCCCATGTTGTGCAATCACACCGAATGCCCCACTCCACTCAAATCTAAGGACATTGGGAAGTGCTTATGATTCTGCACTAACAATTTTGGCATGCCCGGTGGGACATTGAGGTTATATTTTCTCATCTTTCCAAGGTGTCTCATTATCAACAATGAATCTTAAACCATCGTGCGACCACACTAACAGTTTTGGCATGCCTAGTTGTACATTGAGGTTAGATTTTCTCATATTTCCAAGGTGTCTCATTATCAACAACGAATCTTAAACCACCGTGTGACCACACTAATAGTTTTAAGCGCGCCGGTGGGACATGTCTGAAGCACCTTACCACTTCATCTTGACAAGTTGGTGTGTTCATGTTAAGGTTCAGCCTTTTGAGGCACATGCAAGCACATCTAGTGACTCCATCTGGTCAACAACCCCATCTTTGAAGTTGCAGACCTTTTCCATCCATTTCCACCCATCTTCATTCACTTTTCTTTCCATATATCCCATTTTTCTTCCATTTCATGAAGTTGTGCAATCATGACTTCATTCCCTTCATGGAATTCACACCTACAAAATATGCAGTCTACCTCCAATGTTTTTCCAAGCTCCTCCAGATCAACACTATGATCAGATACACAACCATTATGCTTACCCATATGAGCAGGGTCAAAATCAGTTTGGCCATGAAGCTTATCAAGAACAAGGGGACGCATATGATGGTGACAACTACATGGAAGATGTTGATCTGTTGGAGAAGATTCAAGGGATGAAGGCTAGCATGGTGTAGTCCAGGGCTACAACACAAATGAAGGCATTCAGATTGGTTTTAGGGCACCTTATCCATGGGGAGGCCCTTTTCCAAGACATTACAACCCTCAGGAGAAGCTTGACTTCATGGTTGAAGTGTTACCTCAACTTACACAGTGGATTGAGGATATTGAGGCTTATGAGTTGGACACAAGACAACCTTGTCAATGGGTAAGTCCACCACCTCATATATTTTCTTTTCCTCTTCCTCAATCTTTATCATTTCAGCAGTGTCATGAGTCAAGCCCCTCACTTGTTGCCCCAAGTGTTGACTTCCCTTCCCCATCTCCTAGTCTTCCACCTCATCTTGATTCTTCTGCCCTTTTCCCTTCCAAACAGTCATCCCCTCTAAACAAATAAGAAGTTGCCTCCCTCCCCACCACAAACAATTGCAAAGCTGGTTGAACCCCAACCTATCACTCCTCTTGCCTTCCCAATTCCATATGGGGAAGAGATTCCAAAGACCAGTCAAGGAGAACAACAAGAGGAAGAACCCAATAGAGAAGAAATGATAGAAGATTTGAAGAGTTGGGTTGCCATATTTGGGTTTACAAATATCCCCTTGATGGTCAAGCCAATAGAGGAGGTCAAGGTTGAAGAGTCCAGTGGTGGCTGAGGCTGAGTTTGCAGTAGAGAAGGAACAAAAACAAGAAGAAGAAGATCAATAGTCTATTTTCTCTGAATACAATGTCCCTAATGGCACTCTGTCTCGAAGAGAATGCTGATCTAATCCAAGCTGCACAACCAGTTAAAGAGGAGGAACAATCAACTCCAAGTCCATTGAAGAGGAGTAGCTGGGAGAGATCAAATCAGTGTTGAAGCCACTTAATGAAGAAAGCATCATTGAAGATTCTTTGCTTTCATTTCAAGGGCCTGATTTGATTGATGAACCCATGATGGAGGAGGACCATACAATTTTAGAGGCTCCAAGTGTGTAGAAGGCTATAGAAGAACCTTCAGTTCTTCCTCCCACTTCATCCCCTTTAATCTCTAATGTTGAAGAGGAGTTTGAACTTTCAAACTTCATGTTGGAGGATGAAGGGAACCATGGTGAGCAAGTTGCAGATCAGGAGGACAGCATGGAGGAGGTCGAGTACATGCAACAAGACAACAAGGAGATAGATTATCTGTCTGACTTGGATGATTGCTTTGATAAAGAGGAGCCTGAGGAAATTACATCATTTACTCCTCTATCACCCATCTTCCAAGCATATGAGTGTGTTGTCATAAAGGAGGGCATTCAAGAACAACAACCTATGTCTCACAACATCCCTCTAGAACTAAGGTTGGAAGATATGAGTCTTCTATGTTCTTTCCTGGAGAAGGAAGAGAAAAGGCAAGAGGATGTCATCATCCCTCTCACACCATACATCTAATAAGGTCCACAAAAGACTCCATTTTGGAGTTAACTTTTAGAGCTAAGGGCACATTCAAAGGGTCGACCGTGCCCAATCGTGTTCTTGGTTTCATTGGACCCAAGAGAGAAGCTAGAACAAATCATGCCCACTTCAAGGCATGAGGATGAGCTTTAAAGCACCAAGGGTCACCATCAACACCTCCAAGAGTCCAATACCAATCAACTTGAGGAGTTATTTTTGGTTGATGTAGATAACTTGATGATTTTGGCGGAGGACCAAATTATAGTCAATTTTTCACTCATACAGTGCAGCCATATGCAAAGTGTCAAATCATTTGCATGGTTGCCCCACTTAAGGAAGGGAATATACTTCTCCCTGTCAGTTGCAGGATTTGTTTGAGTCCCTTTTCTCTCTAGTTAGTATAGGAGTAGGAGTAGATTTTGTTTTCAGCATAAGAAGTGCTTGTGCACACTCTGCATGTCTCATTTGAGGCATGTATGATTTGATCTTTTGTACATGGTGCGTGTTGTTGTGTTTTGTTTCTCGAGGTTGTGTCACCATGTAGTGCGGTATGCTTATAGTTCATTTAAGGACAGGTGAAAGCCCCAGGTCAAACAATTTTCTACTCTTAGAAGCCTTGCTCCAAGATTTCTTATGAAAATTGAGAGAGCAGACGCGCAGGTAGGCTTAGGGTCACCAAGTGCAAACGGTCGGGCTCGCGGATCAGAGACATGATCAGTATGAAGCTATCATTCTTGACTCCATGCCCAATGGATGCTTCAAGGCTATTGGTCTCTTCATCTAGTAGGCATATGTCCCCGTGAGTCACCAAATTGTTATCCCAAATTTGCCCCCAAAAATTTGGTCAAACAAGACCCCACACAAAGAAAATCTAAGGGGGATGATTCAGACTTCCGAGCTCACATTCTAGAACGACAAATAAAGGGACAAACAAGCTTGACTCAAGGAGCGCAGGGTCGAAATGAGGTTGAATAACATAAAAGATACCAAAGGCCCAAAGGAGGCAAACACAACCCTGCACAGGAAGAAATTGATAGGTCGTTTCGGTTAACAATATATGTTCCAAATACCAATGATCAAGGTCATGCGAGGCGGGCTCAAAAATGGAGGAGCAGGGTCAACAAGGAAGTAAACAATGTCAAGGAAATGAAGAAGGCTCAAAGTCTTCGGACTCTGCAAATGATCCAGAATGAGCCCCAAAATTGGTTAAGTATGGAAGAATTAGCGGAAGCTTCCACGTGCCCCATCAACGCTTATCCAAAGGTTAAGTCCAAAGAGGAGACCCCAAACAAGCGCCAAGCTTCCACGTGTCTAGAGTCAACAAAGGGACAAAATGGGCCCAAAATGACTAAGTATAGAGGACCAGAGGAAGCCTCCACACGTCATTTCAGCGCAACACCAAAGTTGGTCTCAAGTGCGGAGACTCAAATGAGCACAAAATTTCCACGTGTCTAAGGTCCAACAAAGTCAACAGAGGGAGATAAAGCAGCCCAAAATCGACTAAGTATAGAGAACCAACTGGACGACGCTACATGTCATCAACGAAATTTCAAAGGCACGACCCAAAAGGTAATCCCAAATGAGCGCCAACTCGCCACGTGTTCAGGGTCCGAAAAAGTAAGAGCGAGACGTTGAAAATTCCAAGAGGTAGACTGCGAAAGCCTCCATGCATCTTGTTCTTGCAACTTCAAAGGTAAAGTATGGGGGTAGTTTTGAAACATGCACGAAGTTTCCGTGTGTCTCATGTTAGGCACAATACCTCACCATCAAAAAGACTCAAGCGAATTACAAGGGAGCCCGAGGAGCTCGGGAAACTGCCACGTGTCAATCCAAAGGCAATTTCAAAAGCATAAGGAAGGACCCATATCTCCAAGATGCACGAGGCTGCCACGTGGACCCTGTGTGGATAGACTCTTTAAAAAATTAAGCACCCGACCCGAGGAACTTCAGACAACCATATATTTCGACTGGAAACTCAGATTTGGGTGGGAGAAGAATTTTTAAAACATCTCAACACCCTATATGCCATGGAAGCATAAAATACTATTTTTAGTAGGGTTTGGTGGGTGAAAATTAAGAAAACGTCTCTCTATCCATTAATGCGAGAATCTGATTTCTTCAACCACTAGATTAGATTTGATTTTATCCATCATTCGTCTTCCTCAACACGCCAAGAAGGCATAGGGAACTAGAATCGACAGATTGTAAGCAGGATTTGAAAGGGGCATTGATTGATGGTGGTTGAGCTTTCAAAGCAAGATTCAATGCATATCTCAAGGTGGTTGAAGCCGGATTCGAATTCTCCCTCCTCTCTCTCTCTCTCGTTCTTCCTATATATTATAATGAAGGGGCATATTCAAGGGTTGGTCATTGTTTCTTCTTTGCCCCCCTCTCTTTCTTCCTTAGGGTAGAATGCGGAGTCTAAGCCTCCTCCCATGGCTTTATAATGGTGTTTTCTTGCCTCTTACCCATTGATGATGTACCATGTAACATTTTGGAGTAATAAAATATGTTTCGTGATGCATCTATCCATCCTTAGCTTATTTTGTTGTCTCTTCTTACCTCTCATCGTCAGCAGGTATATTGTGCATACTCGATGTTTGTTGCAAGTTCTAGGAGAGCTGTGCTTAATGGATTTCAAGTGGTGTTCGTGTGAAAACTATCTCTGGTCTGTGGTGCATCTTGTCCACCCTCTCCTTTGCTCACCTCTCTCCACTTCAGGTAGTTGGATTTGTGATCAACCACTTCCTTTTCTAGTATATCACCGCTTAGTGTAGGCTCTTTCACCCCCCCTCTCTCTATCCCCTTGGAATGGTTAGATTAGGATAAAATAGGTTCTGCCTACACTGGAGTAGATTGTGGCAAGTAGATTAGGAAGGAAGAACCGACTTTCTCTGGAGGTCCATCTCAAGTTTTGCAAGTCCCACAACTTGAGAGATGGTCCCATGTTGTGCAATCACACCGAATGCCCCACTGCACTCGATCCAAGGACACTCGGGGGTCTTTGTGATTCGCACTAACAAGTCTTCCTAAGAGTGTGGTAGTCAGAGTCTACCTTGTCAACATTTAAAACCAACCAACATGTGTTTGAGAACCTATGTATAAAAGCTTGAAAGAAATGCGTGGTAAATGTATAGGGAAGATGACACCATGGGCTCCACTTTCCATCCTTCATCCCAAAACGTGTAATAGTGAAATGTTGATAAACCACAAATTATACTTGATTACCTACTACCACTGGAAGATCCTTTGGTATTCTCCACTCTTCTTCAAATGCGGTGTGGAGTCGTGCATACCACAACTCTTCCTTTATTTAAATGGGCCACTCATGGTCCCATCACAAGTGTATTTCTCAAATCTCTCTGCAAGAGATTTCTTCACCTCAAGGTACTGCCAAATTTTCTCATTACGTCGATCAAGTACTTTGATTTCTACAAAGACAAGTGACAAAAGTATAGCGCAAAAACTTATCTTATCTCCACCATGTGCTTCTTCAATTATAGTTTTGGTGATAAACCCTACCAAATTGTATGTTACATCCTCGACATCTTCTTTGTTATATGTAACCACAATGTGTTTACCTGTGACCACCGATCTTGGTCATTAAGCTTGGTGAGGAGGTGCACCACCACCTGAACCACATGATACTTCTATAGCTTTCTTATATCCATTTTGTACCCTCCTTTAAGGTATCCTAACACCTTCCTTGTCTTTAGAATACCCTCCTTGTCTAACAAATCTCTACTCACTTCAACGCCCAAACACCTCGAGTCCCCTGTAAAGCTCCGAATAAGGGGCACGATGAGCCTCATACGTCCTCCATCAAAGTAGTAAAAGTCCTTGTGGACTCTACTCATTAGCCACTGGTACAACTTCTCTAGTTTCCTAAAGCAAGGGAGTTCATATAACCGTAAAATCCCTACCTTTCTTAAGAGCTTCTCACAAGCATCGTCATAGATGACCATGTCATCAGTTGTGCATTTGTTTTTCTTCCATATCAACAATTTCTCCAACTCTTCTTTGTTATCCTTTGTTTGGTGATCATATCACTCACTTTACTATGACGAACGTGTGAGTCCTAATCATGACCCATGAAAACCCCTTCTGGGTACTGCATCTCCGAAAATATGCTCTCTGGGGCGTCCTCTACTTTGATTTCTCCTCCTTTTGCTTCTTCCCCCTTTTGGCCACTCTAGATGCCTTCTTTGGTGCCATCGTAACTATAAAGGTGTGTTCTTTTACCTACTCTAAGCTCTACAACTTAACTCTGCGTACCCTAGTCGAAACCGCGTGCCCTAGCTCAAATCCAAACCCTAGCTCTTGATTCCTCCTTCCCGCACGTCCTCGCTTTATTCAAACTCTTAACACAATGGAGCGTAAGTCAATACCGTGCACAAATCTGTCAAGTACACCTAGTTTTTGGCTCTCGCACCTTGCAACACTTCACTTATAACGAACTCACTCGTATGCTCTTTGATCGTAAAGGTGAAAATGGCTTCATCACATCGCCTTATATAGATTTTTCAACAAATCATGCATTTATTACTCCTCCACCTACCATCGTACTCCCGCATTAACACATCGTTCGTCAATTTTCCTGTGTTATTCATCTTTGTGCCACAATCATAACCTTCTCACGAACCCTCTACTTCTTGGCCACAAACCTTCTTTCGCGTGCCCTCATGTGCGGAAGTACCTCTCCACTTGTGCCTTTCCATAAGTAGGTTTCCTAATACAACCTACCTCGCGTTATACTATGTGTCCATTTTTCCATCTGTGGTCTTTATTCATGAGCAATTTTTCTCTTTTCCTAACCGCACCTTTCCTTTGAGCACTTGCACAAATTGTCTTCTATGCATACCCGTCTTTAGATAATATTCCAACTTAGCAATGAACCATGTATATAAACCACCCCACACTAAGGGTATGCGTGCGGTCCTCTACGCATGAAAACACTTACATAGTAATCAACTTCTGGCATGCAAAAGCACGCTTATTACATAAAACATTGAACTAAATTGACAAAGCATAACAACGATGAAGGAAACACATATAAAGGAAATACATTAAAGAAATCTAATCTAAGTGACAATATTGCCTTATTACAAACACCAAGAAGAATTATTTATAGTAGGGCTTTAACCTACTCCCATTGAAGTAACCGAGCAACCGTGTCCCATCCAAAGACCTCTAACTCGGCAAGCGCCTGAGTTAAGTATGTAAGTGATAACATATGGTCCCAACCAATGCACCTTGAGCTTTCTAGGGTGGTGTAAAAATTTTGAATCATAAAAGGTACCATTTTCCCAACCTCAAGCTTCTTATCCTTGATGTGCCTATCATGCCATGCCTTTTGCCTAGCTTTTTCTTTCTTCTGACTCCATCGTGCTATGGTGCGCCTCTCATCTAGCTACATCAATTTTTCAATATGTTCTTCCAATGCATTCTCATTAGCTAGACCTCCCGCACGCGCAATACACAAAGACAATAACATGAATTCCATTGGTAGAACTGCTCTTGCGTCGAACACAACTGAAAGGGTGTTGCTTTATTCAACCTCTTGTAGGTTGTCTTGTATGCCCAAAGTACAACAGAGACTTTATCATCCCAATCTTTCCTTCCAACATCACAATTTTTGTCAATGTATGGTTCAATATCTTGTTGAAGGCCTTGTTAGAACATAATGATTAAGTGGTCTAGCCAACTCTTAATGTATATGGGTCAATCACTAATATATATGTTAATATTTAATAATATGAAATATTTATATTTATATTATTAAATATGATAATTTAAGTATATACTTTAGGTTGAATATTTAATATCATTAAATAATTATATTTCTAATATTAAATATTATAAACTTAGGTGTATGTGTCAACGAAAAGGTGGGTCGGAGACATATCCGATCACCTTATATAAAAAGGACTTTAGGTCCTCATTTGATATATTCATGAAATATATCAAAGGTGTGCAAATCAAGTGATTTTGTTTTACCTTTGGTAAATAAAGTTTTAAAGGAGGAGGTGATCTTCTTTGGATGTAAAATAAGTTCTTTGAAGTTAAAGGTTATTTTCAAAGTGGTTTTTACCTTATTTGGGTTTTCCATTATAAATAATATGTCACTTGTGTTATTTATTTCTGTAAGTATTTCTTTATTTACTTATGTTATGTAATATGTATTTAAATATTTATTATAACATTATATAATATGTAAGTTGATTAAATCCGTATTTATTAGAATCCTCAAATTCTAACATGGTATCAGAGTGAGGTAAATTAAATAAATTAAGATCAAATGTTGTGTATTTTATTTATTTAATTTGTACGGTTTTTTTTCAACCAACCTGGAAGGATATTTAAAATAATCGACCTCTTCTTTCCGTTGTGCAACCTAAAAGTTTTGTTTTGTGAAGAGTCAAGGTAAATTCGTAAGTGAAAATTTAGAAATTTCTTACCTTCCATGAAAACTTGTGTATGTGTAAGGGTAAAATATTTTTTAAAATAAAATTCTATAATTTTAATATATACAAGTTAAAAAGATATTCAAAATAAAAACACAAAGTTAAATACAAGAAAAATGAGACAAACTCCACGTAAATAAGATTTTAAATGTATTTCATTGGTATGGTGAAATAATTCTCCCCTTTATAAATTTGTAGGTTAACTTGTATTTTTCATGTGAAATCATGCCCCTTAGTAAAATTCATTTACTATTTTAAGTTTAATATGTTTTCAAAAGTAATCTATGTGTGTTCTTTGGACTCTTTTAATAAGATTTGATTTGAAAAACTATAGTTTATAGTTAATCTATAACTATATCCTATATAATTTGAAAACTATATTATAATTGTTAAATAAAAATATATATAAATATAAAATAAAGTTTGTATAATAATTTATATAAACATCATATTAAAATTGATATAGTTTTGAAATATATATATATATATATATATATATATATATATATATATATATATATATATATATATTATATATATATATATAAAGTCTTAAACCATATTAAAATTACATAGGATTGGAGGAAGAGTCAACGAACCATATTCTAAGCCTAAATTTAAATCATATTTAAACTTAATTTATAAATCTAGGCATATATAGTTAAAAAAAAAAAAAAGAAACAAACCTAAGTTTGAATCATATTTTATATATATGGTTAGTTTAAACCGCTTAAAATATAAATTTTATTAGATTTAGTCTATATATGTTTTTATTTTACAGAATTATATAAAATATTTTACAATTTTTTCATAGTTTTAAATATGTGCAGGGGTAAAATTAAGAGTAAATGAAGGAGAATTTCAATTTATTTCATTGGTTAGGTAAAATTACTTGTCTATAAAATATGCAAGTTAATCTATAATCTCATAAATCTACTTGCACTTGGTAAAATTATTTTAACGTGATCTGTCCTTTAAACCTTTTAATAAGAGTTATGTGGTTTTTAATAAAAATATATATACTATAGTTTATAATTTTTATGAACTATATGTTATTTTTTTATTTACATTCTATAAACTATATACCTCTTTTTTAAAGTATATATATTTTTACATTATAAATTATAATAGGTTATTATAATGTATTAAAATATAACCTCCCTAATATTATAAAGAATAAGAAATTATGGAATTTCACATTATAGAAATACACAAGTTTTTGGCTTCATTAAATTTGATGGTCAAACGATCATCACGGTATACCAAACATAAGACAATATGGCGATCATTTATACGTCAAAGTTAAGCTCGTAGGCTCTAAGAATATTTCACTGTGTTAAAATTGACGGTCAAATGACCATCACGATATACCAAAAAAAATCATTATGACGGTCATTTAGACGTCAAATTTAAGTTGGTCAAATATTTGTCTACACATTTTTTTAAATTTGAAGTTATACATTCTTAGGGCTCTCTTCTTCACTTTTATATGGTCGGAAATATTTTTTATATAAATCGGGTTATATTACAGAGCCCTTTATATTGTGGGTTATTATTTTGATCATGAGAGGGTAATTAGTATGCATCGTAATGAGAGAATTAGTTATGATCAAATAGTTTCTTTAGATCTATAAAATTTAGATTTGATTTTATTAAAAATGTTGTTTTTATTATCGATAAATATGTATCTAACTCGTGGTACATTACATATTATAATGAGGTGTGTTTTACAAGTTTTGGAAAACAATGGCGTCTAGTTATTTATGTCTTGACAAAACCTAAATCTAGAATGAAACTAACTATAACATTTGGGCCAAAGCATAATTTATGGCAAGGAAACTCTAGACAATTGTTTTGGATATGAAGTTACTCCCACCGGTCGTCAAGCAACAGTAGATAACATGAATATATTATTCGCAATGAATGCAAGAAACTCTTTCTATGATTCTACGCAATGTGAGTGATGAGTACCTTCTATGCATTGGTAATCTCGAACATCCGAAAGAGGTATGGACACAACTAGAATCCATGCATTAAGGATACTTGGTATATCAAGGATAGTAATGAAGAGTACAATAGTGAAGGAATTCAAAGAAATGGTCTCAGTATATTTTTGATGATTTCTCTTCTCGCAATCTTGTTCTATATCTCTAAATTTGAATAATTCAAAACTATGACATGAAAGGTTATAACATGTTAATTATCGAAGCTTATATGAAATGTTTAGATATAATCTAGTAAAAGGTTTACATGCGTTGTCTTATTCTTTTGAAGTTACTTCATTAAATGTTTCTAAATGATGGATTTTGATTCCGATTTAGTAAATGGTTATGATGATGTTTTGATGTTATATATGTTTTGAAACTCTTATCTTCCTAGATAAGAAATTAAATTAGGTTCAATCTATGTTAGAAAGTTCAAATTCTATTAACCTTATAAAAATAACCGAAGCCATCATATGTATCATGCATTTATTACTTTGTATGAACTTGAGGGCAAAGTATTATAGGGTCTAGGTGGATATACAAAGTAAAGTATAATGTTGATGGTAGTATTGAAAAATATAAAGCTAGACTTATTGCGTAAGTCTCATTCGTAAACTTGGTATTGATTATGTTGAGACATTTCATGTAGCTAAAATGAGTATCGTTAAGGCCTTATTTGTAATCGCCGCTCAATTTGGGAGGGAAATCACCAAATAGATAAGAAAATATGTTTTTGAATTACAATTTACAAGAAGAAATTTACATTTCAAACTAAAGGATTTGAAAAAACTGGTAAGGAAAACTATATTTGTAAGTTGAGAAATTTTTGTATGATTTAAAACAAGCTCTTAGTGCTGGTATATGCGAAAAATTGTTTCTTTCTTTAAACTGTTAGGTTTTGATAATTATTCTTATAACAATGATATATTCATTAAGTAATAAGACTTGCATATTATCATTATATGTATATATATTGATGATTTGTTTATGTCGTAACAATTTTGATTTAATTCATAGGATTAAAAAATTGAAGTAGTACTTTGAAATGAATGAGTTTGGTTTCTCACATCATGTTATTTGTATGATTGTATTTCATTCTATTGTTATTTTTCAAAACACAATATGCAACCATTATATTGAAAAAGTTTCTTATGATTGATTATAAACCATTTTCTACTCAATGGAAGTTGAAATAAATATTGATCCTAAATCTACATATGAAAAGGTTGATCATATTTATATACATTGTTAATTGATAGTTCGATTTATCTAACTATAACTAGATGAAATATTTTCTATACAAGAAGAATTACTTCAAGGTTTACGCAAGAACCTTTTTTAGAGATCATTGGAATCTTGCAAAAAAATTTAAATATTTAAAACGAACAATCAATTATGGGTTGCATTATACTAAGAATGAAAATGTTGTCTTATATGGATTTTTTAATTCTAACCATAATAATGTTGTGTTATAAAATATACTAGATATGTGTTCAATTTTTTTGGTGTAAGAACCATTACTTAGAATAATAAATACAATCAACAGTCTCCATTTCTTCTACTGAGGTAGAGAAGTACAATGGAAGAAGTAAATAAGTCATGTGGTTGCAACGATTGTTGGTAGAGATACACATGGAAGCTAAAGGAAGTATTTATCTTCTATGTGGTGGTTAGAGTTGTATTACTCTTGATTAAGAATTCATTCAACATCGAGGATGAAGAACATTGAGATACATATATGCTTCACCTGTGAGAAGGTGCAAAGTGATGAAATAAATCTCAAGTTCATGTTGACTGAAGAGCATGTTGTTGACATCTTCACAAAGTCCTTGAGTGTTGCAAAGTTTAGTCACTTTCGTGAAAATCTTGGATTGTCGAGTTTCCATTGAGGGGAATGTGCATGACAATGTCACCTCCTAATGGAACTTGGTTTTTGTAAAAAGACATTCGGCCATTTGTAAAATACCTTTGAGCAAGTGTAAAAAGACCTTTGAACTAGTGTAAAAAGACCTTTGAACAAGTGTAAAAAGACCTTCGAACATGTATGTCTCTTCGGATTTTTTTAGAAATAAGTGTAGAAAGATCTTACAAAGTATTCAAAAAATTTTTAGTGTTATTGAGTTTTACTCGGTAAACATCTAGTACAAGCATATTATTAAGGAGATCCTTGGTTGTAAAAGACTCATATACGCTTGGGTTCAATAACCTTTTATGAGAATGTGTAAAACTCACAAATCATACTTAGCCACCGATAATAGGATGATCTTTAAGATTCTAAATCCTTTTGTACCAAAAGGTAAATTGAGTATAATGAAGGTGTTATAATTCTTTTAATCGATATGCTAGTTTAAAACCTTTATAGTTTAAGGATTATAAATCATGTAGTGTACCACGGGTAGATAATCTATTTACATATATTATGTTATCCCACTTAATATTAAGGGAGAGTGTTCGAACATAATGATTAAGTGGTATGTCCAACCCTTAAAGTATATGGGTTCATCACTAATATATAGGTTAATATTTAATAATATGAAATATTTATATTTATATTATTAAATTTGCTAACCTAGGTATATACTTTAGGTTAAATATTTAATATCATGAAATGATTATATTTCTAATATTAAATATTATAAACATAGGTGTATGTATCAATTGTTTAGGTTGAAAAGATGGGTCGGGATACATACATGACCACCTTATATAAAAAGGACTTTAGGTCCTCATTTGATATATTCAGAAATATATCAAAGGTGTGCAAATCAAGTGATTTTTTTACCCTTGGTAAATAGGGTTTTAAAGGAAGAGGTTATTTTATTGAATGTGTAAAATAAGTTTTCAAGTAAAAGGTTTTTTAAAGTGCTTTTTACCCTATTGGGTTTTTCCACTATAAATAATGTGTTATTTATTTCATATAAGTATTTCTTTATTTACTCATGTTATGTTGTAATGTTTATTTAAATATTTATTGTAATATTATATAATATATAAGTTGATTAAATCCATATTTATTAGAATCCTCAAATTCTAACAGCCTCAACAATTCCATTTTCCGAGGGTGATAGGGTGTGTTCAATGGTGTGCAACCATAAATTCATCCAATAATATCCTGATAGTTTCATTAAGGAAATGAGTACACCTATCACTTGTTAAACTTAAAGGGCATCTATATCGCCGATAATATTTTCCCATAAAAACCTTGTCCTCGTAATTCTTGTGTAATCCTTTGTAGCGCCGCCTCTACCCACCGTGTAAGATAATCTATACAAGTTATAAAATAGTGTGATCCAAAGTCACGATGTGCGACTGAGGAGATAGGGCCCACAAAGTCAATTGCCCACTTCTCAAAAGGTTCTGCACTAGTAATAGGCCTCAAAGGCATTTCATCCCTATGCCTAGGATTTCCAAGGCATTGACAATGGTCACATGCCTTACAATATGCTTTACAATCCTTGTATAATGTTTCCCACCATAGGCTAGCTAGGAGAATCTTGCACGCGGTGACATCCCCTGCATAGTGTCCACTTGCAATACCGTCATGAGCCTCTTCCATAATTACTTCACGCTCATGCTCAAGTACACACCGGTGCAAAACTTCATCATAACCTAACTTGTACAAGTCTCCACTGATCAACATGTAAGGTGTAAGGCGAATAGAAAGTTGTTTCTTTTCTAAGGCCTTCATTCCCTCAGGCACCACACATATGCGTAAAAAGATATCAATATCCTCCAAGTCCGAGGGCGCGCGATGTAACCTGAAAAATTGTGCATCTGACATTGTGTCCTCAATGTTTTACGCATCCTCTCTTGATTGAATCCTTGATAAATGGTCTGGACTAGAATTTCTCTTACCCGGCTTAACCACCACCGTAAAATTAAACTCTTGAAATAATAGTACCCAACGACATATGCACCCCTGTAAAATGGGTTTGTTCACCAAGTACTTCAATGCCATGTGGTTTGTATAAAAGATAAAAGGTGTGGCTAGTAAATACTATCGAAACTTATGGAGCGCATAGATCATAGACAAGGCCTCGTGCTCTATCGTTGTATAATTTTGTTCTACTATAGTCAATTTCTTCTAGCAAAGAAAATAGGATGATCGACAATCCCTTCTCCAAGCTGAGCTAGTACCACGCCAATGACCATGCCAGAGGTGTCTACATGAACTGAAAAGGTTTGGACCATGAAGGAAAGCACAAAATAGGCATTGTAGTAATCCTTTCTTTTAGAGTCTCAAACGCGCGTTGTTGTGCCTCACCCAAATAAAACTTGTTTTTTCCTTTTAAAAATTCTTGCAAGGGCACGATGATCTTGGCATAACCTTTGATAAACTTTCTATAATATCCTGTGTGCCCCAAGAATCCACACACCTCACTTTGACTAGTTGGTTCTTCTAAGCCCAAAATCATAACAACCTTAGCAGGATCCACTAGCAAGCCCTCTTTACAGATTATGTGTCCCAAAAAATTCCAAAGGGTGTGGCAAATATGCACTTCTTAATATTTAAAGAGATGCTCACTTTTAGCACCTCTCAAACATCAACCTCAAATTATCACAATGATCCTTTACAAGCCCATAGACTATCCAATCATCTAGATATACTTGCAAGAACTTGTGAATAAAATCTGAAATGCTTGTACCACTATGCGCGAAATTACTACAGTGCATTCTTTAATCCAAAAGGCATAACCGTGTATGCAAAACTTCCCATTCAGTGGTGAAAGTTGTCTTCTCTTGATCTTCTTTAGCTATCTTCACATGATGGTATCTAGATAATACAACAGTGAAGGAGTAAATCTCGTGCCCTGTAACACCCTCCAAAATTTCTTCAATAAATGGTGTGGGAAAAGGATTAATCACACATACAACATTCAATTCCTTGTAATCCACACAAATTTTGATTTTTCCATCTTTCTTGATGTTGATCACCATAGGGCTCACCCATTATGATTCCTTGATGGGCACAATGATCCCAGAAATTAACATTTTGTCAATTTCTTCTTTCACCTTGACGTGTAAGTTCGGATTCATCATGTAAGGCCTCTTCCGAACTGGATGCACACCTTCTTTTAGTTTTATCCTCATCTCTCCTAATGATTCATGTACACCTTTTAATTCATGATAGCCCCTAGGGAACAAATCTTGGAAGTCACACAGTAACTCAATGATCTTAGAAACTTTGAGTCAAACCAATAATCTTCAATGATGGCCTCCTTAGGTTCAGTATTTGTTCCAATGTTCACCTTCTTGGTCCTCATGGGCTCATGGTAGGCGCGTACCTTTTCATCTGCACTATCTAAGACCTCGCACATACCCTATGTGTGCTCAATATCCAAGTTCTCAACCTCTTCATCATCAACTATGTAGACCATCTTACCCTTGTCTCTTTCTAGGTAAGGCGCTCTAAAGTTGTTCAACATCTGTTTCTTCCTCTTCAAAACACGCCCCCAAGTCTGACTCTCCTAACAACTCCTAAAGGAGCTCCTCAGCCTTTGCACTATCTCCCATAGTTAAGCGCTTCATAACTGTAATGCCTCATTCACCGAAGGTTTAGTGGAAAAATAGTCAAAGGTCTGAATCATACCTGCAGTAAGTTCTTTCCAATTTATAATCTCTCTATTCAACTCTGCATAGATATACCATGCATGCACGTAGCCTCATAAGGTGAAATAAAGCTTATGCACCCACATCAAAGGTGATAAAGTTTCTTACCCCTATGTCCAGAGTTTCTCACACTATTGAAAGTGGTGCTGAACATGATCATTACCATGAAATGCACAAATCTGAGTAGGCGCATTACTCCTTAAAAATGTAGCAGAGATAAAGTAATCATCACTTCTCTCCACTCCAAAATATTATCTATGTGAACCATCCACTAGCGCATTGCCATCCCGTGCAGAGCATACACTAACATGTTCCTTATTTCCACTTAACATTCCCGCTAAACTTCCATAGTAAGCAGGAATACTTCTGGATTCTCTTCACCTATGTACTTTGGTACTTGGTTGCTACCAAAACGCCTGATATTGTGTGGCTTACTAATGCACACAATTGCACTTTGTACTTCACGCCCAACCATTTCATAAGTTTCATGTGCCCATTTTTCACATGCAACACTTGTAGTATCACTCATGGACTGTGCATCATCCCATTAGAGAACTCCTTCCTTCGATGGCTCAAGAACTTCCGGATCTCGAATGGTGCGCACATAAATTTTGTTCAATTATTCTTCACTTAAGGGCTCTACATAAGGTGCATATTTCCCATCTGTCAAAGGGATAATGACGTGTTCTTCCTTATTCTCAAAGCTGATATACCCCTTATTAAAACGTAGGTCAATGTTGTTTGCATAACACCAAGGGCGCCCAAGTAATGTAGGAAAATTGTATGCTTCTGTAAGCACTAAGACCTCAAAATCCCCAGTAAACTTGCCCCCGAATAGTAATGGATGCATCTTTAAAACTCCAATGGGCATGGCCTTAGTCCAATTTGCCATGAACAACACATTAGAGGATGGTTGTAATGGAGGTCTACCCATCTGAACCCACACATCCAAAGTGAGTACATTCACTTTCACGCTTGTGTCAATCAAAATGTTACTCAAAATCCAACCATCAACAATGACATTTAGAGTAATCTCCTTGTCATAATCTAAACTATCCAGAGGAAGATTAGCATGCAAAAGTTGTCTCTCATGCTCAGTCCCAGTGCGTAGAGTGTTTCCCTTCAACCAGTTCCCTAACAACGGAATAATGTTTTCTTGGCACAACATCTTGCAAACCTCCTTCAAATCATCAACATATGTCGGATGGAGCTCACTACTTTCTTTTGTTCTAACTTTTGTGACTGTTCCTTCAAACATTGTATCTCACCCTATAAATTCCGAATGACCTCCATGGTTTCTTGATATACTTCCTTTTGATGCATAGGGTCTGGATACTTTGCATGTAATACTTCCTCCTTGGTAATCATAGGCTTCTATTGAAGAATCTTTCAGTGTGTGCAGCCTCGGCTCATGTAGTGATCTTCACAGGTACCAACTCGGGGTTCGACATTAACTTTGACATCCATTGGTCCTCTACTATGCGTTGTACTCTAACCATCCCCGCACCCTTATTTTCTTGTTTATGTTTCTTACTCAAGTGTTCATATAAGTCCGGGCATTCTTCATACTTATGGTTCTTTCCGTAAAACGAACAAACAATGTTCTGAGGACGTTCGCGCCTGTAATGATCAGGAAATCTACATGTATAACAAGTTCCACTGAGGTAAATTATTCCTTCCACCTGGGTGACCTCGGCCTCTAAATCCTCCATGGTATCCTCGACCTCGACCATGGTCGCCATCAAAATGCCCCTCATTATGATCATAGTCTTGATGTTCACCCTTATCCTTAGATTTATTAGCAACACTAGTATGATGAACCCCAACATCGATGACATTATGAATTTGATCAATCAATCTGCAATCCTTAGTATCATGAGTGAAATACATGCAAAACTTGAAGTAATAGGACACGTTCTTTCTTATCGCACACTCAAACAATGGGCATCAACTTGAACTATGGTCCAAATGACATATCTCGCAATCCAGTAACAATGAGCACATTGATTTACAAGGGAAAATATCCTTAGTATGCCCTTCTACTTCATAATATGTACACCAAATTCCACTACGTGTCTCATGTGCTAAATTAGCAGATAATTTCTCTAACTGCTTTGTCATTGCTACAATCTGAGCTTCCAAAAATGGGCTCACTCCTATGTCTAGACTTCCTACTGCCTCGGCATGAAGAGCTCGCTTCAAGTGACTTGCGCGGATCTTTAAAGATCTTATGTGAAAGTTCTCTTCTGAAAGGTGTGATCAGTCCTCCACCGAACCAATGTGCATGTTGGCTCATGTGAATGTGATAAGATAACTTAAATGAAGAGTCTTGAACTGAGCATCATATTCCCAAACACTCTCAATAGTGCCCTACTTAATATCTTTAAGCATGTGTATGCTTTTATGTTCAAACTCAGGGATATAAAACTATTTTAAAAAGGCATTTCACAGCGTTGCATAATCCACACAAGTATGATCAGGGTCAAACTTTCTATACCAGCTATGCATGCGCGCCCCGCAACGTAGTTCAAACTGACTTGCCTTACGCTGGAGATGTAATCCCTTGGCACGCCACAATATTTCACACATATGTACGTGATTGGTTGCATCTTCAATGCCTTTATATTCTAGAATACGAAGAGACATCTCCATATAAATTTGTTGAGGTTAGTGTGGAGCGTGCCCACCAGATCCGTAACCCGTATTTCCTCGGGAGTTTCCACCACCTCCAAATCCACCACCAGACCCGAGCCACTTGACCCTCCTGATCCTCCTCTTGAAGTAGGAAACAAACCAGAGGATGCACTGCCTTGTGTTCCATCTATCGTGCTAAAATTGACTCCCACAGCCTCACGAAGTTGTGCTACTTCAAGACGTTATACCAATGTTTTGTGTGTCCATGTTTTGTGTTGATGACACGCTAGAAAAGAAACCTCCAGATGGACCTCCAAATAACATAGACGACGATTGTGTCGTCATAGATGAATACATGCCTTGATTAACTCCTGAACTTGACTGCAAATTGACTCTATCTACTACAACTCTATTGCTCACACTAGCTTGCTTACTGTTAACTATCGTGGAATTTGTAAAACCAAGCGCGAAGGCTAGGTCGCTAGGTAGGTTTAGATGCATGCCCATAGTCCACAGTCTTTCATCCGATGTGCCCTCATCCAAAGTTGAAGAGGGTTCTCTGCCATGCTTTCCCAAATGGGGGAGTTCTAGATGCTGGCCCACATCCTCCATGTGAGCTCCAAATCCTTCACGAGCCATCTCCCTCCGCAACACCATTCTTTCCACGATCTCTCACTGCTTCATCAAATCCCTCTCACGCGCTTCATTAAACTTAAGCCGCCTTTCTTCTCTCTATCTCTCTCGCTGCTAGGTCCGCCATCTTTACCAAACCTACTCCTGCCCTCGTGTGGTGGGGTTTAGCTAGCCATAGGCTTCTTTTCCAAATCCAAGGTTACGATCAAGATCTTGATTGCCAAAGGAATATTGCGTAAATAAGATCCTCTAGGCTCGCGCAAGAACTAGAACTCAACAACTTTTGGGCAAGAGTAAGTAGAAACTACGTACTCAAGAATATAGTTGTTCAAAACACCACAGAACCAAACATCCATAGAGCGCCAAATCATATATGCATCATATAAGGCCTGAAATTATTCATGCGTCCAAACAAGTGTGAAACCTCCAATTCCTCTTAGACATGTAAGCAACCAGCCACTCGTACAACTCTACGGGAAAGATAGCAAGAAAGCACGTTTCATATAATACGTCATACGATTTCTGCAACCCACGTGCATGCATTAAACTTAGGTCCAATGCTAAATCTACAAGCATACTCTTTTTCTAGATAGTCTAACCACTCTTCAATATTGGCTAAGGTCAGCTGGTACTTCTTTATCATGCAACATCCTGTAAAACAAATAAAAAAGAGGTCATGACAACGGAACCAATGATGTAGCCTAGAATATACCCACAAATCCCAAGGCGTGCTAGCACATCACTCAGACTGGACTGAGCGCTCACCCGAAGCACACAAGGGTACCAAGTCCCTCTTTAGAGTAGCTTGTTCAAGATGTTAGCATGATTGTAAATATAATTCAGATCCATAACAGATAATCAATTACACCACAACGCATAAACTAGATCTAGATCTAAACCATATGAAAGATTGACTAAACAATGACTATAATGAGATTTACCATGCAAGAACCATATTCAGTCACATCTAACACCATTATCTAGCCAATAGTATCCATTATATTAAGTATTGTAAAACATAGAAGCTTCATACATCATGATCTAGTTTCCATAGTCATGCGCTAGCAAATTCGCAACATAACTCTACAATAAAATGGTATATCCAAACTGCAAAAATCAATACATATATATAGGGGTGGGGACTTGCCCTTAACATCCCATGCACCTTCCAGAAATAGGCTACATGCTAATAATACCCATGCGCCTTTACAAGATAATACAAAAGTATGTAAGTGCTAATAATAGATCTTCTAAAGTTAACACTAAGTAGTGATCCTATTATTAGCCCAAAATTCTACATGGTGCTCGAACTTCTAATTTCTCCAAAATACCCTTGTATATAGCAAAGCAACTCTTCATACATTTACGTGCTCTGCACTCCATGTCCAAAAATAGCCTTGATTTGCAAAAGCGGCTAAGTCTTGTTTCCAACTTGTTTGTAGGCGGGCTCCTGTTTTGCTATACTTCCACGTGTTGTTCCCGCGCACCCAATCATTATGCGCTTTCATCCTTGAGCTACATTTTATCCACTCAACACTATCATTTGTGAAGTGCGAGCCATTTAAAAGGCTCCACGTATCTTCTTTTTTGACTTGTCTTTGTCAGATTTGTGAAGTGCAAATCAATTTCTTTTTGACACGTATTTTAATTGTGTCAGCCTTTGCAAGTGTCAGGGTGTCAATCTTTGCTTTGGCTTAACCACTTAAATTGTGACACTTGTCTTGTACCTCTTTCAGACCCAAACTTTATTTTAAGTTTGGTCTATTCCACGGACCTTAGGTCCACCTAAGGCATTTTCTTAAAGTTTGGCGGAAAGCCGCCAAGTGTCAATTGTTTAGCCATTAATTTTTTGACAAGTGGCTCTGTTTGACTTAGAATTTGTTTGCATTGTGTCAAAGTGTGAAATAGCGAACCAATTAATTTAAGACATGTGTATATGGTTATGTTTTAATTAATTGTCTTATGTCTTATTAGTTGCATTGCAAAATGCGAGCTAATTAAAAAAATGACATGTATATTTGTTTTTTTCGTTGTTGTCAGTCTTGTCATAGTTTTTTTGTGTCTTTATTTTGTTTATTGTCACCGACCCGAAAAGACATTAACTTTAATTTTTAAAGTTTCGCGTCCAACCGAGGATCTGTTTTAAAGCCGACACGTGCCTCTCTTGGTATTGTTGATTTGTGTCATGTGTCGCCCCCCGCCTTGGTTGTTTTTAACTTGTTTTTATTTTTTTATAGCTCGCTTTTGAGCTTGCCCCTTCGAGTTGCTAAATAAATCGTTGAGCTACTCTAACCCGACTCGATTCGAGCTCGGTTAGCTTGTTTGTAAACTCGACCCCGTCTAAACTCGCCAAACTAGTTTTGATTAATTTAAAGCTACTTGAATATGTATAGAAAATTAGAAGATCAAAGTAGCTAATTTTGTTGTCTTTGTTTGGCTTCCTTGATTATTTTTTAGCTGTATTTGTCTCCATTGTCATTTGAGCATTAAAATGGCTAGTTCTGTAATTTTTCGATGGATAAGTCTCAACTTTTGAATGGAACAAATTATAGCATTTGGAAAGTGCGTTTAAAATCTTGTTTTATGGCTAGAAGCTTTGGGATCTTGTGACTAGTATAGAAAACGTCCCATAGGGAGACAAGCTACCCTTGAAAACCTCAGCTCCTTCTCTCAGAGATCTCAAGAAGCTATGTCCATCATATTGCAAAGCATTAGAGATGAATTTTTGATGCATATAGGTCATATGGACTTGCCTGCAGATGCATGGAAGCAATTAGAAACCATGCATGAAGGTAGTAGGTTGTCTAAAATAATTAAACTAGTTTTAGAGATGTTTACAACACCCATGAAGGGGGATGAGAAAATTGTGAATTATTTAGCTAAAATTAAGAACATCAAAGCTCAATTAGATGGTTATAATTGTGAATTGTTTCAAGATAAGCTATTTTATTTCATTATACAGATTAATATTCATGAAAAATTAGACATTACATCTCAATTCTTAATTCTAAGTATTAGAATGAGAATGATCTGCCTGATTTGGACACTTTGTCTTCTTTGTTGATTCAAGAAGAAAGAGTCATGGAGAACTTTGATTCAAAAGAGACTGCTTCTCAAGCATTGTTCTCTCAGAATCATAAGTCTACTCATAATAGGATTAATGTCAATCCAAATCAGAAATCCAATATCAAATCTAGATTTAAATCAAATCCTAAGACTAATTTTTCTAAGAGCAATTAGAAATTTAAAGTCAAATTTAATGGAACTTGTAATAAGTGTGGAAAATTTGGGCATAAAGAGTTTGATTGTAGAGTAAAGATTAACAAATCAGTCAAGAATGCTAAAAACAACAAGCCTAATAATCTTAAGAAAAATCAAAAGAAAAATCATGTAAATATGGTTGAGAAGTCTATTGCTTTGTATATTGCCCTTTCAGCTTCAAATGACAATGAATGGATTCTTGATGTGGTGCCTCTAGGCACATGACTTGTACTCCTGGCATCCTCTTAGATGTAGTTAAATGTGAAGAGAATATCTATCTAGGAGATAACTCAATCATTAGATTTGAAGGTTGTGGCAATGTTAAGCTATCAAATGGTGTAATTAGGAATGTCTTATATGTTCCTCAATTGAAAAAGAATCTTTTGTCTTGCTCTCAACTAACCAAAGAAAACTACAAAGTTATTTTTTTCTGCAAGATAAGTGGTATGTAAAAGATAAATTTAGTAATGTTATTGCTTTTGGCATTTAGAAAAATGGATTGTATATCTTTGATGGTTTTGTGTTTGAGTCTTGTTTTTCTTCCTCTTCTAAGAATGATATTCAACTTTGGCATGAAAGACTTGGTCATGTAAATTTCAAAAGCTTGTATGATATGTCTAGACTAAATCTTGTTGTTGGTCTTCCTAAGATAAAATCAGATCATGAAACTTGTGAAAGTTGCCTACGTGGTAAACAACATGCTTTGTATGTTGTTTGCTTTATTGATGATTACTCTAGAATGACTTGGTCTTATTTCATTAAGAAAAAGTCTAATGTCTTATCTAAATTTTAGGAATTTAAAGCTCTAGTTGAAAATGCTTCTAATCTGAAAATTAAGAGAATTAGAACTGATAATGGAGGTGAATATGTCAGCAAGAAATTTGATGAGTTTTGTGTATCATGTGGGATTCAAAGAGAGTTGACTACTCCTATTCCCCTCAACAAAATGACATTGTTGAAAGAAAGAATAGGATTGTCTTAGAAATGGCTAGGACTATGATTCATGCATCTAATGTGCCTAAGTTCTTATGGGCTGAAGCTATGAACACTATTGTCTATATCCTTAATAGAGTACCCACTAAATCCCTTCGCCAAACTACTCCTCATGAGGTATGGACTAAGCAAAAACTAGATATTTCTCACTTAAGAATATTTGGTAGTCATGCTTCTATCTTCATTCCAAAATAAAAAAGGAAGAAACTTGATCCAACCTCTTTCTCTTGTATTTTTGTTGGCTATGGTCTGTAGAACTAAAGGATTGAGAGTTTATGATCCATTCAAGCATGACATTATTGAAAATAGAAATGTTCAAGTCTTAGAGAAAACCTTCTCTGATGTCTCTCATGAACCCTCCTCTAGTGCTTTGGAAATAGATCATGATAATCCTCCTACTGACATTATGGAAACATAAGTTCAAGAGGTTGATTATCTTGATCTAGATATGATGGAGATTGAGGGGGAGTCATCCCAAAATGTCTTGCAACCTAAGATTCCTAAATGGGCTAAAACCTTGTTCAAAACTCTCAGCCTAATAATCTTAGAAAACTAACTAGAAGTCGAATACTTATCATGCCTTGATGACCCTCTATGAGGTAGAACCACAATCCTTTGAAGAATCATCTCATGATGATAGATGGCTTCAAGCTATGAAGGATGAATACAATGCTTTAATAAAAAATGACACTTGGGAACTAGTCCCTCCTCCTTCCAAGAGAAGCATTGTAGGATCTAGGTGGTTGTTCAAAATCAAATATAACTCTTTAAGAGAGATTGACAAGTTCAAGGCAAGGTTGGTAGCTCGTGGTTTCACTCAAAAACTAAGAATTGACTATGTTGAGACTTTTGCTCCTATTGCTAAGATGAGCACTGTTAGAATTCTTCTTGCATTGGCTGCCCAATATGGTTGGGAGATTCACCAAATGGATGTTAAAAATACTTTTTTAAATGGTGACTTAAAAGAAGAAATCTATATGAGTCATCCTAAAGGATTTGAAGTACATGGCAAGGAACTTTATGTATGTAAGCTTAAAAGTCTTTGTATGGTCTTAAACAAGCTCTAGAGCTTGGTATGCTAAAATTAACAATTTCTTTCAGGATCTTGGTTTTTCTAATTGTTGTTCGATAATGATTTATTTGTTAAAGTTGAAAACAATCATATTATCATTATTGTCTTGTATGTTGATGATCTTTTGATTACTAGCAGTGATAGAACTTTAATTGTTAGAATCAAAGAAAGGTTAAAACAACGTTTTGAAATGATTGATTTAGGTTTATTAAATCATTTTCTTGGCATGATTATATTTCAAGATCATAAGTCTATTATTGCATCTCAATCTCAGTATGCTATGAATTTTCTTAGAATATTTAACATGATTGATTGTAAGCATATTGTCATTCCTATTGAAGTTGGTGTTAAGTTAGATCCTAAACCAGCTTGTGCTAAATTTGATCCTACTCTGTATAGGCAGCTAGTTGGTAGTCTAATTTACTTGACTATTACTAGACCTAATATTTCTTATGCAGTAGGAGTAGTTTCAAGATTTATGTAAGAACCTTATGAAGATCATTGGAAAATGGCAACAAGGATTTTGAGATATATTAAAGGAACAATCAATTATGGTCTTTATTATTCTTCTTGTAATGATGCACAATTATTTGGTTATTATGACTCTGATCATGTTGGTGATGTTCAGATAGGAAGTCTACTTCTGGATATCTTTTCAAGTTGGTGCAGGTGTCATCACTTGGAGTAGCAAGAAGCAACCAATAGTGTCTATATCTTCTACTGAGGCAAAGTATAGAAGTGTTATGGAAGCTGCCAAAGAAGCTATGTGGCTGAAAAGACTATTGGATGAGCTACACATGGGCGTCAAAGGGAGTACTACTCTTCTATGTGACAAATGATCGAGTTGCATTGCTCTTGCAAAGAATCCATTCATCATCAAAGGACCAAGCATATTGAAGTTCATATGCACTTCATTAGAGAGAAAGTCCTGAATGGTGATATTGATCTCAAGTTATATTCAATGAAGATCAAGTTGCCAGATATCTTCACAAAACCGTTGTCTTCTGTGCCAAGTTTTGCAAATTTCGTGCATTGTTGACCTATCGAGTTGCCCTTGAGGGGGAGTGTGTATGACAATGCCGCTCTTAATGACTCGTTAAAACTTTCTAATACTTCATTCTGTTTGTAATAAATAAATGCCTCATATTTTGTGAAGTTACTTGTAAATCTCTCGCACAGCCTTCGATTATGGGTATGCCTTAGTTTATAAAAGGCTCCATAGTCTGATGTAAGTTTTCAAATGTAAAGCATTGATCTTAAGAATTTCTGTAAGGGAAGATCCGTGAATTTCCTTGTTGACATGCTAGTTTGAATCACTGATTCAAGGTCTATAAATCCTTTTTTATAAAAAGGTAAATCTGGCTTGTTTGATTTGTCTTCCCACTTAACATTAAGGGGGAGTGTTGGGGTGATAATGTCAAGTGGGATCAACCACTGCAGTACACCCCAACATTAAATTTAAAAGTTTGTTAAGAAAACTTTATTGTGAAGGTCTTTCACATTAAAGAGTGAAACGACTCGATCGATTCACCCACCCAAATTGATTTGGGTGATCCTCTCGGGATTGGTTGTCTACAATGTATACATGTTGTTATGTGATCGACTTAAAGACTGAGATCTTATTACAAGATACACTTAATGAATGACTACGAACTGGAAGTGGAAGTGCTAGGTTGAACTCATGTAATTATTAATAAAGACAATGCTTTACCAGTGGAGTTTTTCCTTCGGGTTTCTCCACTTAAATCTGATGTTATCTATCTCTACTCTTGTTTTTATTTACTTTCAAGTTCTAGCTCGTTAAGCTCTGTTATTCACTATCTATTTCAAGCTATGTCTGTGTCTAAATCGATTGCATATCATAATTTATAATCTTTGGCATTAATGGTGGATATGTGATATGCAGATTACATTTCCCCGCTAAATCTAATAATAATAAATTCCAAAATTCGAGTTTGATGATTTGATCACATTTTTGGCTTCTAAAATCAAGGCTAATCCAAGAAATCACTTCTCATTATTTTTTAGTGTTTCTTCGGTGAATTTCTCTCTGTGTCCTAGTCGCAAGGGTTTGGGAGTGTTTTTTTATCTTTTATTAATTGATGTCATAAAAATCGGACTTGCATAATTTTGAAGTTTTTTGCTAATTTCCTTATTTCCCAGCTTTGTCCCCAAAAGGGATATTACAATTGTATCAAAGCACCGATCTTCAAAGGCCTAGGGTTTTAGTGAAAGAAGACAATATGGTGGGTCAAAACTCTCAAAAACCAAAGTTGACAAATTGATAGCCGACTAAGAGAGACTTACGGATACAATGGATTTTCTAGCATTATCCCTCCAAAGGATCAAAGTGAACCTATGGTTCAAAATGGTGATGGTAGCTTGTTTGGAGCTAACAATACACATTGACCAATGGGATCAGCCTGAGGATTCATTACAAATCCCACTTTCCTTCTTAGAGAAGAAGATATTCTAGACGAAGAAACAAGGCCTACCTCAGGATGACACATTGCCGCAAATTATGAAGAGTATATGGCTCTTCCAAGGGAAATTCGTGAGGCTATATCACTTGTTGAATTCGTTGGAGTGAATCGAGGAGGACCTAGCCTAGACATCACATGGCACACAAACAACATGATGAAATCACGAAGTTTGATGAAGAGGGGGTCAAAACCCCAAGTTGGCCATGCCATAATGGAATCATTGAGGAAGAAGGATTGGTGATCAAGGGGCCTAAGGCCATGACACTTACACCCATTCCAAAGAGTCAACAACATGAGGTAAATATTGCTCATTATGTGGTTAATACTGAAAATGTTTTGACTTGTGATGAATCCAAAGATGAAACAAGGGCTATGGAGCAAGAAGGGGGAGAGAAAGGGCTGGTTGGAAACCCTTCTCCAATGAAACATGATGACAACAAGCATGTTGATTTGTTTAGAACAATGGTCAATAATAGGCAGATTTATGGTGTCCATGAGTACAGAAGAGCGACATAGATGCCCTATGTGAACACCATCAAGACATTGTCGAAGACAAGGCGGAAAAAGCTTCATTTGTTAAATCTAAGGAGAAGAAGAAGGTTGATTTCAACTCAGAAATTTTGAGTCAGAAGATTGGGAAAATGGAGGATGTTTTGATCACTCCTCATCCAACATGGGAAGGTAAATATGTCGGGCAATCAAAAGGTCTTCTACAACAAGGTAATCTTTTTCGATTCATCAATTTTGAGACACCCTTGTTTGTTGCTTCCTCATTTGTGTGTTAAAGTTGAATATTGTGGGAGAATGGGAAATAGTATGGTGTGCATTTCAGAGTATGTTTTTAAGAAAATGATCCCTCAAGGCAATGTTGATAAGACACCTCAAGTGAGCTCTTTGCTAGATGACATTTTGCAAAAAGGGGCAGATCTATGTTCCATGTTTTCTATAACAACAGATAAGGGAGCACAAATTGCAACCAATCATGAGAGTGTTGGTACCCATCCTATAAGAAAAGGTGTTGATGAAAGGTGCAAAAATCCAAATGATTTGGTAAGAAACAAGGTAGATATCAATGGTGCGCTAGTTATCTTTTGTACTTTGCATGAAAGGAAGGTTAGGAAGAGTCATATAAATTTACTCATGGGTTCAACATCGAATGTGAGTATTTGTTGCAAATAGATTTTCAGTTTACTATCAAAAGGGTGGATGTGGAGCTCTAGAGGTTTATGTTGGAAGGTGGGCATATTGATGGTAACCCCATGTATGAGAGTCTTTCAAAATTATTGTTTCTTCCTACATCATTTTGTTATCATGGTTATCATGGGAAGCATGCTAGAAAGAATGATAGAATTCCCAACTTCAACTTTGGTATGATTAATGAACTCATTGTACACATCAAAGGAACTTTCATGGGGAATCATGCATGGTTCTTTCTAAGGACTAATATTCCGTTTTTGGGAAGGTGAAAAGCAAAGGTACATCTATGTATGGGACAATATGACTGAATTTGTGGGCAGCCCCGAGGTCGTCTTTATTTCTCATATGGTTTAGAAATATACATGCTACATTGACTTGTTGTGGACTGCCATGGTAGTCACAAGAGTGCTACTATGCACACAATTCAAAACCAAGGTATGTACGATTGTTGCAAAATCATTTCCATTCATCACAATTCAGTTTTTAAGCAATAAAACACATTATAACAGCCATAGCACAAAGAGGGACACATGGGTTTGGTATGAGGGGATTCATCATATGGAGTTCTTAAATACCCATTGCTCGTTATTTGGAAGTAAACTTGGAGCAATTAAGGGTTGTTACAATCACCATATAGCCCCTTTACAATCAGTTTGGCCCCATTTATCAAAGGATACAAGTGGAAAAATCATTGGAGCAATGAGGGGTGACGAGTGCCAATACCAAATGAACATTAAGACGGTTGTTTACTGAATTATTGACTGTTGTTTTTGGCATTTTCAGTTTGTTCTTTTTGTTGATCACAGTCACAAGGAGAAAGGTTGACAAGGGAAAGTTGTGTTTCCCACTTCTTAACATTTTTGCAGCATTTTGGGCAACTACATGTGCATTTCCAGCCAAGTATGTAAGGCACATAATTCCGGATAATGGGGTAAGGAACAAGGTAGACATCAATGATGAGTTCTCCATGTCTTGTATTTTGCATGTAAAGAAGTGTTACATAAGCTTGTTCATGATTTCATTTGCCCACATGCAAGTGAACTTAAAGGTACTTTCAATCATGGAGAATGATTCTTTTGGTTTAGAGTTGCTAACATGATATTTTCAGTCCTTGCATGGTTGTTTTCAATGCCCAAATGGTTGGATGTTACAGAGAAATTTTGGGTTTGTCACAAGTATGGTTGTTACATCATATCTTTATTGTTGGTCCACTCAATTTCTGTCATGGACAATTGTACCTTTGAGCCATTTGAGGGGAATTCCTCGCATGATAATATTGGTAAGAGAGTCTCATCATCAAAGACAATCATCCCAACCATCATATTGCTGATTTGGGTGGAATTCAAAATGACTAGTAGCTGTTATAACTCATTTCCAATCCCTACACAAATCAATTTCGAGTCTCCTAATAGGATTTGGGATCCAGGGATTTGCAATTGCTTGAGGACAAGCAAATTTGGGAAGGGAGGACTGTAATGTCCCATTTTCCCACTTGAGGATCAAAAATTGGACTTATTGTCATTCCTTCTCCATGGCAAAGAAGTAGATGAGTTGGAGAATAGCATTGAGCTTTCATTTGCATTTGTTTTCCTAATTTTTAATGTTTATTTAGGATGTGTTTGCCTTTAATAGATCAGTTGGGTTTTATGCACCTTAAAAGCAAATTAATGATTAAAAGAATACTTTAAGGGGTCAACCTTGCTATTCCAAGCTTTGGCGCCAAAAGGAGGTTATAAAAGAATATTAGAGAGCTTATATGGAGGATCTACATTGGGCGCATTTTTTCTATTTGGACATTGTGAGCTAATGGCTCATTGTTCTCCATTCTTGGACGAAACCCAAAACTCGAGTGTGTGTCTTTTCCTATAAGGACGAAAACCCTTCTAGTGGTTGGTTAGAGGACGAAAACCCTATTTCCTTGGTTGAAATGAAGACTTATTAAAGATCTTTATGCATAATTGAGTGTTGGAGGATCAAAGGCATCATCTACAAATATTTGCATGCATTTTGGAGTCATTCCTAGTTGGGGTGACTAGGGTTTGATGGTGTTGGAGTGCCTTCTAGGGCACAACTTACAAATCTAATTTTCTAATCTGATTCAACATATTTTATAATGTCGAATCTCCACTTCGATGATTTTGGAATGGTTTTCAAATTTATCTACTCATTTAGAGATTTCGGGATCAATATTGAGAGGGTTTCCATGGTTGGAAAATTATGATATTGGTCTCATTTGATTGTTGGTATTTTTTATGATCATGTTTGAGTATTCATTTGTGTGGAGCCTCCTTGTATTCAGGGAGTTATTAAATTTACAAGTTTTAGTTGTTTTTGTGCCATAATAAATTCCACTATTATGAGTTTGATGATTTGATCACATTTTTTGGATTCTAAAATCAAGGGCAATCCAAGGAATCACTTCTCATAATTTTTGAGTGTTTCTTCGGTGGATTTCTCTCCTTGTCCTAGTCGCTAGGGTTTGGGAGTGTTTTCGATCCTTTATTAATTGATGTCATAAAAATCGACTTGCTTAATTTTGGAGTTTTGTGCTAATTTTCTTAATTTTTAGTTGTCCCCAAAAGGGATATTACAAATATGAAATATATCCAAAATATGGATCATTTTTTTGTGGTAAGGCAAACACCATACAATTCTCTTTAATGGAAGGAAGCCACTCCACATATATGTCAATATGAAATCAAACACACAATACTCTTCACATATCTCTTATGAGTATCATATCGTTAATATAAACTATCAATTACCTACCACCACTTACTCATACATGTGGAATAAATATAATTAACTAATTAGATGACTTATAAAGCATATTCACTTCAAAACATTATTTATTATTACCAAATATATTATAATATTATATCCCTAGGTAAATGACAATTCATTGTCGCGATAATTGAATAAATCACTTATAGGTACATTGTCATGTGTCTTAGTCCCCTTATCATCCAAATGCTACACCGACACTAATTGCATCGCCAAATGTTACATAGTAGGGTCAATGTCTTGTGTGCAATGGTAGATATAGCATTTGTGGGTTTTGGAATGCTTTGGAATGCTTTGGATTGTCAATTGCATCAACATGTAATAGTATGCAAGACTTGTCTTGCAATAGTTTGTTCAACTTGATTTTGCATATTGTTGTACTTGTGTTCATGATATTGAAATCATTCTTCAATCATTGCCTTCCCAACAACCACCCTTGATTTAATTATTCTTTCCTTCTACCTACATGGGTCATGATGATTATATTTCTTTGTTTGTGCTCTAATGATTGCCATTACTTTGTCCTCCACTATGTCAATCATGTTGACATTCACTTGTGGGGGACAATTGCCATCATGGAAAATCCTCAAGTGAATGCCATACAACTTGACAAATCTCACGACACTTTCTTTGGGGACTTTACCTTGGTGAGTCCTACCTTGCAGTAAGTATGCCAAAGATCCTTATCTTCGCTCTTAATTTTTCCCTTCATCTTTTTATCATCTAGAGCAAGACCATTCAAAATCATGGACCAATCTTAGTTCACAGGAGTGATACATCTTCTTTGATCCTTCACGAGCACAAAGATGATGTACTCTCAATATCCATCACTCGGTTGTGTGTGTTTTGTAAGGCAAAGGTCGAGCCACCACCATCTTTCTTTGCAAAGGATACCGACCTTTTAAAGAACCATCACTTTGAGAAGGAAGTTTGTTCTTTTTCAAGCTTTCCACCAAAGTTTCTTGAGCCCCCTATTGTAGGCTTGCACATTCTCATACTTAACCTATGGGTATCATAGATCTCAACCACAATCCCATTGTTGTTGAGATGTGAACTTAAATCCCTTCTTGAATGCCTTTCTTAGTCTCTCCAACGTTACCTTATTAGTAGTTATTGTGCACCAATCAATGGCCAATCCTCAAATAGTGGCTACAAAGCACCACAACCCTAAGATGCTCGCCAATCTTCCCGGTGGTAGTTCATATCATGTTGCATGTTGTACAAGGTCATATCAAATCTTCAAAATGGTCTTTGAAACATCTACTTTTTAGGAGATGAGGTTGACGATTAGTTGCCTATAGTTGTGGGCATTCGATGTTTCTACCACAAATCTTCAAATACGATTCTCCTCATGAAGGTTTATATTAGAGGTTCCTCTGCTCTCTCATCATTGTCGACGCATCCCTATGCTTCTCTTTGGCAACAATCCATAAGCTATTTTTCTCACTCCAAGTTCCCTTTCCATGCTACTCCCTCCAACTTGTGGTTTGGGCTGTCCTTGGTGTATTTGACTCAAATTCTTTAATAAGCATGATCTCAATTCCACATACATTTGTCTTGTACACGACTCATACTTCCGTGAATAAGGCATTATTAAACCTGTCTCGAAAAAAGTATCCCTCGTGGAGAAGGATCGGCCATATCCTCATTGGATTCTATGGACTCTTCACTTGATCCTTTTGCAACACCCTCAATAACCAACCCTTGTCAAAAAGAACGGCTCTTCAAGCGATAATTGTCTACAATCTTTACCCACTCATTATTGAAGGGTCCAATAGTTCCAACTAAACCCTTTCTTGGTGTCATCCTCGGCTTCTATTTGGCTTTTTTCTTTTGTTATGAGCTTTTATTAATGCATTTTTAGAATTGAATGCATGTCACAACTTTTGCCATCTTTCATGTTGTTCCACCAATCAAGTTGATCATTTGATTTCTCATTTCACTACTTAACTATATTTTCTTCTCCCACCATTGTTCGGCATCAACAACATTAATTATATTTCATGCAATGTCAATATTCTTGTTCTTGATGACCCTTCTCTTCATACAATTGTAAGATCTTTTGTCGTCATACGTCACGACTAACTTCATCTTGAATATGTTATATATGATGATGTAGTGCCTTGTCAATGATTATTGTCGATCTATACTTGTACTCAACACCTAACCCGATTTCACAATGGGAACGACACCAAAATATTTTCTTTAAAATCTACATTGCCAAAGGCATAAAAATTACAAGATAGTAAATACATATCACAAAGCAGCATAAGTAGAACATGAGAGTAATCACAACTTTATTTTTTGGAAGTGTTCAATACAAATTGATCAGTACATGGAGGACCTAATACACACCACCGTCATCCCAACATACATCATTCTAATTATATGGCTTGACTCAATAGTTGTCGATTAAACACAACCATAAAAAACTGAACATAACTGAAGTAAATACACTGATACCTAAAGCTGACAATACAATCATTAATAACTTAAGAACATCAGTGACTGAAAACATCTCATCAATAATATGCTGATAAGAATGAGAATACTAACATGATGATCTGCAATATGTAACTGGAAAAGCTTCCTCGTGTAAATAAATAGTTTTAAGGGAAATTAGCCAAATACTCTCCAACAAGTATGCTGATTTATTTTACATGCCTTAGATACACGCAATCAATGCATAACCTTGGATAACCGTCTGAAGATGTTACCCATCAATCCACGAAGGGCCCTCGGTCTGCTTTAAAACATAATAAGCAGCTTTGGTTAATGAAATATGCAGCAAAAAAGCATTGCCACATTTAGAGCTTCATGTTAATAAAATGCTCTGCCGCATGGTGAGGTCTTACCATGTTTAGGCAAGGCATTGTCCATTTGACATGTCTTGCCCCATAACTGTGCTACTGCATTTTTGCCAAAATTGTTTTTGCCAGCTTATGAAAGGGCAGAAGATTCTGCATCATCTGAATCTACCTTCAGCTGCAATGCAGGTCATGATCAAGGACACCAAATTACCACTTAATTAATACATGGCCCTGAGCAGAATATAAAAAATGAAACCAAACACAAATTTCAGTAAATAAACCTCTATAACAATGTCAGTACCGAGAGAGGTATATATGATCAACCCACCTGTTTTACGTGACTTAACAGAGCCCCGTGCAATAACTTCTGGAGCTTGTCGCACTGATCAATCATTTGACCAGAGCTCAACATCTCGGAGAGAATACAATATAATTGTTCAACTGAGGTGTATGGAAACCACACTGCAGACATTGTTTTACGTCTGACAATATCAGCTGGCCTCTGCACAAGATAACAACCACAAGACAACTACTTAGTTGAAACTACATTACCTATAGAGCAAAAAGCTCTCATCTTTTTCTTTTTCATTATTGTATTCTACTTTTCTTGTGTAAACCAATGCAAACCTATAATGGCCATAGACAGCCTACAGCTTACACATTTTCCACTAAGGTGATCTAACCCATTAACACATTAAGATAGTAGAGAGATCTTGGCAAGTTGTTCAAGATAAATATAAACTAATTTGTTGTCATTTATCAAGCATTAAAAAGGATAATGGTGTTGGCAAGTAGAACTGTCTATTAACTACATTTACAAAATTTATTGTAATTTTCACCACCCATTATGAATATAGAAAAGGGAAGCAAAATAAACCCAGATGAAACGCTACCAGAGAAGCCCATGCTTCCATGTACTCAAGCAACAAATATGTAGCTTCAGAGAATCTGCCATAGTCTATATATAGTCGGAGCAATGCTGCAGGATCTGACACTTGCCCAGCCATTCCCCAAGCAGTTGCTCTCCTTCCACCCTGTCATAGGAACAGTTACAAATAATGGACAAATTAGGAGGTGACAATATCATTTGGATCCCTCTAAACATTAAGGGATTGTAACAAGCAGATTAATTTTAATTACTGATATAAACTTCATGCCTTGAACATGTCGACTAGCCATAAAGGTAACTCAATTTGAGGGTCTGTATGTAGCAGAGTTTCCGCAACCACAACTGGAAGTCGGGCATTCAAGTGTTTGTATTTTTCCTGCTTTGCAAACATTAAAACAAATGAGTCATACTAGAAGGCATATTGACCACTAATAACCCAAAACTGCTTTCAAATTATTTTACTAGAAAGGACTCCTTTAAGTTGTAAATATTTTTACAACGAAGAAAAAGAATGAATAGTCATTTGTCTGGACTAAAGTGAAGGAAGATTAGGATGTTCTTAACCAAATTAGATTATGAAGTAATTTATCTTGCTTCGCATTTGTTGTATCTAAGAGATTTGTTTGACCCTTAGAGCATCTTCTTCCATGTAATTAAACCTTTCTGTGATCATCATTTCCTAAGAAAGAATTGTACGAGTGTTCTAAACACGTTGCTGTGAGCTGGAAAGCATCTGGCAAAGTTAGGAAGGCATGAAGAAACGTTCTGAAGGTTTAGCTTTGTTAGAGCAGGTCACCAAGATACTTCATGACAGTCGGAACCTATCCTCGTTAATTTGTGGCAGGTTTTTCCATCTGTCGCCAAAAACAGGCAACATACGGACAAGATCTGTCATGAACGAGCTCATCGCCTACAATGTTTGTTCATGACTGACCCATCATGAAAAAGACAAAGTGAAACTAATCACTCATAAAGGAATGTGGATGATGCTTAAATTTTCCAGCATCGTCGCAACAAGCCAACATCATTATGTGCAACACTACATGCACATCTACATAATTACAAAAGTTATATTGTTAGCAACAATATGACAAGTTCTTAATAATGATTATGACAACTCTCTTGTGCTATCTCCCTCTCATGGCTACTCATAGCTCCTCATTGTTCAAATGAGAGGGGAAGGGCGGTTCTTTCATGGGAAGATCTTGCCCTATTAAATACAGTTGGTTGGCCTACAATCCATTGGTTCAAGTGGTTGGGTAAAACCCATGTAGGATATGATGTGGAGGTGGGTGGCCAAGTTATCCCATGTGCAACATGCCTACACATTTGGGATAATTTACTTCTTTTTTAAAATAGAAAATATGCTAACCTATTCACTACCTAAGTAAGCTTAGAAATAGTGTAGCTGATTACATGAACAGATCGGATGGAATACAAACTATTAGTTAGTCATTTGTCCAGTCTTTTGTATCAAGCTTTCAGCATGCTTTACTTATAACAGAGCCTTGGGAGGAAGATGAACAGTCATTCAAAGTTTGGATTCAATTGCATTTTAAGCACAGGATTATAGTGAGAGCGGATGTCGGTGGGAGGAGGGGCTGGGAGGTGAATCAGTATAATATATTCTTTTTATTTTCAACCACTTAATCTTAGATTCACAATTTAGATATTCAAAGAAATCAAAGAACACAACACAAAGTAATGCAAGAAGACACCAGATTTACGTGGAAACCCTTTTGGGAAAAACCACGAAGAAAATCTTTCTTAACATATTTCTCAAATGTTTGTAGGCACCAACCTACTGGAGCACCAACCCCTTTCGCCAAGCACCAACTCAGCAAGAGACACCAATCTCTTCGAATATGAAGGCACCAACCTCCTTACAAAACTTCCTTACCACCTTTGAACTGTTGTTGTCTCAACGAATGATGGAAACTCTTCTTTTCAACTTTAGATCTGCTGCTCTAAAAATCTGCTCTTATGCTTCTTCTCTCTTCTTCTCTTTCCCTTAAGATATTCAACTTGAATGCTTGAAAATAAATCTCAAATGATCTTCCTTATATAGCCATTCGTACCCTTTCGAAAAGGCATCTTTTCTTCCAACTGACACACCCTTTCATTTAATTTAATTAACCATCTTTTATTTTAACAATGCAAATACATATGTCGACCATAACTATATTAAATGCTTCCCATTAAATAAATAATTATACCCCTTCCCATTAATTAAATAACTATACAAACAATTAATGTTGCCTCCTCAAATGCTAGTGCCACCCTCCATGCAAGATTGTGGGCCCTCCAAAAGCAAATCGCAGGTCCTTGGGAGTTGCACCATTTCTAATAATGACTGATGTATTTTCTTTGTTGACTGTTGACTGTTTGTTTTCCGTTCATACAGTTATTTCCCTTCAATAGAATGTTGCCTAATGCTGATTATAAACAACTGATTTGTCCTTCATGAATGCTGATCATTTTTTGCAACATATTGCTGATTATATTCTTCAATAAACACTAATATCTTCCTTCTATTGATTGTTGTTCACATCTCAATCATATCACTGAATTTCTTATGCAAAAACGATCTTTTCATATACTTAAACTTCTCTTATCGTGGCTCTAAACACTGTTGGTTATTTCCGTTACTTTCTGACAAACTTCCGTTCATAAGTCCAGCCACTCCTTTGACATCAATGAAAATATTTCCAACAATCTCCCCCTTTGTCATTGATGGCAACCTTGCAAAGAATTTACTCCCTCTTTGTTGTAATGCACCTTCTTCAAAGAATCTTCTTTTTTCTGCAACTCCTCCTTTCTGTAACTCCCCTATCAGCAATTCTCCCTTTGACATCAATGGCAAAGGGATACTCAAGGAGCTTGAATAATGCAATGTTAGCTCCCCCTTAACCAATGCTTCTCTTAGTTTTTCAATGAGAGGAAGCAAAGGATATTACTCCCAATTTCTGCCGTAGATACTCAAATGTTTCCTTTGGAAGAGGCTTAGTGAAAATGTTTGCTATTTGTTCAGTTGTGGCGATGTATTCCAATTTGACATGTTGTTCTGCAACTTGCTCTCTTAAGAGGCTATATATTCTGCTTCTGTTGTAGATAGCGAAACAAAGTTTTGCTTTTTGCTCAACCAAGATACTAAGCGATTTCCAAGGAAGAATGCTCCTCCACTTGTACTTTTTCTATCATCAATGCATCCTGCCCAATCTGAGTCTGTATGCTACCAATGTGAAATCTTTACCTCTTGGATACCATAAGCCATAATCCAAAGTCCCTTTTAAATATCTGAAGATTCTTTTTACTGCTTGCACGTGAGTTTCCTTTGGTGTTTCTTGAAAACGTGCTACCATGCCTACTGCTTGCATAATGTCTGGCCTAGATGTTGTTACATATAGTAAGCTGTCAATCATTGATCTGTAGAGTGTTTGATCTGCATTAGGAGATTCATCATCTTTATTCAACTTATTCCCAGTAACCTAAGTCACCGTGCATTCGAAATTGTGTTCGAGTTCGTGAAGTATTAAATTCGTAAGAAATTCGTGACTCACGAAATTCGAGATAAAATTCGACAAAGATATTTACTAATTTATTATTAACTAATTTAATTTATTAATTTATTATACTAATAATAAATTACTATACTAACTTGCTTACTATTCCGTATTCTAATATAATATTACTTAAAATCATAAATTCATGATTATTACTTGCTAATTTCTTGAATAATATATACTTTTAAAACATTTATTATTAAATATTATTAATACTTACTAGTTACTGATTATTTTTAATTGCATATTATTATAATGTAATAAGCCTGACTAGAGCGAAAGAATAAGCCCTATTTTATGATAAGTGGCCTGTGCGTATTTATTTATATAGAAGAACGAAAAAATGCGTGGACGGCAGATAGATATCTTACCTCTGAGTCTCCAGTGAATCGCAGTTACCGTGAGTAAAGCAAGTCATTTATTTGTGGCTTCAAATCTTGTCGGCTTTGGTTAAGGGTGTTACAATAAACGACATTTCCGGTTCTATTATTTTTAACTTACAAACTTAAATTTGCGAAGAAAACCCTAAATCGTGAAATGAAAAACATGGCATTATTTTTAACGGCATTTCCAGTATCCACTCACAACAAACTGCTTACATGGCAATATCAAGAAAACCCTAAATCGCGAAACGAAAACATAGTTGAATAAAATTGTGAATACCAACAATTATTTGGTGTCTGTTAAATATTCGGTGAACTTCGATTTTTTTGATTGAAAATTGCCAAATGCGGTGACTTAGCCTATAACCATGGGTGTGCTAACAGGTGCACAATCCTCCATTCGAATTTCTTCAACATCTCTTTTACATACTTGGTTTGGGAAATAAATATTCCTTTGCTAGACTGAGATATTTGCAAACCAAGGAAAAATGACAACTCACCCAACATAGACATTTTGAACTCCTTTTGCATATCTTCGAATTTTTTTGGATATTTGCTCATTATCTCCTCCAAAAATGATGTCATCCACATATACTACAACAATCAATTGATTTTCACCTTCAGTCTTGATGTAGAGGTTGTTATCAAAGCAAATCCTCTTTTAAATCCTTGTTCTTGTAGATATTTGTCAAGCCTTGAATACCATGCTTTGGGGGCTTGCTTTAAACCATACAATGCCTTCTTCAATTTGCACACATGGTCTTTGTTTTCTGATAGGAGGAACCCTTTTGGCTGTTCAATATATACTTCTCTTCTAACTTGCCATTTAGAAAAGCATATTTTACATCCATTTGATAAACTTTGAAATCTTTGAAAACAACATATGCAAGAAACATTTTGATGGCTTCTAGTCTTGCAACAGGAGCAAAAGTTTCTTCAAAGTCAATACCTTCCACTTGAGCATACCCTTTGCAAACTAACCTTGCTTTGTTCCGTGTCACTTGGCCATCTTCATTCAATTTATTCTTGAATACCCACTTGGTGCTGATTACATTTTGATCCTTGGGTCTAGGTACAAGTTCCCATGTTTCATTCTTCTCAATCTAATCCAACTCTTCTTCCATTGCCTTTATCCAATGCTTGTCATGACTGGCTTCGAAAAAATCTTAGGCTGTCTTAGATAACAAAGAGAAATTTACTTGCTCATGTGTACTCATAATTCTTCTCCTAGTTTGTACCCCAACATCAATGTTGCCAATAATTTGACTCTCAGAATGATTCTTTTGAACAAATTGTGATGGTGCCTTTGTATCCTCCCGCTCTGTTTCATCTAGCTTTTCTACTTCCTCTTCCTTTTCTTCTATGAGATCAAGTATTTCAAGGTTCTTCTAAAGGTTTTTTTTTGCCTTTTGGTTCATGATTTCATCCACTCTAACACTGACACTTTCTACAATTGTTTGTAACCTTTTGTTATAGCATTTATAGGCTTTGCTTTTGGTGGAATAACCAAGAAAGATTCCTTCATCAGCTCTTGAATCAAATTTTCCCAAGTCTTCTTCATTTCTCTTAATGAAACATCTACTCCCAAACACCTTGAAATACTTGACAGAGGCTGGTCTTCCCTTCCATAACTCGTACGGAGTTTTATCATGATTTACTCTAATTTGTCCTCTATTCAAGATATAGACTGTTGTACTAACCACTTCTCTCCAAAACTTGTCTGATAGCTTGGACTCATTTAACATTGTTCTAGCCATTTCTTGGACAATTCAATTTTTCCTTTCTACCACTCCATTTTGTTGTGGAGTTCTTGCAGCTGAGTAGTGTCTTTTTATTCCATGTTCTTCACAAAATTCAATGAATTCATTTGAAGTGAACTCACCTCCTCGATCTGATCTTAAGCATTTGATCTTCAACCCAATTTCATTTTCAACTAAGGCTTTAAACGCTTTAAACTTCCCAAATGCCTCATATTTTTCTTTTAAAAAGGCAACCCACGTCATTTTGGTATAATCATCAATGAGTAACATGAAATAACTCTCACCTTGTATGCTCTGTGTTCGGTGGGTCCACAAAGATCCATATGAACCAGCTCTAGTGGCTTGGTGGTTGAATGTTCTTTCATTCGAATCTTGCTCTTGTTTGCTTTCCATGTTGGCATTACTTGCAAAGAGTGCTTGAAGGTTTTGTTATCTTCGGCATGTCTCTCACAACTTGCTTGTTGCTGATTTTTACAAGGTTATCAAAGTTTATATGACCCATCCTTCTATGTCATAGCCAACTTTCTTCAATTTGACTCAAGCAACATTTCTCTCCTTTCACATCATTGAGCATGTATAGATTGTTTGTGGTTTTGTGGGCGTCTGCAACTAGTTCTCCGTGTCTACTTTTCGATTTCACATCCTTCGACATAAAACTTAAGTGTGTGTCCTTGATCACACATTTGGCTTACACTTAAAAGATTATGCTTTAATCCTTCAACATATAAAACATTTTTTTCCATTGTCTAGGCTAAGTGTACCTTTTCCTACTATCTTTTCCGTGGCATTATCACCAAACTTCACGGTACCTTCACTTACTTTCTTCAATGAGATAAACTTGCTTTTATCACCAGTCATATGTCTTGAGCATCCACTATCAATGTACCATTATTGCCCTTCATCCCGTGCATGAAATGTCGTTTGTACAAGCATGGAATTTTCTTTATCTTGCCCAACTACCAAATCTTTATAGGTTCCTTTTTCTTTATATCTGAAGATCTTGTCTTTTGATCCTGTCTAGAGGATTCAAACACACTTCTACAAAAATGTGTTATATGTCCATAATTGTTGCAATTATAGCAGACAATAACATCCTCATTATAGTATGATAAGGGAGCAAATGAATTGTAGTTTCTATTCGAAACTCCATGGGCACCTTTGATTTTTCTCCTAGCTTCATTATCTTTCATTCGCTTTCTACAATCTATCTTCTTATGACCAAAGAGATTGCAATAAAAACAATAACCATGGAAGGAACTTCCAAACCTGGTCATATTCATATGTCTTGGAACAAATGATCTCTTGGAATTATTCTCTCCATTGCCTTCTTTGTGGACGGTGCTGGTCTTTGTGATGTCCTCTTCCTTCCTGCTTTCATTCTTTGTGGGTTCCTTTAGAATTTCTGCATAGCTCTTGGCCTTTTCTGCACTTGTCTTCTTCGAGAGCTCGGTAGACTTTGAAGCCTTCTCTAGTTCTTCTCCATAGCCAAGACCTGACTTGTTGAATAGTGACCTTTGACACTCTAGAATCTCATCTAGAACCTCAGTGCTCTTCTCAAATCTCAAGTTGTTCATCAATTTGGTGTTTGCCTTTTCTAAGTCCTTTCTCAAAGCAACGATCTCAAACTCACGCTTCTCACAATCTTCTTCTTTCGTCTTTAGCTGACTTCTTAAATCTTCCTCAATTCTTTTTGCTTCTTCGATCTGGGTTTTCAGATCAATGATTATTTTCTCCGACTCTTCAAGACTTTGTGATATCCTTGCCTTGGAAATTTGATTCTCTTCTTCATATTTCTAGAGTTGTAGCTTTTGTTTTTTATTCTTCTTTTTGAGTGCTTTTATCTCTCCTAAAGCATGATAAGTTCTTCTTCAAGATTTACCTCACATTCTTCTTCCATATCTTCATCTTCTTCCAAGTCATCTTTGCTCGTGGAAGCATTATCTTCTATAGCCATGAATAATATTTCTTCATTATTGCTATCAGAGTCACTTACCCCGCTTTCTTCGGATGAGCTGCTACCCCTCTTGGAGTATAAGCTTTTCTTCTGCTTTCCAAATCTTTTCTTGCCTTTTCTTTGCTTGAATCCTTTCTTGAACTTAGGTTTGCTCTCCTCATCATCGTTATTTTCCTTTTTGGACACTTAGCTACAAAATGACCAATTTTACCACAATTAAAACATTTGAACGGTAACTTACCTTTGTATTTGCGGATCCTTTCTTTAGCTTTCGTATGAACAAAGCTTCCTTCTCATCTTCTTCGCGCTTGAGCTATCACTCGATTTAGGTTCTTTGAGGCTTTGAATGTTGCTTCCTTCTTTGATGGTCTTTCAGATTCAGTCCTCATTTCATATGCCGTAAGTATTCCATGTAGTTCATCCATGTTCAACTTATCTAGGTCCTTCATCTCTTCAATGGCAGAAACCTTCGCATCAAATCTTAATGGTAGGGATCTTAGTACCTTTTGGACAATCACAGACTCTTCTACTTTTTCTCCAAGCCCTCAAATGATATTAACAATTTCATCAACATGAAGAAGATATCCCACAATATTTTCTTCATCCTTCATCTTCAGACTCTCAAACTACCTCCTATGTGTTTGGAGCTTTGCTTTTCTCACCTTATTATCACCCTCATAGATAGTCTTAAGCTTCTCCCAAATATCTTTCGCGGATTTGCAATGCATGACCTTAACAAACTCAGTCTCTAAAAGACCGCATAAGATTGCGTTCATAGCTTTTGCATTATTTTTGCTTGCCTTCTTTCCGGCTTGATCTGTTGGCAGAGTTTGTGGGGTTGTATAACCGTCTAAAACTGATTGCCAAATATCAAAACCAAGAGCCATTAGATAAGTCCGCATCCTTATACTCCAAAATGCATAATTCGTTCCATCAAACAAAGGTGCCTTATTTGTGGAGAAACCTTCAGTATTGAGTGACTAGCCATGTGTGTCTTTGAGATCTACCTTCCAACGGTTAGGTTGTTCTTGAAGGAACCTGCTCTGATACAAAATGTTTAAGCACAAGATTATTCTCAAAGGGGAGGTGAATCAATTTAATATATTCTTTTTAGTTTCAACCACTTAACCAAGAGCCGTTAGATAAGTCCGCATCCTTATACTCCAAAATGCATAATTCGTTCCATCGAACAAAGGTGCCTTATTTGTGGAGAAACCTTCTGGTGCTAAGTGACTAGCCATGTGTGTCTTTGAGATCTACCTCTCAACGCGGTTAGGTTGTTCTTGAAGGAACCTACTCCGATACCAAATGTTAAGTACAAGATTATTCTTAGAGGGGGGTGAATCAATACAATATATTCTTTTTAGTTTCAATCACTTAACCAAGAGCCATTAGATAAGTCCGCATCCTTATACTCCAAAATGCATAATTCATTCCATCGAACAAAGGTGCCTTATTTGTGGAGAAACCTTCTGGTATTGAGTGACTAGCCATGTGTGTCTTTGAGATCTACCTTCCAACGGTTAGGTTGTTCTTGAAGGAACCCACTCTGATACCAAATGTTAAGCACAAGATTATACTGAGAGGGGGGGTGAATCAATATAATATATTCTTTTTATTTTCAACCACTTAATCTTAGATTCACAATTTAGATATTCAAAGCAATCAAAGAACACAACACAAAGTAATGCAAGAAGACACCAAATTTACGTGGAAACCCTTTCGGGAAAAACCACAGAGAAAATCTTTCTTAATATATTTCTCAAATGTTTGTAGGCACCAACCTACTGGAGACACCAATCCCCAAATTACAATTTTGTAGGCACCAACCTACTGGAGCACCAACCCCTTTCGCCAAGCACCAACTCAACAAGAGACACCAATCTCTTCGAATATGAAGGCACCAACCTCCTTACGAAACTTCCTTACCACCTTTGAATTGTTGTTGTCTCAACGAATGATGGAAACTCTTCTTTTCAACTTTAGATTTGCTGCTCTAAAAATCTGCTCTTATGCTTCTTCTCTCTTCTTCTCTTTCCCTTAAGATATTCAACTTGAATGCTTGAAAATAAATCTCAAATGATCTTCCTTATATAGCCATTCGACCCTTTTGAAAAAGCATCTTTTCTTCCAACCGACACACCCTTTCATTTAATTTAATTAACCATCTTTTATTTTAACAATGCAAATACATATGTCGGCCATAACTATATTAAATGCTTCCCATTAATTAAATAACTATACAAACAATTAATGTTGCCTCCTCAAATGCTAGCACCACCCTCCATGCAAGATCATGGGCCCTCCAAGGGCAAATCGTGGCTCCAAAGGCAAATCGTAGGTCCTTAAGAGTTGCGCCATTTCTGATCATGACTATTGTTTTTTCTTTGTTGATTGCTGACTGTTTGTCTTCTGTTCATACGCTTATTTCCCTTCAATAGAACGTTGCCTAATGCTGATTATAAACAATTGATTTGTCCTTCATGAATGTTGATCATTTTTGCAACATATTGTTGATTATATCCTTCAATAAACATTGATATCTTCCTTATATTGATTGTTGTTCACATCTCAATCATATCGCTGACTTTCTTATGCAAAAACGATCCTTTTCATATACTTAAACTTCTCTTATTATGGCTCTAAACAATGCTGGTTATTTCCGTTACTTTCTAACAAACTTCCGTTCATAAGTCCAAAGACTCCTTTGACATCAATGACAATATTTCCAACATTGCAGAGCTTAGAGGAAGGAGAGGACATCAAAGAAGACAGTTTGGTGTTTAGGTGTATACATGACAACGTGAACCTCTAACATTGTAGAGTTTTTAAGGTTTTTTAACTTTAAAGTGCTTTTTCGGGGAACCTGTTTAGGGTTTGCAAAAATAGTAATGAGGCTTTTACCATCTCTACCAAATGTCTCCAGTGCACGGGAAAGTTTTTGTACACGTATCCCGTCTTGGAGACATGTTTGTGTCTATGAGATGTGTGGCGGGTAGGGGAGACATGCCCCTACAACTCTGGAAAGAATATTGGCTGCCAAAAAAGCAAATAGCTCTCCAAGGAGAAAATGGGGAGTTGCTCCAGCAAGTTGTTAAAAATAAGCTTTTGGAGACTAAAATCCTCCTAATAGGGAGGTATGATTCTAATTGGATCATGATGACATGTAATTCACTTCAAACATGTTCTTTGTTGTAAAGGACTCTTAAGACGATCCTAAGACCATATTCTTCTTTGTAAATAGACCTCTCGGGCTGCGATTGGCTATGGCAGAATGGTATAGGTATTCTAAACATGTTGCCATGAGCTGAAAACTACCCTAGGAAGGTGTGGAAGGCTTCAAAACACATTCGAAAGGTTTCATTTCACAATAGTGGGTTAAAAAGGTGGGGTTATTGCAGGCTGAACCATCCTAGCATAGTTTGAGAGCTCGAACTCAGCAAAACCTTAGTGGCTCAAAATTTTGACATTGGGACTTGGGAAAACTCAGCATATATATATATATATATATATATATATATATAGAATTTAAATAACGTGGAGAATATTGTTAAAAACTAGACTGTTTCTGCACGGGTATGCGTACGATGAAATGGAAAATTCTTAAAAATCTATTTTTAATAAGTAAATATATATATATAATATTAAAATTTAAATAAAACAGCTTATAGTCTCAACAACCTATAGAATATTAGAAGCCAACAACAAGCTTATTATGAATCAAAAGCCATCTAAAGCAAGATTTCTTTGACTGAATACAAAAAGACCACAAAACATTAAAATGAGTCCATCTCGATCGAAAATTGACCGAAATTTTTATCTCGACCATGGGCCCCTATAGGTTTTTATTTCTTTTCCAAACTTACCCCATTAAAATCAACTTTAAAGCAATGCAAGAATTAAAACACACTGCACACAAGTTGATAACGGAGTTCGGTAGAATGCCTACGTCTCCAAGTTCATCAATAGAATTGATATATTATCCACTTTAATTACTGTAATTCTAATACAAAATTACAATCCAAGCATGATAATAAACCTTACACCCAAAGTCTTACTACAATGGACTCTCCGATTTGCTGAACCGCATTCTTCTCACTTCAACAACTTGGTCCCGATCTGGCTCTCTGGGTTTTATGGTCCCGCCATGCTTCTTCCTTTGTCTTGGTAACCACATATGCCCTCTAGGGGTCTTACACTTTGACAATCCCTAATGCTTGTCTCGCCACATTTGCTCGCTAAGGTCTTACTCTTCAAAGAACACAACAAATATACTACTACATTGTCTTCTCGAGGTCTTACACTTTGGCAACATATAGTCTACATGGAAGTAGATATTGTCACATCTTCCCTCTAGGGGTCTTACACTTCGACAACACCCAGAAACATGTACTGTTACATCTGCCCTCTAGGGATCTTACACTTCAGCAATACATAAACATCACCACACTTGCCCTCTAGGGGTCTTATGCTTCGGAAGATGTCATGTTCATCGGCTCCACAATGTCTCTAGGCTCCAGCTTGAGAAGTCTCTCGGTGAGTTAAAAATAATAACTCCCGAACCATTATGAAGATTCCTATATTAGTACGATATAGGTCTTATATCTTCCTTATGCCTATATTAATACAATATAGGTCCGAATAATCACTTTATTCACCAACGCCAAGGGGGAAGATGAGCGGTAGGTTGCGCTTAGGGATTTGGATTAAAGAAGCCGTGAAGGGTTGCAGTGTTCATGGAGTTGTGCGCCGGTGGGCGTTGGCGAAGAAACAGCGTGGTGGCTTTCACCGGATTCTCTTTGCCATTGTCGGCCGAGAACTGTTTGATGGGTTGTTGCTTCGCTCTGGTCTGCTCGAGGTTGGTCTCGAAAAAGGGCTTTTTGAGGAAGCTTTTGGGCTCGTTGGTTATCTCCTCAGCCAGGATGTGAAGTCTTTCTTATCTCTCTGGAGCAGTCCGGGTTATGTTACGTTTAAACCTTTTCCGGTCGAGGTTCTCGTGTCAACGTTCATCAATTTTTATTCGTGTTACCATCGGTCGCATGAAGAGTTGATTGAGGAGCCCTCGCCGATGAGGTTTTGCAGTGTCCGGTGTTTTTCCGAGGGTGGAGGTTTCGAGGGTTGTGGTGGATACGTTTTCCGCCTACCCCTCACACAACCTTGCCTGGTCTTATCCGCTCCTGTGTCTTTTAGTGGCCCCACTTCACCAGTTGGTTCTGCTGTGTGTAGTGACTTGGTTCTGATCAACCGTGTTTCCAAGGATTGGTTGGCTCGGGGGCCTTTTCCCCCTCATCTTGCCCCGCTCTGTTTTTTTCAGCTGAGGATGGCGTCTATTGAGGTGAAGGGAGAGGGCTCAAATGGCATGCCTTATGAGGGGGCTGTTTCATTCTTTATTTTCTTCTTATCCAGAGCTCGTCCTGTTTGGTTCCCAAGCATCAAGTAAGGAAGAAACCCTCATTTTTTATCGCTCCCCATTTGGTTCGGCCCTCCTCTGTTAGGGCGGGGTCTTCGCCGGATCTTCGGCTTTAGTGTTTGAGGCTTTTTGGCTCTGCAGGGCATGGGGTCCTCATTGCGTGTGTATGAGATGCTTCATTTTGGTGGAGGGGTCGTTCGGTGTTGTTGGGTTGTTCGATTAGGGTGTTATGGATCCTCTATTACCTAGTGGGCATTGGCGAGGTTTGTCCCTGGTTTTTTTTGTGTTTATGCGCGGTGCCGCTGGGTTCTTGTATCTCGGCCTCTAGCTAGGCTATGGCGCTGCCTTCTTCCCGGTTTGGTCCCTTGTTGGCTTGTTGGTTCTTGTTCGTTTCCTTTGCCTTTCTCACATGTTCCCTGTTCTGGGTGACTTGCTCGAGAGGCGTGATGTTCTTTTCTTTGGAGTTTCCCGTTCGGGTTTGCCCCCGCATGGATGTCTCGGCTTTCATCTTTGGCGAGCCGTTGGTCGTTCTTGGGTTTCCTGCGTCGTTGGTTTTTATTGTCTTTTCTGGCTTTGTTTTGGGCCTCTTCGCTTATGTTTCTCTATCCTTGTTTGTATTGGTGGGGTCCTAACCCTCCGGTTCATAGCTCCGGTCAAAAGCGTTTATCAATCAAAAAAAATACGATATAGGTCTTAAACGCCCCCATACTATTACGGTATAGGCCATCATGCTTATATTATTACAATATAAGCGTTTATATCTCTCTGAAAAGCCTATAATAAAATGGGGATTCCATCTCCATAACACCTCCATGATCACACCTTCAAACTTCCAATCGTCCTCCTCGGCTCGGGCTTGGAGCATTACTTCAAAGAGAACGAAGCTTCAATACCACCCTTAGGACTTACAAAATGCCTATAATAGGCCCCTAAGAATATTCGCTCCAAAATATGCCTATATAAATATAGGGCTTATCTTTGCCTCCAAAATATAGCCTTAAAAATACTAAGGCCTCCTTGCAATATTCCCTCTATGCCTCCATATATCTCCTCAAGGCCTCGGGCTTGCTTGGAAAGGACTCCTTCATAGCTCGGAAGGAGCTTGTGCAGAAAGCTCGAATGAGCTTGTAGGAAGCTAAGCTCGCAAGTGAGCTTGTGTTGAATGGAGGAGTGGAGTGGATTTTATAGGCTTAGGCCTACCGCATATGGTGCTCAACTACCATATCCTCCAACTCTTACCCCAACCAACTCGTTGGTCGAGTTGGTTGGGCCGGAGTGCACGCGTAGGGGAGGTCGTGGGTTCCAATCGCCCTGCCTTGCCATTTCACATAGTCGGTTTTATATCGACACCGATCGTTGTCGTTGACACATGGGGGCTGTGACCCTTTCCACCGCATCCCGCATCCACGCCGCCGCCACTGCCACATCCACGAGGCCCTGCTCTTCGCCGCACCACGTAACCATGCGACCTTGCCGTGTTGGTGCCACATGCTCAACGACCCCTCCAATCGCATCTCGAGTCTTCTACGATGCCTCGATTCTTTGCCATCCGAGTGCCTATCGTGGTCAAGCGTCGATTTTGGGCATGGGGATTTTATCCCACATTGGATAGGGAGAGGGTGAGATAAGGCTTTTAATAGCCTTCTCCAATTATACCAATGTGGCTTAGGCCACGTAAACTTGCATTTTGTCGGCCGCATGAATATAGGCAGCTCGCCCATAACTCGCTAAGTCGTGAGATGGCTCAATCAATGCATACTTGGCCTAACTCGCCCAATGCAATGCAATAGCTCGCTGAGTTGGCTAAAGGGGGCAATGTGGTGGCAGTCACATGGTGGCTTGAGGACCCACCATGTGGTAATTGTTTTTACGATCATTGACGAAGAATCGTGTGTCGAAGATCGGAGGTATGAAACTTCAACCCATGTTTATCACCTTCGCCCAATCTGAATTTGCCACATTGTCGTGACTCACCAATTGACCCATTCTTGCCCTAGGGTTGACGTCAACTTTGACTAGCCACCATTTGCACGTACAAGCTCCGTTTTCGCATTCAAATAGTCGCCGGAAATCTCACGGAGTTGACTTCCACACTGTGACGATCCTAGGAGATTTAGGGAACATCTCGTCCTCCGTCTGTCCTCTCGGGATCACCATCTATCAATGGGCTCACAAACATTTCACTTATTGTTAAGGCCCAGGGAAAGGTTTGGGGAGAAGGCAATCTTTCCATAGAGTTGTTTGGAGCTAGCCTCTTGGAGAAGGGACCCTTTGAGCCACCTCATATGTAATGTCCCCTTTTTCTAGGACATCACTCTTAGAGCCTCATACTTTTACAAAAATTATTTTTAAATACTTTTGTATACTTGGAGGTCATCATGGAATTATTTGAGCATTGTTCTAATTTCTCATTAGGGAGAGGTCGGTCTTGCATGTGGAGCATTCTATTTTTCCATTATGGGTCGGTCCTCTTTGAAGCTTCTAATTTACCATTGGGAGGCTATAGAGAGGAGTTCGCTACACTTTGAGGAGGATATTGGATGTTTGTTATTCTTCTTAGATTGTGCACAATGTGCATCTTCCTTCTCCACCTTGGAGGAAACCCAAAAGGTGTAGCAATATCTCTTGGGGATGAAAACCGTCAAGGGATCCATTGGAGACTTCATCTAGGAGTCTCATGTGAGCTGATTTGGCACTACTAGTGCATTCAATGTTCTTCCTAGCTCTAAGCGAGTTGCTTAAGGGACTGATTTGGTATCATAGAGAGTTGATAATTGTGATTTGAGTTCATATTCAGATTTATCATTATATTTGGAGATAGAGACTATGATTTGGTGATTTTTGGAGTAGGGTTTCATATTTATCTACTCACTTGCAGATTTTGGTTGCATATTTGGACATGATTTCGTGGTTGGAAAATTATGAGATTATTTTTGATGAATAGTTTGTCTTCTCATGATCATTTTAAGCTATCATATGTTTTCTAATTCCTATTTTCCATGGAGTTCAGAATATTAGAAGTTTCAGCTGTGTTTTACCGTAAATATTCTGGGTTGTTCCAAATTAATTCATTTCCAGCTATTCTAGTGGTTGTAAATTCAGTTTTATTGCATAAATAATATCTACAAGTATTGTCGTGCATGTCGGTATTTATTTCATGAAGATTGGAGATGTTATAACCATAGTTCAAAAAATCGTAATCGGCGATTAATCGGCAAGCCAAATTTTGACCCAGAACTCAGAAATCGACAATTTATCGGCATTAATTGGCAACGTTATCACTACTTTTAAAAACATTTAAATTCATAAAATATACTTAAATTAAATGTGAAAACAATGTATGTTATTGCTCACAGTCATGTTATAAATTGTATAAAATTAAATAACATATAAAATACAATATAACTGTTATTTTATATAACACTGATAGTTAACTATTAATTAAATATATACTATGAATGAATGAATGAAAGTTTTTAATGATGTCCACGAGACCGAGCAGTCTATGGGACCCAAAGGTAAACACGAGCAAGGCATCCAAACACCAAAAGATGCCCGAGAAAACTGCTACTTCAACCTTTCTTCCAGCTCTTTGCTATTTTTGCTTCGTCTGCTATGAATTTTTATCAGGAAATCTGTTGTCTTTGCCACCCTTTCCTCTTCAAACAAATTTGTAAGATCAGCCCCTGTTAAAATATCTATGTAATTTCTCCTTGTGTCCTCGTAAGCGACACATTATATTAAATACAAATAGTTAACTATTAGTAAAATATATAACTATATATTGATAGTTAACTATTAATTAAATATATACTATTTAATATATACAAAGCAACAAAAACGAAATAAAATATTAAATAAATACTATTAAGTTATTAACTATTTAGTGTAAACTCTCTTAAATATATACAGTAGTATGTTATTGTTAACAGTTAAAATTTTTATTGTAAAGTCTGGGTATTGTAATATATATTATAATATTGAAAATCTTTTAAAAAAGGAAAAAAAAATTACCATAAGTCTGTGATTGTAATACTTGCTAGGGCACGAACTAGCCACGAAATGGCCACAAAATGGGCAACGAATTGGCCACGAAATAAAACGAAACCCCAGTGATGGAAAAGTGCCCTTGAAACCAGGTCGAATGCCCTCCTACGTGAGTCGAAATGGAGGAAATACAAGTCGCAGAAGCAAAAAACGATTCGAGCAGAATGAAACAAGAGAAAAAACAAATTGTTTTGGTCATTTTTCGCATTAAAACATAAGCCACGTTTTCACTGACAATTTTCCACGATTTCAGCGATGATTTTCCATGATTTTGGAGGGTTTTTTATCGCCAAAAATCGCCGATTAATCGGAAAGCCAAGAATTGCGATTTTTGGAACTTTTAATCGTTTTACCTACAAAAAACGATTAATCGCGATTTTTAAAACTAGGGTTTGAGACTCCCAAAGTCATATCAGTTCACTACCCCAGAGAGGGGCATTTATTTGTGTGAAGATCATTTGTGGTTGATCTATTTCCATGTTCAGTTTGATGTGTTGCAGGTTTGGTTGTTGATTTGGATCAGATTTGAGGAAAAAAACCCCATTCGTCCCCATTGAGCCCCTAATGGGACATTTCATCATAGTATCTCAAAAGTCATTTTCCTCCTCCATAATTAGTCCAGTAGAGGGAGTTGTGAAAGCATTTCTGAGCATTGTATATATTCTGAACTGTGATTGAGGAAGCTTATAGAAAGCTTTAAGGTCTGTCCATTCCATCCACTTCCCAAATCTGTACAAGTCATGAAATACTTTAATTCCTTTCTCAAACCAAAGGAGAGCAGATCCTATTGGCAATATTGAATCTCACACGAACTTTCCACGGTTCAATTCCAGTCAAAGCCCTCAAGTTTTATTTATTTTTTTAAACTTAAAAAAAAAAAAAACATGTGGGTTTGTACCCACAGGCCCCTGGGTACAGATTTTTCCATACCCGGGACGTATCCAGGGCCTGTGGGTATGTACCCACAGCGTACCTGTACCCGGTATGTATCAGGCCTGGTATGGAGGCGGAGGGGGTACTTGGCGTTTCCGGGCAGTCTAGGTTAAAAAGCACATGAAATGAATTTCGAGAACACATATCAAAGAAATAGGTTGAAATATCATTTGAATCTATAGCTATGAAAACAAAATGTTAGCTGGCAAGCTATATTCACAAACTTGCAAGTACTCTGCAGAAACTAGCCACATGAGTCATGGGCAAACCACTTGCCCTACAGTTTGACTCGTGAGTTTGGAAAGTTTTCACATGTATCCTGTAAGTTTTGTATCTATGCATCCATGACCGAACTCATACCCAAAACCAAACAACAAAGAAACAAACAAGTTTGGGCATGAGCAAACTGTCACCTATAGCTTCGTTGTGGACAGAAACTGTATTCAATAATACAGAAGATCAAACTATTCGCCCAATAAGAAATGTGGATCAGTTAGTATGTTGTGTATTCAGTCATCTGGTCATTTGGAGTCTTCTGTGAAGAACTTTGAGCATGGTTGAATTTAAAAGAGCCTTGGGCAGAAGAGAAATAACCATTCAAAGTTTGAGTTCAATTGAAGAGCATAGAGGAAGGATAGGACATCAAACAACAGAGTTTTGGAGATGCAGAATGGAGAGATAAGTAATTGGTCATGTGCCATGGACTTGTAATCTTGTCACCATACATTTTAATTTTTTTACTAGTATATTGGGGGCAAGCTCCACTTGCTGGAGTTTTCACACAACAATTTTCTCCAAGATAAATCTGGATGTTTACTCGTGTGTTTGTGTTGCTATATGTTTATTTTTCATGCCCTTATGTGCAGTTCTCACTTCCTCATGTAATTCATGCAGTATGGCCACTCTTCACAAAATATATGTAGCCATACACTAATGCTGCAATAATCAATCATAAGACTATATAAGATTCGTACTAATGAATTAGAAATCAGTCTAGCCAGGTTTCACAACATATCAATTCGACAAAATCATTCAGGTCACATTGAACTTGAAGTCATTCAAAATGTCAGCAATGAATCAGAACGAAGAGCAAACTGACAAACAGATAAGAAGAAGCCCAATTTATTTGGCAGACAACATGTCTATCATAAGAATACAGATGAAATCCTCAAAGAACATTTCCATTGCCTCTTGATGCAACAGCATGAGGGAAAAGAACCACGGAAGGTTTCTTCACCTATTTGTATGATATCTTAGTAACACTAACACCCACAATATTGACTGCATGTTTTCTCTAATTAAATTTTAAAAAAGGTAAGTGTGTCTTATAGGATTATATTTCTATTACAAAATACTGGCAAGCCATTGGTAATGAAAACTAAGTATTTGTATTTATTTATTTTCATATAATGAATCTTAACTCCACGATCTCAAAAATCAAAAGCATAGACTGCAAACGGACTTCCAAGAATGATTCACATCATGATGATTCATAAAAGATCAATAAAGTTACATCTGAGGGATTGAGAGTGCAAGAAGATACAATTCTAAGGAAAATCAAGTTGCAAGACTGGTTGCAATTATGCTGGAGTGTGTTTCCTACTTTCTAGTAAAATCTTCAAGCTTATTGCCTATAGGCAACAATAACCTTAAAATAAACCAGCATTCCATTATTTAAAATGTTGTAATTTATTCTACCCAATTTGACATCCTTCCAAGATATCTTCTATTAAGTCTCACATAATGCAACAAAATTATTTTCTGGAATTGGAAGTCAAACAATGTAGATCCAAAACAATGTATTTCATACCCAGCTCCTAACAAAGCTACTCAGTTCATTGGTGTGAAAAATATTATCATTTCTTAAGGTAAATGGTGTGAAATGGGAATAAACAATTACAAAATAGAACGTGAAAGTCCAGAAATATTGCCATAAAAAAACTACTTACAAGATGTGATTGAAGCGTGTTCCATGCAGTCTTCGAATTGATGTGTTGGGTACTTTGAAACTCATTGTTACCCATCCCATCAATGCTAATTTGATCCTCCCTAGCTGATGAGGCTATAAGAAGAACATTTACAGGTGAGTCCCTCCTGCAGGAGTAAGAGACATTTTTCCATCAGGAAGGCTTGCCTACTGGAAATTTCTAGAATTTAGAATTCAGCAAAAGCTCTCTCTAAAATAATATCAACTTGCATGTACACTTTTAAAAAATTATTACTTACAATAACAAAGACGCAGATTTACTTGCACAGCATCTCTGAGCGATGATCTGGAAAACTTTTTCAAGTTCCCTACAAAAGTAGGCATCTTCAGTAAAAAAAAAAACAGAACAAAATAGAACTAACAGGGTTCTCCCAATATTTAAATTACTATTGAATATGACCTTTTAATGAAGAATCCTTCCAAAACTTGAAAATGACTGTGAAAGCCATCTCATATAAGTTGGATTGTACCAATAATAAAACCAGATCTGCTGGTTGTATATTCCCTCCTGCACAAGAAACAAGTGTAACTATTTCATTTTAAAGTTTTTTCACTTCTGATAACAATTATTAGGGCATGTGAAACATGAGCCATCTTCAGAATTTAAATACCTTGGATTGATGAATTCCATTATATTCTAGAGAAGGAATGAAGTCATTAAAAGTACCTGTTTTGTACAATTGGACCAACACTTACCTAACGAAGCGTGCTTGACATTTGCAGCTGCAAGTTGAAGCTGTGCCAAAGTCAGCACATGCTCTTTTCAAGTTGTTCAATATCAATAGCCTGATATTGCTTTCCAGTCCCATCGGCAGTGACTAAAGCTGCAAAAATACACACAAAAGTACTTTCCAAATCAAAACATAGAACAAGTGCATCAATTAAAGATTTATGTAAAGTCAAGTAAAGTAAAGAAAAGGACCAGTAGAACATAAAAAATCAGTTAAATTTGATTCCAACACGCCGACATGCATAGCATCCTCTTTAATTACAGAAACTTCAATTCTGGTTCTTTCAACAGCCATGAAGAATGATTTGAAGCTATTTACATAGAAAACATATCTATGCCCATAAATACACTTAGAAGGCAATAAAATACAAAATACATACAAGACCCACAATAAATGTGCGTGCTCTTTTACTGGGTGAATGTCGATCGAATCCATAAGAGCCCTCTTGTTGAGAATCAATCCAAGCATATGAAGGGGCAACCAAGTGTAAAGCATTAATAGCAGCGCTGAGCCCCTGCAATCTCTCATTCAATGTGAAAGATAGTTCCATGTGCACTCTCAATATACCTTCCTCCTTCATGCGAACAGTATACCTATAAATGTAACCAGCTGCCCTTCGCCAATTGTGGCGATAAGCATGGAACGCATATAAAAGTTTGTAAGGATTTGGTTTTGCCGTAATATCTGAGCACTCTGCCTGCAAAGTAGGATCAACTAATTTAAAGTAACTTCATCATATACCCACTTTAGCTTGTAGCTACTGCTTATACGTGGATGCTATATAAATCCAAGGATACTTCAGAGCCCAAATGCATGGAACTAAAATCCTTGTACTCATGAAAATCAAGCATTAAAAATGGAATGCTAGTTAATTTTATTACCTTCCAAACCAATTCTCGCTCTACTCTTTCCAAAAGGCCAACAAAAGGTAGCTCACAATCACAAAGAATCTGAAATGAAGCTCAAAAAAGGAATAATTACACAATATGGTGGTAATAACTTAAATTAAGAGCCAAAGCTCATCTAAATGGTAAGCACAGGTAACAGAGTTAGAAAATACAGTTTACTTCGAGAAGCAAGCAAAATTATCAATTTTCCAAATGACAAAATTATCACACGTATTTGTAAACCTAGAGAGAGAACCTGCAAAACATGAATGGCAATTGAGATCCATCTATTAAAGATCAAATTAACAAATGTATCATTTACATGCTAATGTAAAACACAAACCTTCTCAGTTTGATCATATTTCAGGATGAACTATCACCAGCTGTAGACCTTTTCAATAATATCCACTTAAAATATTGATCCCTCGACGGATTTTGATTGTCATTTAATATCCATGAAAGATTGAAATTGATTCCAAACAATAATTTGGCCCTTTATTAGGATACTTGAACTCCTTTTGGAGTAATAATCAACAAAAACTGTTCCAAGCATAATCAAATGAGATTATTTGTAAAATTGGGCCAAGGTAGGTTAGCATGCCAAGCTTATGTGTCTGTTAAGGTAAAATTATGTTTTCCCTTTCTTCAGTTCATGGCTCAGCCATGGCATATCTTGGTGTTAAGTGTAAATCTAAAAGAATATTCATGTACTTCATGATAAGGAGGGTGCTACTATAGCATAATGATTGCGAAGCATTTGAAAATAGAGGAAATTAGTTGAAAGTTAATGCGAGCCATGGCTCTCTTTATTCTGGTGTGTCAAACATTGAGATTGTTGCAGGATGGACTAGTCAGGAAAATCAAATAGAGGAATGCAGTGAAGATAAAATATGTTTCAGATGAGTCCTCGTGCCCTGTCAATTTATACAGTGATGAAATCCTTGGCTGAAGAAAATAAACTCAAGCCTGCAGCAATTTTATGTTTGGCCTTGGTATGCTGCCCTTTGTGGAACATAAAATTAGAAAAAAATAATATTTGATAACGATAATGCATAGAATGATAATCTTACAAAACAAGGAGGCATTAGTATATAGATATTACAGAGGTAGGTGCCAAGAGAAACCTTTACAAAAGAGTGAATTCAGTTATTTAAGTCTATACGAAGTCCCCACAGCTTAAGATGATTTGCTCTCAAAGCATAGGCAGAGAAGGATGTATATCCATAAGAGATTGACTTTTCCAAATTGCTACTTCTCTAGCAAGATTCTTCCTTCCATGGCACTGCATAAATAATGTAACATTTGGCTACAAATGAAGTTCTTTCTCAAATATTTTTCTCTATTCAGTGGGATGATACCAGCTTTGTTGGTCAGGGTCAGAAACCTTTTGTGTCTGTTACTGACCAGAACTACATCAGCTCTAACCAAGGCAAGGTATAGAAAGATTTTTGAAATGTATATTATTCTATACAATGTTTTAAAATCGGAACTGGTCGAGGGTAGGACCCGACCGAACCGGAACTAGACCAGTTCAAACTTTATGAACTGGTTTATTAAAAAACACATTAAAAATTACATTATTAATGAAAACAATATATTTGAAAGATTAGAAACCATGATTCCAACAATTACACACAAAATATGCAAAGTTTGCTCATGTATATACTATATAACATGTAAGAAAGGTGTTTATAGCAAAATAAGGGTTTAGGTCAGCTAAAAAGCTGAACTTTTAATTAAAAATTTGTTTTTTTGCAAAATTAGTGTTGTATTACAGTGTTTTACGGCTTGGCCAGTTCAGAGCAAAACCGGACCGGTTCGACCAGTTCGGTACCAAACCGGTCCACCGGTCCGGTTTGTATACCGGTGTGAAAAAAATTGAACCAGTCGAACCAGCCAGTTTCGGTTCTGGTTCGACCGGTTTTAAAAACACTGATTCTATAGTCAATTTGACCCTAAAACATTTTTCTTGACAGGGTCCTGAAGTATCGTCAATCTGCAATGCCATCAAATGATTCAAACCTTCGCATGAAAGACAAACAAACTCATTGTTAAGGCTGATGTGTTAATAAAATGGTGGGTTGCCAAAGTCAAAGAAAGCCATTACTATCTTATTCTTGATTCATTGAATTTTCAAGGTTTGGAAATGAATAATGCTAGCAAATGTAGACAAAAAATGGAATGAAGAGAAAATGGACGGCAGGTCAAATGAATGTGTGTCCTTCATTTTATAATGATTCGGAGTAGTTACAATGTAGTTGGAACAGTCATGTGACAGTTCATAACTGAAAACTACCAAGTACCAACATGTGTGCCTACAAATATATTCATTATATTCAATACCCCCTTAATGACTAAACTAGAAACAACAAGTTTGTTCCGAAATTTTAAAAAACAAGAGAGGACCAAGAGGTTTAGTCATTTGATTAACAAACTGCACCTTAGAAGGACAGATATGAAGAGAGACAACAGAATCAACTAATTGTCAAATATAGATTATAATGATTTTGAATCTCAATATGCTTAGTGGGAGCATGATATACAAGATTCTTGACCATCTTTAGTACACCTTGCTTGTCACAAAAATGGAAAGTGGAGCAAGTGCAGTATGAGGAAACTGAAGATCAAGGAGAATCTGGCGAAACCAAATTGCTTCACAACAAGCACTAATAGTTGCCTTGTATTCTACTTCACTAGATGAGATAGCCATAGTGGGTTGAAGCTTACTCTACCATGAAACAACTCTTAAACCGAAAGAGATGTATCCAGTGGTAGATCTCGGGTATCCACTGAACCTCCCCAATTAGAGTCTGTATAGCCAAAGAGTCTAAAATTTTGACTCTATGATAGAGAATGCCAAAGTCAAGAGTACCTTTGACATATCGAAGAACTTGTTTTGTTGCTCCCCAGTGTGTGAGTTTGGTTTAGACAAAAACCAAGAAAGATAGCTAACAACAAAAATATGTCCGACTGGGTGGATGTAAGATATATTACGTTGCCCACCAACTATCTATAGAGTGATTCATCTGCCGGTGGTGAATCATCATGAGCTGATAACTTCAGCCCGACCTCCATAGGTGTAGAAGAAGGATTACAATCAGACATCCTAAACTTTTGCAACAGATTTGTAGCATACTTGACTTGAGCTATGAAAATCAAATGATCATGTTTCAAAACTATACTAGGCAATAGTGTAGGAGGCCTAAATCAGTCATGTCAAAAGCAACACATAAATCTGATTTTACTCGTTGAATAGCAATGGCCCCACTACCCGTGATGGCAAGATCATCAACATAAACAATAAGTATCACAATGTCATCACCATCACTTTTGACAAAGATTCGGATCAGAAAGACTTCTTCTGAATCCAAAATCTTGTAGGTGTTGATCTATTTTAATATACCAAGCTCGAGGATCTTGCTTAAGCCCGTACAAGGACTTAATTAGCTTGCACAACAAATGTTCACGACAACGTGCTTAAAACCCTTCAAGTTGCACCATATAGACTTCCTCCGCCAAATCTCCATTCAGGAAGGCACTTTTTACATCCATCTAAAAAACCTTCCATCCAAATTGAGCAACAATTGAAAGAAGCAACCGAAAAGTGACCATCTTTGTAGTAGGAGAAAAAGTCTCCTCATAATCTATTCCCTCTTGTTGCAAGAAGCCTTTTGCAACAAGACGTGCTTTGTACTTATCCAAAGTACCATTGGCTTTGCACTTAACTTTGTATACCCATTTGCAGCCAATGGGTTGTTTCCTGGAGGCAACTCCACCAATGTCCAAGTATTATTCTTCATCAAGGCATCATACTTTGTTTGCATGGTAGTTTCCCATTCAAGTATGCCTTTTGCTTCAGAGTATCTTTGTGGCTCAACAATTTTGTGAAGATCAAAAGAAAGAGCAAAATGAACATGCTCTAAATCAGCAATTTTCTTACCAATCCGCCAAGGTTGTGCATTTGATTGAGGCATTTCATCCTCCCGCACATCTTGCAAAGTGGAGTAAAACCACTTAGGCCTTTGTTGGACTATAGAAATCTATTCCGGATGAGGCTCTACTGGATGAGGAACCAATTCAAGTTCACATCTTCTATATACCAGTGTATTACTTGTGGGTGTCACAGATTGTTGTGGTGGAGTCCATGGAGTATGAGATAAACTAGACTTTTCATTGGGTAAAGGAATCACAATATTTTCAGATGTGGCTTGTTGATCACACCCAACTGCTTGCTGATTACAACCAACGGTTTGTTGATCACATGCAAAGAATGACTTTGTTTCTTTCACATCAACATCACAACTAACAATTACTTTGTTAGTGGAAATATCAATCAGCCTATAAGCCTTAGACTGATCACTATAACCAGCAAAGAAATATCTTGTAGTTTTAGAGTCTAACTTACTCCTCTTTTTATCAAGAACCAAAGTATATGTAGCTGAACCAAAAATACAAAAATTTGATACCTCGGGTTTGGTTTTGGACCAAGCTTCTTTAGGTGTGACGTCTTGTAAAGCTTTGCAAGGACTCCGATTGAGAATATACCGTTGTGTTTACTACTTCTCCCAGTATTTGAATGGTACACCTCTACTATGCATCATGCATCAAGCCATCTCCATGATAGTTCTATTTTGCCTCTCAACCACCCCATTTTGTTGTGGGGTATATGGGGTTCATACTTGATGAATTCCTTCTTTACTACAGTAATCCTTGAACTACTTGGAAGGGATTTCCCCCATTATCAGATCTCAATGTCTTGATCCGTCAGCTGGCTTGGTTTTCCACCAATGCCTTGAACTTCTCAAAAGAAGCAAAATAGTCAAACTTCTTTTTCAAGAAGTAGACCCACATCTTTCTCGAATAATCATCCACCAACAAAAGAAAGTACCTCGCACCAAGAATAGTGGGAGACTTCCATGATGGCTCACAAAGATCTTGCATGAACAAGATCTAGAAGCCCCTTGGCATGCCAAGCACCTTCAATTGGAAATGGCTTCCTTTTTTGTTTTCCACCAAACACCTGCACACATATCATGTTTCTCTTGAATAGTAGGCAAACCAAGAACCATGTTGGCTCTATTGAGTTTGGCGAGATATTGAAGGTTGAGATGTCCATATCTCTCATGCCACAAAATGTTGGTATTACCCTCCACAACTAAGGCATGTAAGTTGACCTGTGGTAGGATCAACCAACCTATACAAGCCTCCTTGCCCAATGCCCAAGGCAACAACTTTGTTTAGTTTTACATTAGACACAATGCATTTCTTCCTAAAGAAGTTTATAGAAATATTGGGGTTTTCCTTAGCTAATTTATAGATAAAAGATTCTTATTCATGTTAGGTACATATCTAACATTTCTAACATTTAATTTGACATTATCATTCAATATGATTTGGATATCCCCTATCCCTTCTACTACATGAGATCTTCCATCCCCTAATGAAATTGAATCAAAACTGAAATTTGTGTGAAAATTTACATACCAATCTTTTTGACACGTGAAGTGTCTTGATGCTCTAGAATCAAAGAACCAACACCTTGTAGGGCTGTCATTTGAGCATGATGCCATGAGGGCATACTCTTCTTTAGGTTCTTGTTCAACTACTACCACATTTGCTTGTCCCTTCTGCTTTTTGTTGGCAAGATCATATTGTCTTTTTCGACAATCCTTCTTCACATGACCAAGTTTATGACAATAGTAACACTTGACTTGATATTTAGGAGATGATTTTTCAGGTTGTCATTTCCATTTCCCTTTGGATTACATGGCAAAAGCACTCTTAGTTTGTCCAAAATTGGACTCAAGTGTCTGAATTTGTCTCCATTCCTTTTGTAATAAATAGGAACTAACTTTATCAAATGGAGGGCTTCAACAAATGACTCAAATGATGATGGCAAACTATTCAGCACCAACACCACCATATCATCATCATCTACTATTTTGTTAATGGAGGCAAGTTGATCTCAAAGGTCTTTCATGTGAAACAGGTGTGCTCGACAACAACACGCCATCTGCTGCAACCTTGTTGAAAATAGCAAATTCTTTAGGTATAACACCCGACTCTTCTCTAAAGTCATATATACTTCAATAGTAATAGGGCTTCCTTACGACGTTTGTCATAATCTGCAAAATTAGTAGTGGGCCTACTTTCTTTGCCACATTATTTTATCACAATCGCAAAATTCCGCAATGGTCAAGATTTTATGGCTCCAAATGTTATAATTTTGTCCAGTTAACTTTTGTGCCTCCGCAAAACAAGATTTTCTATATTCGCCATTCACACCAATTTGAATTTCCAACCTACAAATTAATGCAAAATAAAAATATGAAGTGGAAAAAATATAGCAAGCAAACCTAGGCTTGAAAATCTTATTATTCAAAATTGATGGTATGTGCTTGCGAATTTCAGTTCCCTACGAGATGTTTTGCCTCCGAGCAATACACCCAAAAAATGTCTTAAAAATTGTCCCTTTTCCTTAAATTACGACTAGATATTTGTGAAAATCGCAACTAGAACTTTGTGTAAACACAAGACACAACCAGAATATTTCTTTCCTCAAAAACATGTTGTTAAACCATTTCGTTCCCTAGAGGAATCTCAGTCTTCATTCCGTGCCCTAGAGGAGTCTCCAAAAGTGTGTTTTCCTTCATTGTGCCCTAGTGGACTGGTATTGGTATTCTTCAATTCATGCCCTAGCACAAGGCTTCCTCGAACTATTCTTTTTGAAATTTGTACTTCATTGCAAGTTTCCTCATATTTCAAATGTTTTTGAGCACTAGAGGCTTTGATACCAATGTTAGCAAATGTAGATAAGATAAGATAAGGTAAATATATTAAAGTCCGACAAATGACCACAAGAGTAGGTCAAAGGGACTGTAGAGTACATGTGCCAATACAAAGTGGGAAAACCAAAGGTTTCCAAATGAAGTACAACACAAAAAGAAAAAGAAGAGAGGGAGAAGGCAGAGTTGGAAAGAACAATCCACGAACCCAAACAAGGGGGGTGGAAATGCCCAAGAAGAGAAGAAAGAAGGCCTAGGAGAGGCAATGAGGAATGCCTATCAAGGAGTGGTAGACCCAACTCTCCTAACATCCGAGGCCGACTGAAAGAAACTTTGGATAGAATGACGATCGGAAGAGAAGGCAATGAGATGTCGAGGCCGCCACTGTATTATTGTCTCGACAATGTGGTATGTCACAAGGACTTGGTGGATCTAGTCTGTCTCCTAGTGTTGGAACTAGTATGGTCGTGTCGATGAGATCTCGGAAGTTGTGAATGGTCTCCCTGAACCGCACTAACTGGAGTGTGATGCATAGTTATCAATTTGGTGCTTTGTACCTCTCATTAAAAGTAGCACTGTGAAAAAGGAAGTGATCTAGTGGGAAGAATCTGGTCTAGAAGGGGTCTGAAGAGTGTACTCACGAAGTCTCAAAGTCTCTTACATGTATAGAGCCAAGCACTTTTGGTCCTAATATCTAAAGAAGTCAGAAAGAGCTTGGGTCCTCCTCTAGAGGCAGTGAAACCTCCCCTTGATCTCCTAGTAAATGGGGCAGTGGAAAATGAAGTGTGCTTCTGTCTCAACCTCCTAAAAACTACAAAGTGGCAGGATCTGTCTCGAACAATCAATTTGGTGATTTGTCCCTCTCTGAAGCCTATGAGAGCCCACTCTGAACTGGACAAGGGGGATGCGAAGAGTGTGCATCCATTAGTAGTTGTCAGATACTAAGTGCGGATAATAAAAATGTCACTCAGCTCCAAAAAGTGCTCAGCATAAAAGGCCATATTTGGGCGTAACCCACCATGAGGGTTCACCCAAGTGGTGTGGATAAACTACCTGTAAATATCCTCCCTGATGATCCTGTTCATCTCGTCTGGTAGGTAGAAGGTGACCTGGTGCATCCAAGGAATATCTAAAAGGAGGGAGACGGTCCATCTAAATACCCACGGACTCCAAGAGATCAGAAACCCCAACATATCAACGACTACGACCTAGAGAATCGAGTGGGCAATAATCCAAGAACAATATACTAAGTACGGGTACCTATCCCGCCCCTCAGTTGAGCCAAGTCAAAGGTCGCCACCTACGATGGGACGCCCCTCGTCGCCCAACTAGCTCATTTAGGGCTCACTAGCTGCCCCCGAGCCACGCACCCATGATGGCTGGAGTCTCCCGCCTCTACTTGATAAATTTCCAAGGTTGGCTCTTGCCATCTTGCCCTCTCGGCCCTTGCAAAGAAACAAAAGAAGAAAAGCCAACCTGTCTTAGGTTAGGACGTGCTAGATAGTGGCAAAGATCTGTCTAGTTCTAGTTGGCATGATCAGACCCGCCCCCTGCAAGACATCAATTCGCACCGGCACTTAATTTTTTGTCCTTGTGTTCTTGATGCTTTGTAATATTCCTCGTTCCTAGGCTTTTTTCCTAGTTTGGTCCGTGGTTTTGGGGCGTGCTTCCATACCGCCCGTTTTTTTGTGAATTATCTTGTATCATTTTACTTGTTAATATAATATAAGATCTTATTCATCAAAAAAATGTTCATGGAATTTTATGTGCTTATAAACTTATAAAAAGATGTTTTATGGTTTTAGGGTTGTTTAACAACAATTAGAGAACCCTAAATAGCTGATTAAAAATTTAAAAATATTGTTTGATGAAGGTTGAAGATTTAAAATTAAGGATTCATAAAAAGAAAATCCTTGTCTTGAACTTTTGAGCCCTTGCATAAATTAATTTATTAAATTTATAAATTTCATTTCTTGTAATGTCACTATGAGTTCTCACAACATGAGTGATGAAGAGGGTCAGCAAGAGCTTATGGGGGTTGAATCTAAGACTCCGAGTATAGATATGGGAGAGGGCTGATGTAAGTAGTTCCATTGAGAGTGCAACTGCTCATTTTCGTTTCCATTCCAATTGGGACCTTTTGCCAAGGGTCCCTTTGACAAGAAGTCCCCTTAAAAACAATAGGCAACCAAATTACAAAATCCAGCAAACCCTAGGACAGTAGGGAGCACTAGGTTGTATAAGTGTAATTTTTGTCAACTTGAATTTTGAGGCAGCATTACAAGAGTTAATGCGCACCTACTTCACATCCGAGGCAAAGGTGTGGAGGTATGTGGCAAATTTTCACTCAAATAAAAGGTTTAAAACAAACAAGTTAGTGTTGTTGTGGTGATGAAACACCTATAGTTGGTACTATGCCATCGAGGGGTCCTACTCCTAGTACTAGAACTTTGCAAGAGGCACAACTTCCTACTTGGCCATCTAGTTCAAGGGCAGTAAAGCTTAAGGGGAAATGTAGAATGACTAATAGTGATGTTGTAACCACCCGGCAGAGTTATTCAATGTGCAATATAAGGATGAGGCAGATGATGCCATTGGCAAATTCTTCTTTGCCAATGGCATTCCATTCCATGTGGCTCACTCTCCTTATTATAAGGAGGTTGTGGCAAAGATAATAAGAGTAGGACCATCATAATGTACCTCCGTGGAAGACAATATTAAGGACAACAATTTTGGATGAAAACTATTCCAAGATTAATATTATAATGGAGTAAATAAAGACTACCTAGGTCACTAGTGAAAGCAACTAGTCATGGATGGATGGATGAACATTAGGCATCACCCTCTCATTAACATCATGGTCACATGTATAGATGACCCTTACTTCCTTAAGGCTATTAATTGTTTAGGGCACCACAAGGATGTCGATTTTCAATTCCAAATTCTTAGAGATGCTATTGAGAAGGTTAGACCAAAGAATGTGGTGCAGTAGCGACATATGCAACCCATGTATGCAGAGTTGCATGGAAATTGCTTGAGGCAGCCTACAAACAAACATATTTGGTGGACCCCTTGTGTGCATGCCATGAATAATGCACTCAAGGACATGAACTAATGTCGAGTGATGGGTTTGGTAATGTCCCTTTCTAGGGCTGAAACTGAAAAATAAAAAACAACACCAATCCCACTTGAGAGTAATTTGATTTTTATAACACCAGACCTAAAAATACAAGAAACCCTAGCAGCGAACTATATAGGGACTTCAACTCATCATACAACCATGTAATAACCATTGAAAATGCTTCTAAATAATTAATCCAATCACGACAACATTTATCAATCCAATTTACATCAAAGAAATGGAGAAAACAAGTGATTACACCCAACTGCAATTAATTTTATGACAGCAGCAAATGCAGCCTGTTGGTGCCCATTTTGATCCTCTCGCCATTTTGCCATAAATCTTCCTTTGGTTTGCATGTTCTAAAACATTTTTCTTCGAAATTGGTGATCTACAAAGCTTTCCTCCAGATTGGATGCTTTGAAAAGCTCATAAACTTATTATTTTGCCCCAATTTGAAAGAAATATACATGTATGCCCTATTTTGTGCCCTAGTTTTCCAAATCCATGGGCCTCTGTCATTTTTTCCACTTTTCCGGCCTTTAGAGCTCGAAGTTGTTCGTTTCATGCTTATTTCCCCTCAAAATCCTTCCCCATGGTCAAAAATTGCCTAGAATCATTTTCCATTTGTTTTTGACCAAAAATCCTTCACCCACGAAGAAAAAAATCAAATTCGGGCATCTCTGGCAAATTTTGTTTTTGACGGTCATACGGGTGTCCTTTGCCCGTCAAATTAAAGCTCAAACATCCCCTCATACGTGGCCGCTTGTGGTTGGACAAGGTTCGGCGGGTTTCTTTGAAAACTTAACGTTTTTTTGTTTTTTGGCAAAAATTCAATATTTCCCCGCAGCTCCGCAGTCCCAAAGGAGGGACACGTGTCGCAAGCAGAAACAAGGGCGGACGGGCGGGTCGGTTTGTCTTAGGGCACTTTGGAAAAGTGCATAGAAATGGAGAAAATCCCCCAAGGCCCGCATCCAATCTGAGGAGGACACGTGGCAGGTGGGAATGGAAGGCTGGCGGGGGACTTAGAAGATTTTTGCCTTTTTGGCAAAAGGGAAAAGGGTTGAGGAAAGGGCCGCGGGTCCGCAATGGAGCAATGGGAGACACATGGCGGCTTCAGAGCACAGAGCGGGTCGGCGGGCCGTCGGAGGCAAAAGGGAAATTTTTCCCTTTTCGCAAAATGAGTCAGAGTGAGAATTTGAAGCGTGGCCCGCAATAGAGCAATGGGAAACACATGGCGGGTGTAGAAGGAAGTGTGGGCCGCCGGAGGAAAAAGGGAATTTTTTCCCTTTTGGCAAAATGACTTAAAATGAGAAATGAGCCCACATATCCTCAGCGATAGAGAAGGTGACACGTGTCAAGGACAGAGGCGGAGTGCGGGCCCAGGGGGAAAAAAGTGAAAATTTTACATTTTTTCAAAAAGTTAAAAAGTCAAAAGTGATCCCAAATCCATCCCAATCATATTATGACACATGGAGGGCTCAGATTGAAGGAAGAAAGAGCAAATCAACGATAATCGTGTATTCTTGGGATTTTGCCGCCATTTTTTGCTCCAGGAAGCTTGGAGATACGAATTTTGTATCAATTTTGATCGAATTTTTGGCAAATTCGTGTCGTTTGTGCCTGCAAGGACCAATGCAAGTGGTTTTAGGGATCAATTTGCAGATTTGAGGTGTTTTTGAAATAATTTTTGCCTCACCCGTCCAAAACGTGAAGTATCATGTCAAGAAGTTGCAGAATCAAATTTTGGGGGATAAGGATGAAATAATGAAATGAATGGGGTCTGCATGCTTCAAGGATGAAAAACATGCCTCCACAATGGATATTGATGAAGGCTTTGTAATGATTCACCTTTTTGAAACACCTGCAACTTTTGTTGCAAATATGTGGAGCGTCCCTATCTCGCGAATCATGTTGGAATTTTGTAACAAACTTGATGCTTGGCATATATTTTTCTTGGGAAAGAAGAATCAAATGTAATAGAATGTTATATAATGCATGTTTTTGACATGCAAGAGGTCGAAGAAACTTAGAATTTCACGGGAAAATCGGGAAGAAGCCATTTTTGAGAAACCACCGAGAACAATTTCTAATTCCTTTTCGCATCAGATTTGTATCATGTTGAGTTGGTTTCAGTTGTAAAGCCATCAACAAGCTCTGAGATTGTTCTTATAACACTCCCCTGCTGATAAATTTGGTCATTTTGGATTATTTTGTGTTGTCTCTTGGCAAAATTTGCATACACTTATGTTTCAGAATGTTTTCAATTTGTGTTTCTTGCTCCTGTTGTAGTCTTGTGTTTAAAATCTCTCTTGATCATACATGGTCTCATTTCTTGTTGATAGTTTAGTGGCATTTGCAATCTCACATTCAAAAGAGCTTTCATCTGATAAAGAGATAAACAAAATTTAAAATCACTTTACCTTCCTTGAATTCTGAGATTGTTTGTAAACCTTTGGGTGCACCTTAGGTCATGATAAAATAGAGATTTCTAGATACTTTGTTGGTTCATCTGCTTCAAGCTTTTGTGGCAGGTTGTCAAAGATTGTGTGGAAGAGTGCAGATTTGGGCTTCCATTTATTGCACATATCCTAGTTGAAGGAGTACCTTAACCCATTTGAAGCATCCTGTTGTTTAGGTCTTACAAATTTCTTGCAAAGGTCCTCAAAGAATTTGGCAAATTCTGGTTAGTCTTGTCTAAAATCTCCCACCAAAAATTCATTCAAACAAACTAATCCTACCCATACTACCCCTGCATTGCATTGTGTGTCAACAAAAGAATACAATCCATCTAAAAAAATGCACAAAGCAAATTAGGATCATACAATGTCTTCAGTAACCCTTGCCTTGCATTGAAAGTATCTCCATAATCTAGGAGTGACAACTTGTGAAAGTCAGATTTGGAGTGTTGATCATATTTTCCCAAGGCCTTTTCATACTATTTGCACATGCATTGATCGAGGGATATCTTCATCTCGCTCACCATTTGAGGGTTACAAAATAGGTCCTCTTCCCTTGGTTCAAAGGCACAACCTAAAACAGATTAGGACAAAATCAAGTTCTATTTGAGTGCCACCCATCTCTCCACAAACCCGAGTGCCAGTTAAATCACATCCCCACTACAAAACAACACAGATCATGATCTATCTGTCTTCAAGCTTCACGCCACATTTCGGATGCTCGCTCAAGCTTAAAAGGAGAACAAATTTGGGTACCAACACAAACCACAACCAAGGGCTAGAAATATCTCTCGTAATATCCCCTTTTGGGATATTAATTAATTATTATTAATCTACTTGCAAAAGAAGCAAACTTAGAAGAGAAACCCTTCTAGGTTCACCTCAACTAACCCAGTGTCGGCTTCAATACAACCCAAATAGGGTTGGAGTGAGCCAAGGTAAGGGTTCAGATGGGCTATCTAGTTGGAATTTACACTCCTTTAACCAATAAACTTTGCAGAAGTAGAATAATAAATTAAAACTGCTGAAAATGACTAAACTTTGAAAATTAATAACTCCCACAATATTAACTCTTTTAGCTTGAAACAAAGTGCAGTAGAAAGATAAAATTATGAGTTTTTAAATGCAACCAACATCAGAATTTTCCACCCACTGAAACCCACTCAAAACAACCCCGAATCTGTAGTTCAAGTCGCTAGGGTTAGGAGAAATAATTAAACTTATTTCCAGCTCTTTCCTTTCACTCTTTAACTCAATAAAATGCAGTTTCAGATCTGTAATAAGGAAGTTATAACAGCACATGCAAAACTCTTCAAACCCCTCCAAAACACTATTAATTAATGCCCAGGTGAGTCGACTTGCATTAAATAAATTCCAGCAATGTTAGCAACCTCCACATATCATGAGACAAGTGCATTTATCATAGAATAATGAGCAATAACAGTTCAGATTTTATTCCTGCACAAATAACATTCACAATACCATAAACCTTCTTCTACAAGTCGATTTATATCATGGGAAAACCAGCAGCAATTTCTAGAATTTATAGATCCAATAATGGCTCAAAAACACTCCAAATAACCTCACAAACTCTCTCAACAATGGCATCTTTACTTAAATTGAAAGAGACATGCAAATAACTTATCAATTCAAGCTCAAAGGGCATACACACTTCACTCAAAGGTGGTGTTGAACAACACCTTTTGTTTTAGATCATTAGTGGGCATACATCCCTTCTTCAAGCATGAAGATAAGTTTCATAAAGCTGACAACATGCGAAAAAAGGAGAATCCACATCTTTTATATTTTTGCCTTGCACATCCTCCAAAGTTCTTCTCCATCTTTGGTGCCATAATCTAGGAGGGAATCTTATTTTTAAAATGTCTGAAAGTCACACTCAACAACAAATATTAAATGCATAGGGATTTTAAATCAAATGGGGCCCATATGGATCGACCCATGCCTAGAAGAAAACGATTTATTTTAAATATCCAACATTAAATAATTCCCAGAAAAATGCGACTTGCTTAGTCACTTAATTCACCTTTAAAATATGAATTTATTATCCCAAGGTGAAATCGAATTTCTCTTTTATTTTTGATTCACACAAAAATATATTTTATTTTAAATTTACATGTGCAAATCAATTTTCTCTTCTTTTTAATTTTTAATTAAAAAGGGGACATTACTGAGCTCTTTGGAATGTCCCTTTCACGGGATAAGCCAACAACCAAGGAAATTAGACAAGTCACCAATTAACCAAATCAGATTTTTATATCCTACGAGACTAAAATAAAAACCAGCGGATGAACTCTTCAAAAGGCAATATAAACTATATGCCAAACACCAAATTTACTTCAAATATGCTTGCCACAAATTAGAGATATCTTTTATGCAATCAATAAAACTATAGACAATGACAAATCAACCAACACACTGCTAGAAATTTATAAATGTCCAACAAAGATAAGCCACAACAAAATTATGAATTATGGTTCTAGAAACCCCAAAATCATGAAATTGTAGATTCCAAACCTTGATAAATATGTCAAATCAGATTATGAACTGAAAATGCAAATTTATGTTCACTAAACCCTCAAACCCTACACCAAGGTAGGTCGCTTCACATGTAGGAAGAAAATAACATTTGAAAACGAATATTCTCTCCTCAAATTTGCTTTAAACTTCAATACAAGCAATGATGAAGGTTTTCCTCCTTCAACAAACCACTAGAAGGGTCTTCGTCCCTCGGAAAGCCACACAAGAGGGTTTTCGTCCTCAAGTGGAAGAACAAGGAGCAACAAGCTCTCAATGCTCAAGATTAGGAAAATGCGCCAAAACTAGATGCACAAATGATGTCTCAAGACTCCTTTTATATTCTTCCATTGGCGCCAAAGCTTGAAAAGGTAAGGCCGACCCATAAGAGATGTTATTTTCCTTCATTAGCTTCCTTTAATTGACTTAAACTCAGCCGACCTGCTATAAGAGGGAAAACACTAAAAAGAAAATATAAAAATTAGAAAAAACAAAGCAAATGGAAGCTCAATGTTCTCCTCCAACTCCTTTACTTCTTTGCCATGGAGAAGGAATGGCAAGAAGTCCAAATCACGCTCTCAAATTGGAAAAGGGGGACATTATAATCCTCCCTTCCCAAAATTGCTTGTCCTCAAGCAATTGCAAGTGCCCGGATCCCAAACAAGTTTTAGCTGCTCTCTTTTTGTATAATCACCATCCAAGCATTGGTGATCCACCATCTTTTTCTTGTTGTCCCAATTACCAATATAATCTTGCTCTTCTTCCTCAAAAATCAAGATGAGGGGAACTAGAATCCCACCCTTGCACAAAATAGTGCAAGAGTGGCATTGTGAAGAAAATACAATCCCCAGGTTATAAAAGTCTCTCTATGAGCCAAGACTTCAAGAAGAACAAATTGAAAATGAATGAAATAAAGAAACCTCTTTGGTGGAACCATCTTCATTTTGACCCTTGGGTCAAGGTATTTTCCATCCCAACTTTCTCCCATGTTCGGACAATGATTCCTTCAAATAAAAAAGCACCATAGTGACCGAATGAGGTTGTCAGATAGTGACTACAACCATGAAGTGTTTGGTACTTTTTAAACCATGTGAGCTCCTTTATTAGTGCCTTATAAGTAAACAAATAGCTAGAAAATTTGAGGGTTAGAGAGAGAAGAGTACAATAGACGTAATCATGACATACCTTCAAAGTTTTCCTTCCCATCCATGCTATGGGAGTGTTTTGAGATAAAAACTTGGAGAAAGTGTTGAAATGCTCATAAAGCCATGTGATCGAATCAAAAATATGGCAGTCTTACTACCTTCCTCCATCCCAACAACCTAGTGTTTTATAAGTAAACAAATGACCGTTTAACATTTTAGAAAATTTAGTGTTGACGGTTTAGCCCAAAGTGCGGAACCGGCCGGTTTGGGAGAGAAGAGTTTCACTGAACCGCCGAGTTATGTAATTTCTTTCCTTTTTGGATTTTTGGTGAAAAAAACATACCTAATAAAATTTGCCATTTTTGGAAAGGGTCCGGGAAGTAGCAACAAAAACTTTGTGGCTCCGCTTCGTGTTGTTTTTCTAAAAGTGCATATTTTCTCGAGCTCTACACATTGATGGCAATATTTTTCTTATTTTCATAAAATCCATTTTGCACCTTTTTGGACCAAGTAGCTTGCTCTTGAAAGAATCATGAGCTTTGAGTTGACACAATTTAGTATTTAAAAATACTTGGATACGGTATTCTCGCCAAATATAGATTTTTTTTTTTTTTGGAGAAAGAGCATTGGAAATGCTCTATATACATGAGCAAGCTTATGGCATATTTTGTGTGTAATTGTTGGAATCATGGTTTCTAGTTTTTCAAATATATTGTTTTCTTTAAAAATGTAATTTTTAAAATAGTTCATAGAGTTTGAACCGATCCGGTTCGGTTCCGGTTCCGGTCCTGTCCAACCTTCCGGTTCCAGTCCGGTTCCGATTTTTAAAACATTGCTCAAGACCATTACCCCATGATTTAGTAGCTTCAAAAGGGACATTCTTATAGCTGCTCAGAATTGGAAACAACTCATAATCTGATTGAACCCAAATCAACAACTTAATTTTTCTCCTAGGTGGTTGAACTTGCATATGCCCAACCATAAATAAGTTTTTCCAAAGGGCTGATATGTGAAGAAGAGTATCATAATGAAATTTTCCAAAAATTGGAACCATTGCATTCCCCAAGCAACATTAGCTTCAGCTGGCTTAATTTCAAGAAAAACATTGCATACCTTGTGCTCTTCCATGAAATTTGACAACATGAAGATGCTATTGGTGACCTTGAAGCTTCCAAGGTTAATTATGCTCAGCCCCATGAGTTGGCATGTATGATAGCTGATCCATAAAGAAACGATGTGAGTAATCCTCGAACACTCCAAGATGAATTATCAATCAAAGTGACCGTGCAATCAGACCTTCTTTCTTTTAAGGCTCACCATAGTACCAACCATACATGTGCTAAAGCAATTTAGGTGTTGTTCCCAAGTATCCTTGCACCCTTGGCTACACCATTCACTTCTTATCTTCCTTCTCTTGGCATAGGCTGAACATTAGAGTAAAAACTCAGCAATAACATGGAGTAGAGCAATGTAATATAGTTATCATACCTCTCTGAAAATGCGAACTGTTTTGGCATGTTGGTGAGCAATGAATTTGAAACCCCTTTGAGCCATGAGCTGCCCTTAACCTTCCTAAAACTCAGAATTTCTGAGTTAGAACCAGCACTCAGAAAATATTTCAAAAACACCTTACCTTCATGAACCTTCGCTTTCCGAGTGTCATTCTTGAGGCCCCTTTGCAAAACAAATTGGCCTTGCGGATGGTGGAGGTGAGAACATGGCAACAACATAAGAAAGAGTACATAGTCCTCCTTCCTTCCCTTTGTTCATGATGTCCATCATTTTGGTATAGTAACATGTTGGAAATAAATCTGAATTGTTTCTAGGTCCAGAGCTGCTTACCTTCACTTTATCTTTTAGCCTCTTCACACTAGCAATGGTGTTTATGCATGGAACCTTGTTATGGCTAAATGTATTGGTAGTTCTCCCATGTTGGACTGCTGTAGATAACAGACCAGCAGCTTCACCCATTGCAATCATGGAAAAATTCTTCTTCTCTTTCTGACCTTATCAATTTGGGTGAGTTATCTTCAATGTATTCATCACTATGACCCCAAAATTCCTTTCTAGGCACATGCATAACAGCTGAGATATAAATCAAATGGAAAAAGGAATTGGTTATCTTTATAAGCATACCATGGTCTTTGGAAAGAGGGTTACCTTTTGTTACTTCAATCTCAGTCCTTGTGCCTAAAGCGACACTTGTCTTGATACATGCATAACTTGGGGGCTTCCGGAAAGGATGTAAGTATCCCTTATCACTCAATGTGCACCTCATTCTACCCATATTTGTATCAAATTGATTATGATGATGATCAGCTCCATATGATGGTGAACTAGGGAGCAATAAATCTGAAATGTATTCGATCCTCGGACTTGCAACAAGACTTTCATCCTCTTTTTCCTTTCCTCTTTGATACTTGGAGCTTTCTCCCTTTGCACAACCACCATACCTTGTTCACATGTACTTGGGATATCTTGGTGGCTCTTACCCAAGTTTAGATCTTCATCCTTTGGCTCTTTATTGTCTGTTGTCATAATCAGACCAGCAAGCTTGTTGTCCTTATATCCATTTGGACAAAGGTTTCCTTTTTCTTTTCCCACTTGCTCAAGCCTGAATTCATCATGTGCTAAAAGAAAATTAGTATTAACCAAACCATGATCCATAATTACCTCATACTATTGAATATCCGGAATAGGAATGGGAGTAAGGGCTGCAACTTCATCCTTCCTTGGCTCGTGCTTCACTATGTCATCAAACCCTTGTGTCATCAAGGTGTTGTTAGGAAAACCAACCAAGGGATCAATTGTGGCAAGAGGATCGGGGTTTCTAACCCTTCTAGGGCTGCCCCTTCTCAATAACCAGTTGTTGCAATATACCATCCATTTTCTTGTCCTTAGGGCAATTGGCATGCCCATCATCTCCCAACAAACTTGGGGTTTTTGTCCCTTCTTCAACAAGCTCTGTAGCCACTCCTTGCTTTGCCAACAAGATGGGGCTCTTTCCCACAAGGGTAGGGATATTTTCCCTATGACCCTTGTGCATGCCTCGAGGCTTGGACCAAGTTCCAATGCCCACTCTTTTTGTTTCAAATTTATGAATTCTGAAAAGGTTAGGGCATCATGGATCTTCTCCGGAAGAGCTTGATATTCCTCAAAGCTAGTTGCCACCTTGTTGACCTTTGAAACCCTAGGTTCTTCCTTGAATGTTCTAAATCTCCCTCATTTACCGGTGAGGCTCCCGTGTAAGATTTGTCAATTAAATATGCTAGTATCTATTTGGGGTATTACTTTAACCATGCAACTCATGAACCATAGTTGTATAGTTTTACGTGCAAAGTAAGCAGTTGTTAAAAGAAAGGAAATATCTAATGAAGAAGGAAATAATATAAACATAAGAAAGAAAGAGGGAAGATGTGCAACCCAATCAATAGATTACAGAGTTGATTGCATGCACATAGATAGAACCAATAGATATTAACACACAGAATTATAAGCAAAGGCAACTTTCAGATCTAGATCTAGAATAACACAAAGTTTATAAGTAGATCTAAGACAAAAAGTTAGAAACAAAATGCACCGTGACACAAAGTTCTCTCGGAAATCTGCTCCTTTCTATTCCTTTGCTTCAAATAGCTATTAGGGGTTTCAACACAAAGTCTGAAACACAAGAACTGCTTACAAATTCTCATCATTAACCGAAGGTTCTTCCTCTACTTATAGAATGTAGAAGGGAAATTACAAATGGGAAACTTAACTGAACTAGAACATAAACAAGAAGTAAAGATAACATCTGGCAATCATCTTCCTTTAATTCCTCTCCAAGTGACATGCATCTGGATCTATAGTCAAAATTATACACATATGTCACTTAACTTATAGAATCGTTCCACATAACTTAAAGTAATGGTTTTAAAACCAACAACTTTAAAGTTTTACAATTACATCCGGGAACATGGAAAATAGAAGAAGAAAGAGTAGAAGAAGAAAGATTCGCCAGTTGTAACATCTACATCTTCTTTTTGTTTTGATACTGAATATACTTGTCGAACATGTAATTCAAGCAACTTCCCATCTGTTTTAGCCACAACTTCTTTTTTGTCTGAATTGCAGCAAGCCTTCATTCAAAACCCCGATGCACGCTTCCACATCCTTCAAGCTAGGCCCGAACTTCTCAATATCTGACTGCAGCGTTACCAACTTACTGATGGAATCCATCGTGAAAGGCCTAACAACTCCATCAATCCTCTCTTGCACCATCAGAAGAGATCCCTCCAGGGAATCAGGCACTTTGCTAGGAATGGTCCTTGTGTATGAAGAAACGTTCCCGACCACTTCCTCATTGGTGAAAGCAATGACATTGTCTGGTAGTGATGATGTCATACTTTCAAGTGCCGCATCCTTTTCAGCATGATTCTGAAGATCTCCAAGCGGAAAGATACTGCAAACTCAAGTTGCTTCCCCTTCTCAACTGATCCATCGGGCACAATTCGTTCCGCAATCAACACCTCCCTCGGTAGCTTATTTATTTCGACCAAAGTACTCAGGTTACTTTCAGCTACTGTGTTCATGTCTATCGTGCTCGTCACCAGTTGTTTCAACTGAACCGATGCATCTTTCATAACCTTTAGATGGGCCGGCACCTCCCTGAGTTGTACAGAAGCTTGGCGAATGATTAGACTCTTCCATTCATTCGATAGCTTTAACCTAGTTACCTGCATCTTCCACTTCCTGCATCAGATGATCACTCACCTGCTTATGTGTTGAAATTGGCTAAGTGGAAGATTTGGCAACTTTGGCAATAATCTCACAAGTTGAGACCTACGAAGTTCAACTTTCCGCCTTTTCTTTGTCAAGCCTAAGGAATAAAGCATTTATCAATGTCTGTGTGTCTTGCTTCAATCCTTCGTAGTGGCTTGACCTATGGGTACTTTGGTCACTGTTATATCCGTTGCCGTGAGCTCATCCTTCTTCTTCCCTTCTGCTGGAACTGACACCTCAGCGAACTTCTACCCCGACTCCTCAATAATCAACCTCGAAGTCACCTTAGCAACTTTAGGTTTTCTGTCTTTTCCGCCCAAACTCAGGAGCAGCTGCAAGTCATGTTCCTCCAAGTTGATCTCCTCTCTAGCCTCTGGGACCAACTGTGAAGCCAACCATTCTGAGAAATTACTTCTCGGAGAATGAGAAGTTGCCGAGTGTACCACCATCTCGTGCTCTGGTTCCTCTCCATCCGAAACTACTACAGTGTTGTGGCTACCGTCCTCTGTATTGTCCAAAGACAAAGCTCTTTCAAAATTTTGTCATCTGCTAACTTCAGCGTTTCTTCAGAAAGAGGTGCTGATTGGAGTGGCTGAGAAGAAAATACAAATGTTTCGGATTCAATGGAGGAACGGCAGTATCTTGCTGAGGTGCAACATTTGGTGAAGTACTTGATGCTGGAGAAGTCGGAACTAACACCATAGCCGTAGAAGTGACCTTTTCCCTTGAATGAGACTTTTTGTGCACTTTAATCTTTTCAGGCCTTCTGTTGCTTTCTCCCTCGTGCTTCCTTTTGAGGGAATCTCTGTCTTTGAGGTTGCTGTGATCTGATTCATCAAAGCTTCATCAAGGCAATATCCCTTTGTCAGCAACCAGTTTGAAGTATTGACCAGAACGGCAAAGACACCTTTCCTCGATCGTGTGGTAGCCACCTATGTTCTCCTGAAGTATAGCTCTATCTCCTCCCATCTGATGGTATGCATCAAGTAACACAGGCCCATCATCTTTAAGATCCGCAGGTATCCGTGCTAATCCAAAGTCAAACACTTGTGACTGATAACCTGTTGAAGTCTTTCTTCCTAACTTTGTACTCGCTTCTGCACTTCATCCAAAAATCTTCTAACGAAGGCACATGCGCGTACTCCTGGGAGATTGTCTTCCTTGCCACCCCATATGGATCGAAGTTCAGCCGTGCTGGGAAGAACTCATGCTCGTACTCAGAGAACATCTCCACTTCAATTCCTCTGGCTTTATGAATGCTCTGAAGCTATTGTAATAGCCCACTGTGATTGGGAAGAAGCCTGTAGACTTGTGTCGTTTCAATTGTAGGTCATGCATCTCCACAAGTTGTCTACTCAACTCCATGATGACCAATCTGTCGCTCGGATATCTGGGCAACTTGACTAGTTCTCCCGAAAAGTCGGTGACCCTGAGGTATGTAAAGTCCAAAACTGGATGAAGATATTGCCAATCTGGGACATAACTTCCCAAGCTTCCTTGCTTACCCTGTTGGCCTTTAGATCACCGTTCAGCCTGTAAATGAATCCATAGAAGAATCCATCGTTGACCACCTTATAATCTTTATTGCATGTGGGCACAGTAAGTTGCGGATAGCACTCAAAAATAGGATCCTTGGAGAGCACACCACGTCTATCCAGCTTGGAGAAGATACCTGCAAGAAGCTGCTGCATATACCAAATATGAAGTCATCTTGAAGTTGTAAGTCCGCCTCACATTCGGAGCTGCTCACCGATGTTGTCACTAATGATTTCCGACCAATTGATTATAGAATCTGCTTTGTTGATTCAATGGTCTGATGAAGGCATACATCCATGAGCGGAAGTTGTGAGCGTTAGCTTCGCCATTTATCCTACATAGCAATTTGGTAATGTCATCCACCTCCTACACCAGATTGGATCGTGGAAGAGTCCTCGGGAACTTGGATGGAGATCTGGGCTTCTTCATATACCTGTTGTTCATTATGCCCACACAGTCGACTTTATGCTTTTCCCATCTATTGTCGGCATCAGTATGTTGATAGTAGTCACCACCTGTCGTGTTGGAATCTTCAGACAATAATTGATGAACTGTGCGTCAGCTGGATTATTGTCTTCCCCACAGCATCTCGGACTGATCTAGATAGTGGGTGGTACTGACCTTGCACACTCCATGATGAATTCTGGCAACTGGGCTGTGAATGGGAATGTTGAAGCTCGAATGATTCCACTGCTTTTGACTGCACGCATGAGAGAAGTCTTTCCAGCTCTGGATCTGTCAATCAATTCGGAAAGAGGTTCTGGACCTAGATTTGTGTCTCCGATGTCAGCAAACCTGGAAGTAATGCATGATTTTTCGAGCTTTCTCTTTCATCCGCTTTGCCATGGCCGGATCTATCTTTGTCTGAGCAACTCTTTTTCTCTTTATTCGGCCGGAATTCTTTACAACCGGTGCAGATCTGGGAATTTCTTCTGATTCGGAGGATATATTCAATGTATCTGACATTGATTTAAGCTCCCTTTCAATTATATAAGCACCTGTAATGAATACCTGCAATTAATTCAGACAAAGACGGCAACCGGAACATGAACACTTGATTTTTATCATAAAAATTTGCATATATAAAGCCTGCTGCCCTAAAATTTGAGGCTTTGTTTGCATGCAAAGCAAGCATGAATATTTTCAACTTCACCTGGGCACCTGTAATAATATGCAGACAATTAATCAGACTTAAATCAAGCTCCTTCAAACCTAGGCGCCAAACTTTGAAGCTTTCCGAAGTGAAAACACTTCTTTGAGCAAAAATCTCTCCTTTAGACGCCAAAATTGTCCGGGCTGCACTCCTTTACTAGAAGAATTAATTAATTCATCATTATGGCAGCCCATGCTTATATAACCTTCATCATTCTATAATTAATAATTGCCTCTCCTATTCCTGGCAATTAATTAATTAATAAACATGTTTTTTCTTCAATTTGGGCGCCTATTTTGTGCATGCTCATGGCTGCCATTAAATAAATTAATTTAATTTATTTTTAGCATTCTACTTCCAATCTACTTTGACTTCACACTATGCTTTGACCTCATGCGCCAAAAATAGGAATTAATTCCATCAATAAATACTTTAAAAAGTATTATTTCTCCTCTAGGTGGGTCACACTTTTTTGCATGATAGAGGGTTGCATTAAATAAATTAAATTTATTTAATTTTAGCATTCTATTTCCAATCTTCTTTATCCTTTCATCATGCGTTGACTTTTCCTCATGCTTGGGCGCCAATTTTAGGAATAGAAACAATTAATTAATACTTTAAAAAGTATTATTCTTCCTCTAGGTGGGTCGCACTTTTTGCCATGGCTGATTTCTATTTTTAAAAGTCACTTTTTGATGGGAATAATCACCCTGCACTGCAGCTCCAAAAATCCCATGGTCCACTTAAGTTGTTTGACTTTCATAATGGATTTTTAAGAAGCGAGTAAGAAATTTCCATCAATGCCTTAAGCAAGGCAAGTAAGAAATTCCCGCACACTGCTATTGCCTCTAATTTTCCCATCATGACTTAAGTGACTTTGTTTTCATGGGAAAAAGTACCTTGTCAAAGCGAGTACAAAATTCCCACCTACCCATTGCTTACCAAAAATTCCATTGCTGACTTAAAACCTTCCTTTCCCAAAAATGCGACTTGCCCAGAAGAGGCCTTTTTGTGCATGACTTCGTCTTTTTAGAGAGAACCAGACTTCCTGTGGCAAATTCCTTCTGGCATGACGTCCGTAGATGATTTCCAGATACTCCAGGCAAGAAAACAGACTGAACTGGCAAAGGAATTGACCTAGGGGAATTTCACAGAGAAAAACACGAAAAAAACACAAAAACGAAAAACGTTGCCAGAAGTCACAGACAAAGCCCAGGATTCATTCTGGTGGAAACCCTACTGGTATATGGGAATATTGACATGTAAAACCTCAACAGGGTTAAACCGGAGCACAATTTACCTCAAACGGGGCTTAAAATAATTAAATAAAAATTTCCCATAGGAAAACCCCAATGACAAAATATAACGAGTTTGGGCATCTGGGTATTTGTCGAAATTGGCTTATATGACTCTCTGGGAATATCTTGACGCAATATAGACATTTTTTGACAATAAAAACACAAAACGACCCATTATTTTAAAAGTACAGACAAGTCACCAATTAACCAAATCTGACTTTTATAACCAACATACTGAAATAAAATCCAGCGAACTGAATTCTTCAAGCAGCGGTATAAAATATATGCCAAACACTAAATTTACTTCAAATAAGCTTGCCACAAATTAGAGATATCTTTTATGCAACCAATAAAACCATGTAGACAATGACAAATTGAACCAACACACTGCATTGAAATTAATAAATGTCCAACAAAGAGAAGCCACAACAAAATTATGGATTATGGGTATAGAAACCCCAAAAATCATGAAATTGTAGATTCCAGCCTTGATAAATATGTCAAATCAGATTATGAACTGAAAATGCAAATTTATGTTCACTAAACCCTCAAACCCTACACCAAGGTAGGTCGCTTCACATGTAGGAAGAAAATAACAATCTGAAAACGAATATTCTCTCCTCAAATTTGCCTTAAACTTCAATACCAAGCAATGATGAAGGGTTTTCCTCCTTCACCAAACCACGTTTTAAAAACAGGCAACTAGATCTACGATTACACACTAGAAGGGTTTTCATCCTTCTAGAAAGCCACACAAGAGGGTTTTCATCCTCAAGTGGAAGAACAAGGAGCAACAAGCTCTCAATGCTCAAGATTAGGAAAATGCGCCAAAACTAGATGCACAAATGATGTCTTAAGACTCATTTTATATTCCTCTATTGGCACCAAAGCTTGAAAAGGTAAGGCCGACCCATAAGAGATGTTCTTTTCTTTCTTTATCTTCCTTTAATTGACTTAAACTCAGCCGACCGGCTATAAGAGGGAAAACACTAAAAAGAAAATATAAAAATTAGAAAAACAAAGCAAATGGAAGCTAAATGTTCCCCTCCAACTCCTTTTTTTCTTGGCCATGGAGAAGGAATGGCAAGAAGTCTAAATCACGCTCTCAAATTGGAAAAAGGGGACATTACACTCTTAGACAACTCCTAAAATCATAAAAATGTAGATTTTAGCCTTATAAAATGTGTGCAATCGAATGATGCAAACCAAACATGGAGAAACCCTTCAAATCAATGCAAACCCCACTCCTAAGAAATTCACCCCACTTGGAAAAGCTGAATTATTGGCTTAATATGCAAAGAAATGATTGTTTTCACCTTTAGAAATTAGTACAAGTCCATCCATGCAAGAATCAAGCCATACATCCATCAAAACACCTCCAAATTGCTCATGATGCAAGTTACGTAGGGCTAGATAAAAAGATATCAGCTCCAAATATCTTAAGATATTCAATTATACCAAATATCCTTGAGGGTTTTCGTCCCTGAAGGGATCTCGAACAAGGGTTTTTGTCCTTACAACCTTTACCAAGAGGAAATAATAAGATTCTAACCCTAAAACATCATAATGACCGAGCATCCTCCTTTTATAACATAAAGGGTGTTATATCATAATTTAAGGCCGACCTTATAATATTAAAGTCTATTTCTAATTTGAGCAAATATGCTCACCAAACAACTAATTAACTAAGTAATTTATTTCATCTATTAGAGCGTTAGGCATCCAATAGGAATACAAGACAAAATAGTGCGATATTTCCTAAAACTAATCCAGTATATCTTGGACTTGGTGACTTTCCTCTGGCTCCAAATCCTTAGTCCCACAAGGAAGGAATGGGATAAGGTCGTGATCAGATTAGGATGCATAACTAATTTATTTATAGCAAAATGACTAGCTTGGAAAACCCGGGCATTACACGCCTCGTGAGACATGATCCATTTCCTTTCGGGCATCATAGATTTTCTGCAACAATCTCACTATCATCCGTCGAATTTGAATTCTTTCTCGAAGGATTCCACACCTGAGTGTTTCGCATGTTGCTCAAAGTGAACCATTTTTTAAGCTCAAAAGGAGCATTGGAGAAAGCATCTATGCATTTACTAGTCGAATGTCATTCCTTGAAGGGTGGTTACAAAATCTCTTAAACACATACCTTCATTTGTGTGCCCACCGCAATCCATGTGGTGATGAACGTTCCATAATGTTGTACGGAATCCTCTAATTTGTCACTAGTGAACTTTAGGAACTTCTACTTTTGTAGAGATGGAGTTGATGGGATACCATGGTTCGGTATAATTCTTTGAAAATGGGTCTCACCTTAAGAAGATATGCATCGAATGTTCCTTTACGCACTTAACATTGTCGAGACACGTCCTTACATTCGACCCTTCCTTCAAAGGAATCATATGATATCTTGCCCGGCATAACATCCCTTTTCAAGAAATTTCCTTCAACTAGACCTTCAATTTCCCACAGCCAAACTTTACACGTGGTTCTCTTTGCAAAGCACCCTCCAACCCAACCTAGTCGACAAGGTTTACACTTCCTTCGAAAGAGGTGATTCTCTTGTTTTGAAAAGCACCCTCCAATTCAACCCGAACTAAAAAATGAGTAAAAAGACAAGGCTTGCACTTCCTCCAAATTGAGCTTTCCACAACCTCTACCCCACCTTCTCTTGAATGCAATTTCCTTGACGAGGACATTCGAATTTCCCACACGCGTGAACTTGCACACCGTGGTTCTCTTCAGCAAATCTAAATTTACCTTCCTTGAAGAGGTGATTATATTGCAAGTTTGAGGGTCCACTCGTAGGGTCCACCTATGTTGCTCTAGCTAATCCCTTCATTTGATTTTGGCTCCAACTTATGCTTCGCCTTTGGCTTTAATTTTGTCTTTTGTTTTGGCTTCTATTTTTCTTGATTGTTTTTAGAAGTGACTTCCTATCACAATCTGTCCTCTTCAATGTTGCTCCACCAATTGAGTAGACCATTTATCTTCTTGGTACCCTCCCTCTCTTTATGTATCTCTTGCCTTTGTTCGGGAGACAATAGCATGAACTATTTCTCGTATGCATTGGTCTTCTTCTTTTTGAACTCTTTGTGTTGTTGTAATATCTTTTATTGTGATTCACGGTTATATTCGAACATAAATCTTAGAAGACAATGGGATGCCTCGTCACGCTTCTCTTTGAGCTGGCTTTAACTTGACCCAATGTTCTTTAAGACAATAAAGCCAAAATATAGTATGATTAATGTCTACTAAGATACTAGGCTATCAAAAACAGCATACACATAATTGTAATTGCATAACATACCATGGCAAAGTAAAGCATCCGAACAATATCAGCTTGTATTCATAAAAGGTAAGTCTTGATACAATCCACACAATACAAGGAGGACCTGATAAAACCACCCATTCACCAATGCATGTCCTATTTATTAGACAAATGGTTGTCGGTTGAAACAATTGTCACCTTCCAAACATAGCCAACAAGTGTCATTACAAACTAAAATATGTTACTACACTAATAACCATGACAATACTAATATGTCAGTCTACATGTGGTGCTCTAAATTTTTGCTACTTAGGAAGAGAGTTTCTTATCGTGTAATGACCCTTTCAAGGGTTTCAACCAAGCACACCAAATGCAGATCTGAAAATTAAATTGCAACAGACTAAAAGTATAAAATCAGTGACTTAAACTATCACCAAATATGACAAAAATCACCACAAAACACCACAAATCAATTTGCCACAATTATGTATATATTTTATGGAATATTAAGAGCCAAAAATACAAAGAAATGCTAAAGATCTCATTGTTGGAAATTAATTATAAACTGGAAATTGCAGCCACAAGGAAAATATGAAATATGGGTCTAGAAACCCTCTAAATTCACCAAACTTCAGATTCCGGCCTTTAAAAATATTACAAATCAGATTGCCAAACCAAATTTCTCAAGTACTTCACCAAATCTTCCAAACCCTACCCAAGGGAGGTCGCTCCACCCTAAATAAATCAAATACTAGCTGAAAATTACAAATATCTCTTCAAATCAGCTCTTTACTTGAAACCAAACAATGATGAAGGGTTTTCGTCCTTCACCCAAGCCACTAGAAGGGTTTTCGTCCTTCTATGAAGTCTCACAAGAGGGTTTTCATCCTCAAGTGGATGAACAAGGAGCAACAAGCTCACAATGCCCAAGTAGAATAAAATGTGCCAAGTCTAGATAGCAATTGGTGTCTCTAATCCTCTTTTACATCCTTTGGCGCCAATGTACAAATAGAAAAGGCCGACTTGTATAATGCAAGGAAACACTAAAGAAAATATAAAAATATTAGATAAAATATATTATAAAGATGCTCAAGGTTCTTCTCCTTCATTTTTGCTTCTTTGCCATGGAGAAGGAATGACAAGAAGACCAAATTTCAGCTCTTAGGTGGGAAAAAGGGACAAAACATATCGTCAGTGAGAGAGACGAATTACACTTGCTTTTTGATATCTAATGCTTTCACAGTCCATATGTTTCGAATGAAAATTTCTAGAAACACTATGGAACTTTAAGATCAACGTTGTGGATCACATTTCGTGATCCATCATCAAGATGAAAAGAAAAATAGCTATGGATTGTGGGCTTGGTCCTCCTCAAAGATACAAAATAAGGTCCCAAGATGCCAATAAAATCAAAACCATAGGAAGATTTTAATAAATACTTGCTCGAAACCAGCAAGGTCCTTTTTACATTTTTCTTGTTGATGCTAGATTATTTGCTCAACAATATGAATTTTATGCATTGCATATTGGATGTTTTGTATCTAACACATACATAATTTGTCTTCGATATCAGATCCGAGACCTTCAATATATGTTTCCACTAATAAATTTTGAAAACATTATTCAAAAAATTGACTTCCAATCCGAATACTCCAGATGATTTGATTTGACGCAATCGTCCAGCTCGCTGAAATTATCAATTTGTAGTATTTCAAACTGTATGAAAAAATCACCAACAAAACTATTTCAAGTGATTGTGAATCCTTACATTTCATGCTGCAACCAGTTGTACCATTTACATGCAACTCTTTGAAATTTAGTATAAAGCTACTGTTCGTTTGACATGGTATAATCAACAAGGAAATAAGAGAATATATCGTTTGCGTCAAATCCTTTTGAATGGCTTTGATTTCTGAAGCCAATGCTTCTCTTAAGAGTGCTTTGTGATATTCTCACATGATCCTATGGAGGTGAAATTTAAGTGAAAATTACAAGAGAATTACACGGAAGTGTGACCTTCGAGAGATCCTCTCACACAAAATCAATTAGGGGTTCCTGACTTGGAGGAGAAGAAATTTAATAGGAGATCAAGGCTATTTTGAAGCTTGTGATTATGTCATTGCAAAATGGCGTTGCAGTTTCTTTATGGCATGCCTGTTCTAGTGAACTTAGACAATTTTTTGTAATGATAGCCTTTCCAAGAAGGATAAAGACCAATTCAGACAAAAAGACCTTATACAGAGTTGACAGTGATATGCAAAATGATACAATGTTGCCAAACTGTATCATTCTAAAAAGTCAAATTAGAAGTGTCAAATTTAATTTTTAAATGATTTTAAAATTTGGTTCAGATTCACATGGCTTAAAGAAAGTAAGAAGGAGCTAAATCTTTTTTTAGACACGCTAAATTTAAAGCAGCATGGAGATGGTATTAAGACTGCTGATATGAAGACATAACACTGTACTCAGATCGATTTTCATTTTATTCATTTAACTAATGTGGCTTTTTCTTTAACTAATGTGGCTATACTTATGCAGAGAAAACCCAGGTTAAATAAGCTAGAAGATTTGTGCACGAGCATTCATAAGCAGCTTTCTATACAAGGAATGCTCGAGTTTAAGAAAGAAATGAAAAAGTGTGGATCACAGCTGCTAGCTTACATCTTAAGAAGGGTTGGTCACATGGTTTAGATGGGATTTCAGTTAAATGAAAATTTAATCAACCTAACATTATTTTAGAAATAAATAATTATTTTAATATCTACAGCGCTGATATAGGTGCTCGCATTTCTTTTTAAAAGCTATATAGGGGTTATTAAATCAATCCCCAAGCTACTTGATAAGGAGGAAATCACGAATCTGAGAACTGTCACACATCCAAATGCCTCGGGCTTTGAGAAAGTGGCAATGCTCAATTTAGCACAAGACTTGTCAAAAGTTCAAAACTGAAGAGGTATAAATTCCAGCGCATGATATCTCCATTAGACCTGTGAGCTCTTAAAAGTACATGGCCACAGCAACTGAAGGTATGTGAATGAGTAAATAGGCAGCAGAGAGCAGGGGATAAGCAAAGAACATAGCAGACTACAGTTTCCTTGGGAAACCAATCCACAACTTTTAGTTTCTTCATAGCCACCATATACCTCGAGGTGTTTCTCCAGCAATCAGCCTAATCATGATTCATTTGAAATATCCTCATGGTGTATCTACCATTAGTTTCTACAGAAGCCCCTTCATTCACATACGTTACCAACAGCCAAAATCCCTTCACCAAGTTCAAGCTCAATATCATTGCTGTAAATTTCTCTGATGGGGAAGAGACAACATCCGGAAGGACTGTTCTGCAACCAACGGTGAGGCCAGCACAGGGCTCTATTCTGTGCTCAAGCACTTCGGGAGCCAGATTTCTATTGTCCACGCTTCGTTTTCTTGCCACCTCCATTTGCTCGGACTATATGACGAGCACGTTGACCACTTAATGGCTAAGCCAATGTGGAGTTACGCAAACACGATGTTCCTTAAATGTCTAGACTCTACAAGAATCGTAATTAAGAAGTCCCCCATCTTTCTTTGCATAATGCCCAGTGTGTTGGCCACATCTTTTATATAAATGGGGGAAAAGTACATGAAGGCATAACCATCCCCTATAATGTCCCCAAATGGGACTATTTGACCCCAACTTGGATTTTAGGCCAATCCCAAACCCCAAATGCACATAATAGAATTTATGTCAAATCATCCAATGCAGATCTGAATTTATTCTAGGAATTGTTACTACGTATAGAAGAGAAAACCTATACAAAGCTGACTTAGAACCACAGAAATGTATCACAAACTATTCAACAATATTTACAATGGTAGAAACATGAAAGAAATACCCGAATAGTGCTCCAAATCAGGCTGGAATAATTTACTTAGATCTGCAGACAGGCTGCCCATAAACACAGCTGTACATAATGCTTCTAAGCCTCCAAATATTCAGAAATTAAGAGAATCTGATAATTAAAAATCAGGGAAAATACAGCAGCCAAGAGCAGCTCAAAAGCAGCCCTAGATCACCCCGAATCATCCCCAATGGTAGTCCCTATACCAGAAATAAGGGCATACAATCAATGTTTTAAAAATCAGAACTGGTCGAGGGTTAGACTGGACCGGAACAGGAATCGGACCATAACCGGACTGGTTCAAACTTTATGAACCGATTTACTAAAAAACACAAAAAATTATATTTTTAATGAAAACAATATATTTGAAAGATTAGAAACCATGATTCCATCTATTACACACAAAATATGCAAAGTTTGCTCATGTATATACTATATAACATGTAAGAAAGGAGTTTATAGCAAAATTAGGGTTTAGGTCAGCTAAAAAGCTGAACTTTTAATTAAAATGTTATTTTTTACAAAATTAGCACTGTATTATAGTCATTTTTCTAGCTCAACTGGTTCATAGCTAAACCGGACCGGTTGGACTAGTTTGGTACCAAACCGGCCAGTTGCTTATGGAAAGCGGTCAGTTCAGTACCAAACCGGTCCACCGGTCCGGTTTGTATACCGGTTTGAAAAAAAAACATTGGTGTCCCCAAGTTTAACCCTAAAATCGAGACTACCCCATGTTAAAAAAAAATTGTACTTTAAAAATAATGGGTCGTTTTGTGTGTTAATTGCTAGAAAGTGTCTGTATTATGTCAAGATATTCCCAGAGAGTCATATTAGCCAATTTTGCCAAATACCCAAATGCCCAAAATTGTTATATTTATCATTGGGGTTTGCTGCGGGAAATTTGTATTTAATTATTTTGAGGCAATTTATGCTCGGCTTAACCATGTTGTGATCGTACATGTCAATATTCCCATATACCAATAGGGTTTTAACCAAGAATGGATCCTGGGCTTTATTTGTAACTTCTGGCAACGTTTTGTGTATTTAGTGTTTTCCGTTTCATTTTCTGTGAAATTTCTCTGGATCAATTTCTTTGCCAATTTGGCACGATTCTTGGCGGAAGTATCTGGAGATCACCTATGCACGTTGTGCCAGAAGGAATTCGCCATCGGAGGTCTGGTTCTCTCGAAAAGATAAAGTCGTGCACCAAAAAGCTTCTTCTAGGCTGGCCACATTTTTGGAAAAAGAGGGTTTGAAGTGAATCATGGGATTTTTGGAAGCAGCAAGCAGGTGGGAATTTTGTACCTGCCTAGCAAGGTACTTTTTCCCATGGAAGCAACGTCACTTAAGTCACAATGGGAAAATTAGAGGCAAAGGCAGGCGGGAATTTCTTACCTGCCTTGCAGGGTAAAAATTCCCATTGTGAAATAAAAGAAAAATCACTTAAGGCATGAATGGGGTTTTATTACCTACCTTGTAGGGTAAATAATCCCATTATGAAAGTCAAACAACTTAAGTGAATCATGGGATTTTCAGAGCTGCCTTGCAGGGTAAATAATCCCATTGTCAATTGACTTTTAAAAATAGAAATTCCTTATTCCAAAAAGTGCAACCCACCTTGGGTGAATAATAATGCATTAAATAAATATTTGTTAATATTTATTCACCCAATTTTGTGAAAGATCCCAAACCCGTTTTTGTCTAAATTCTTTTATATATAATTATATATATATATATATATATAATATATATATATATAATGCTCGCTCGAGATCTGAACCGATAATATCAAAGGAATTCATGAAACATCACACTGAAACTGCATAGATAATTTAAATACAGCAAACCCCGCAAACCGGGCGAATACGAATAGGCGCCTAGGGTTTAACTGGCAGATTTCTTTATAAATATTTCAGCTGTGTATTTAATAATGATTTATGAAGCTAAATATTACAGCAATACAAATATAAAACTGCAGAAAGATTTAATAACAGAGATTGTCCAAAAACCCACAGTAAATGAATCAAAACCCTAGCCGATTTGATATATTTGCTGCTGGGAATTACAATAAATATCTATCATGAAAAATACCTCTGTTACAGCAATAAATAACTGTAGAAGAAGCCGCCCCACTCAGATAGATGTGCAAATGCCCACTGCTGCAATTTATTCTTTTCTCTGAAACTGCTGGAATGTTGAATAACTGTGTAAACAATGAAGATTCCTGGATGGAAGCTTCTCTCACTGCTCCTGGGGTTTTTGTCTGCAAGAGGAATAATCCAGAGGGTTTCCGTCCTTGGATTCTGTCTGCAAAAGCTCTGTGCTAACTGCTGTGTAAAAATAATAATGTTCTGAATGCCTTCCCCAAGTCGCATTTTTCCCCATATAGCCAAAAACCCTTCCAAGAAACAAGTCACACTTTTTGGCTAAAACCATATAATTAATATTTAATTAATTATTTTGCTTCACTAAGCAAGTCGCATTTTTGGGTTTATTTGATCATTACCCAAACAAGTCGCATTTTTGGCTAGGAAGGCAATTTAAATAATTTATTAATTTATTTAAATGCACTTTCCTAAGTCAAAGTCACTTAAACAATCTATTAATTCATTATATGTGCTTTAATGATATTTTACTTTATTTTGAGCACCATATAATAAAATTAATAAACCGAAGTCACCCTTGAAAACACCCTTTGGCCGTCGGGTAGACAAAACAGGCCAAAGGTCTTCGACCGAACTATTCGAGAAAGAGGGACATTACATTTTGGTGCCCTAGCTTGTAAAAAAGTCAACAAAGGGAAGTGAACAAAAAGAAGTTGGAAATGAGACAGTTCTAAAATTAAATAAATATTATTTATTTAATGTAGCCACTTCATGTCAAAAGTGTGCCCCATTTGGGAGAGAAATAATACTTTTTTAAGTATTAAATGATTTAATTAATTCCTATTTTCAATGGCTAAGGTCAAATCATACTTTGTGAGGCTTGAGTTAACCGAAGCGTAAGTCTAAAATTAAATAAATTTAATTTATTTAATGGCAGCCATGAGCATGCACAAAATAGGCGCCCCATTTGAAGAGTAAAGCTTATTAATTAATTAATTAATTGTCGGAATAGGAAAAGTATTAATTAATTATATAATCATGAGGATTATATAAGCAAGGGTTGTCATAAGGATGAATTAATTAATTCACAAGCAGAGAAGTGTAGCCCAGACAAAAAGTGCGCCCCATTTGGAGAGGATTTTTGCTCAGAAGGTGTAATTAATGCTAAAAGCTTCCAGAATTGGCGCACAGGTTGAAGGAGGTTGATTTGTGTCTAGATAATTGTTTGCATAAATGATACATGTGTTTAAGTGAAGTTGGTAAAATTCATGCTTGCTTTGCATGAAATAAAACATCAAATTTGGGGCAGCAGGTTTGAATTATGCAAATTTTTATGATTAAAATCTATTGTTCATGTTCGGTTGTCATCTTTGTCTGAATTAATTGCGGGAATTCATTACAAGTGTTTTTATAAGAGAAAGGGAGCTTAAATCAATGTCAAATACATTGAACATATCCTCCGAATCAAGAATTATCTAGATCCGCACCGGTTGTGAAGAATTCCGGCCAAATAAAGAGGAAAATAATTGTTGAGACAAAGATTACTCCACCATGGCAAAGCGGGATGAACGAGAAAGCTCGGAAAGCATCATGCGTAGCTTCTAGATTTGCTAAAGTCAATAGGCCCAAATCCAGATTCAGATCTCATAATTGCAAAAGCTTCCGGCACAAAGGCTTCATCCTCTTGTTTCAAATGCAGCCCATGAAGAAGTCAGTACATGGAAAATTCCTTCCAAGATTTTGTGCATGTTCTCCCAATCTTCCAGTTGAAGCCTTCATTGAATTTGCATTCACCCGGAGTGTTTTCCAAAATTTTTAATTGCTCATATGCAATTAAAAATAAAAATGATGAGTTATTTATGGCAAACATTGCACTGATGCATGTACAGGAGAAGAACTGCAAAAGCTTCAAGGATAAAAGGGAAGACAAGGCAAAGGCAACACCCGTAAGCAAAATTCCAGATCCAGCCACTTCCAGATCCAGTCGTTTCAGATCCAGTATGGTGAGAATCAAGGGCAAAAGAATCAACTGCATGCAAAATGTGAAAAAAGAACAAGACTGCAACTTTCCTCTTCCTTCTTCTTTCCTCCGACAAAGTAATTGAGCGATCAATTAAATTATAAAACTTAAGTGATTGGTTTAAAAGCCATTACTTGAAGAAGTCAACTACTTGGAAATAGGTGGCATACATGCAAAATCGAAAGGCTTTATCTTGAGTTGCGAATCATGCATGTCATGCAAAGAGGAATTCCAGGAGGGAGATTGTCGATTGTTTCCTTTCCCACTTCCACATGTGTCAGTTCAACTAAAAACTTCCAACTTATAATTGCCCCTTTACATTCTATAAGTAGAGGAAGAACCTTCGGGTTAAAGATCAGAATTTGTAAGCAGCATTCTTGGTTCCAGACTTTGTCTTTGAAACCCCGATAGCCACTTAAAGCAAAGGAATATAAAGGAGCATATTTCCGAAGAACTTTGTGTCACGGTGTATTTTGTTTCTAGGTTTTGTCTTAGATCTACTTATAAAGCGTGTTATGTTAGATCTAGATCTGAAGCTGCCTTTGCTTATAATTTGTGTGTTGATATCTATTGGTTCCGTCTATGTGCATGCAATCAACTCTATTATCTATTAATTGGGTTGCACATCTTCCCTATTTCTTCCCTGTGTTTTATTATTCCCTTCTCCTTTAAATGTTTCATTTCTTTATGATTTAACTTGCTTACTTGCTGTGCAAAACTATACAAACTATGGTTCATGAGCTGCATGGTTAAAATAAAACCCCATATAGATACTAGCATATTTTATTGACAAATTTGGCATGGGAGCCTCACCGGTAAATGAGGGAGATTTATCTCATGACTGCCTAGGTTTTCAGCTATGCAGAAAATCTAGCTAACAAACATCGAACCGGCCGGTTCTAGTTCGGTTCGATCGTTTTTAAAACACCGCATATAATATAATGGCAATATCTTCTTTCAAACCCTGACAAAAATATGCAAACCTTCTTCATTCAACTTTTGGAAAATAAACTAAAAATCTTTGCTAGCACAATGGAAACCCTTGTGTAGAGAAACCTCACAAACTCTTAGAGGGTTTTCTTCCTCAAGAAGGTATTTCTAAAGGGTTTCGTTCTTAGAAATAATTTTGACAAAGCTCAAAGCTTCAGACAAAATCAAAAATTAGAAAATGATCAAGTGTCTCTCCAAAGGCAAATCGACTTTTCTTTATAGAACTTAAGACCCCAAATAGCCACCCTTGGTGACCAACCAAATTTTCCTCTCATTAAATGTTTTTCCCACCAACTTTTCTTCCTCATGCAAGTCGCATTTTCCTAGAGTGAATAACTTGGCCCATATGCTCTTACATTATTTTCCTATTTATTTTTGCTCCTTAGTGCAAGTCACGCTTTCTAGGCAATGTTTTAAAACCGGTGAACAGAAGAACCGGAACCGGCCGGTTGCCGGTTAGTACTTGAACCGGCCGGTTTGTAAGGAACCGGCCGGTTTAGTACTAAACCGGTCGAATGATCGGTTTCATCTTGAACCGCCGAGTCGGGATTTTTTCCGTTTTTTGGCATTTCTTTCCTTTTTGGATTTTTGTGTGAAAAAACATAAGCATAGAATAAAATTTGCCATTTTTGAAAGGGTCAGGGAAGACATAGCAAAGAAAAACTTGCATGTGCCATAACTTTTATTCTGTGGCTCCATTTCGTGTGTCGCTTTTTCTAAAAGTGTATATTTTCTTGAGCTCTACGTATTGATGGCAATATTTTTCTTATTTTCATAAAATCCATTTTTGCACCTTTTTAGACCAAGCAACTTCTTGCGATCTTCGAAAGGATCATGAGCTTTGATCGCCTATATGCATTAGTAATTAAAAATCTTTGGATAGCTTTCAAAACTCAAACGAGTACTCGCCAAAACTCGGTGAGTATTCTCCCGTGCTTGACTAATCGTCCCCACCGCCAACTTGGTCACAACCTGCTTATTCAAATGTTGACTTCACATATCAACAGATGCATAGGTTTTTTTTTGCTATTTTAAGAGTTTTTTTGTGTTTACACTCCAATTTGTGCATCTTCAGACACAACACTGAATGCTATCGTAGAGGTCCCAACAAAAAGAAAGCATTAATAGCAATGAAAGAAAACGCTGCAAATACACGGTTTTGGCTGCAAATTTATGTTTTTTAAAGAAATTTGAGTATTTTTTAAGTTGCCGAGTATTCCCGAGTATTGGCCGAATATTGCCAAAAAAATTTCAAGGATCTCACGAGTATTTGCCGAATGCGAGTATTCCAACTATGGTACTATATACATGAGAAAACTATGCATATTTTGTGTGTAATTGTTGGAATCATGGTTTCTAATCTTTCAAATATATTGTTTTCTTTAATTATGTGTTTTTACTAAACCGGTTCATAGAGTTTGAACCGTCGGTTCTCGGTTCAGTCCGGTCCAACCCTTGACCGGTTCCGAGTCCGGTTCCAATTTTTAAAACATTGTTCCTAAGATAAAACAATTTGGCCCAAGTGCTTTTCACTATATGTTGCATTTTTCTATTTTTAAGTCACTAATAAATTATTATAAGTGCATCTAATGTTTTCTTTTATTTTATTTTTATTTTGCACTTTATAATAAAATATTAGAACTTAAGTCACCCTTTTTTGCATCCCTTAGCCGTCGGGTAGACAAAATAGGCTAAGGGTCTTCGATTGGGAAGGGATATTACATCTCCACTATATAATGAGTAGTAAAAGACCTAAGCACAAGGCACACAAGTCTAATAATTTTCATTACACTAATTTGGAGTCTACCCAACATTTTTAAACTTATACTTATGCATATGTTGTATCACAATGTCGACAGAGCATCATATACTATATATGGCATCATGTAAACTCTCCCCGTCCCATAAGCATTATCAAGATCATCGAATCTATTATATTAAAACTACACCTCGTATGAAATCGCTATCAATAACACAAGTCACTTCAATCGAGGTGGGCTAGTGAAACATTATTCGCTAAGGTGCCCGGTTTCAAAATTATGCCCTCAAATAAGTAATCAAGCTCTCAAAGTAATAACACATAAAATTTCAACATGTATGCCCCCAAACCTCCAAAGTTTAACTATTACGACCCTTATAATGTCCTATACATTATAGGGTCCACCATAGGAAGGAAATGTCTACCAAAGGAAGAAACATCTTGGGAGAATCATTCTTCCACAGATATGCATCTTATAGACCATCATATTTTTATTCTCGGGTCATCGGTGTAATTATATATTCTAGTAGGCAATGTATCATGTGGTTAATAATTGTATTGTCGAACGTAGGTAGTTGTAATACCTCTCATTTGTATGTTGTATTGTTGATGGTTGAGTTAACTAACAACCCATGAGGTTTATTTTAAATAGAATGGTGTACATCGAGGAGCGGCACTTGGATCTGGTCATTCCTGAACTGTGTGAATTGTATTTAGACTTGCATCTTATGAATACAAGTTGTTATTGTTTGAATAATTTGTTCTTCCATAGCATGCTATGCAATTACTATTTTATCTACGTTGTTATTAATTGTCTAGTATCTCAGTAGACATTAATCATACTACATTTTGGCAACGTTACCTTAAAGAGAATCGGGTCAAGTTAAAGGTAGTTCAAGGAGAAGAGATGGATGACGAGACACCCCATTATCTTATATAACATCTATATACAGAACAGATCCATGAAACATAATAGGAGTATGAGTGTGTGTGTGTGTGTGTGTGTGTGTGTATTACAACAACACAAAGAGGTAATGACGAAGAAGACCAATGCATATGAGCAATAATTCATGCTATTGGGTCTAGACAAAGGTGGGAAAGAGACATACAATCAGGGAGGAAACCAAGAAATTAAATGGTCTCTTTGATTAATAGAGCAAGAAAAAACGATAAGGATTGTGGCAAGCAACAAATTTAAAAAATACATCAAGGGAAACACAAAGCATGAAGATGAAGGAAGAAGCATGAACCAAAGCATGACATCAAGCGTGAGGACGAAGTGTGATGCCAACACATGAGGCTGAAGCGTAAGGCCAGATTATGAGGCCAACGCATGACATCAAATCCCGAGGGCAAAGCGTGAAGCCAGCACGTGAGGCCAAAGTGTTTAGCCACAACTAATGGACCACACACCACTCGCAATAAGGAGTGGGTAGAGATTTCCATAGCCCATTCTAGTAGAAGTGTGGACCTTGCCGTCTAGTTTGGTTCGGAGGGTGCTACAAGGGAATCACGCGACAATTGAGGGCAGCTCTAAGGAAGAGTTAGATCACAAGTAAGGGGATCTAATGGCATGTAAGATAGCCTACGGATCCTGTCGAAAGAAGGGTCAAGCATAGGGACGTTTCGATAGTTCTAAGAGTGGAGAGGACCGTCTAATGTGACCTTCTTAAGGAGGAGACTTGTGTTTATAAGACCATGCTAGAGCCATGGTTACCCAATCAATGCCATCTCCATAAAAGCATAGTTTGCCAAAGTTCATCGATGATGAATTGGAGGATCCCATATGACACTACACCAAGCTCAGAGAGCAACTCAAAAACACTCGGGAAAGCTTTCAAGAAAGAATTCAAACTCCTAAGGGATGATGATGGGATGGTCGCTGAAATTTATAATACCTAATAGTGCAAACACGAGAATTCACGCTATAGCAACAGGCTTGGAGAACTATTGGAAAACCCAAAACAAAACCTATTAATAGCTTGAAGAAGTGGTGGTTCATGAAGGGTTGGTACCCTCATTGCGGAGGATGATGAAGGTGGTCCCACCCTCATCACACAAAGATGCATACAACCGAGCTATGGAAATTAAGAGAGAGAAAGAGATGTCACGATTGAAAGAATGCAAAGAAGACAACCACGACTCCAATGATGGCAATGTACATAGATCAGTCCAAGCCTTGAGAAGAGACCTGCTTTGAATATGAAGGAACTATAGGGAGACAATAAGAACGAAGGTGAGGATATTTTGTGTGAAATTTATCAAGTTACAAGGCATTAAATTTAGGACCGCCCATACAATTTGTGGAATAAGAGCGGCCAAGTACTATTCACACAAGGACAGCCATCAACACCACTCACCACATCGACAAGGAACTGTCGAAGGTAAAATAATAGTGGAGGAGGTAGTTGGGTTCAATACGACTTCGAAGGACAGCTAATTATACATCGTTCCAGGTGCAATGAGTGCAGCCATTTCACAAGAGATTTCCCTTACCAAAATGACATTGGAGTTCTCTATAAATGGTGTGGACATGGGAACCATGACAATGAAAATTGTCCAAAGCAAGCCAACATCAATATGATTAAAGTAGCCAAGGGCAAGGAAGTTATGGCAATTACTAGAGCACAAGTAAAGAAAGCCAATTACCCTAAGCCATGTATGGAGAAGCAAAGATTGGCTGAAGCAGTGTTGGGAGTCAAGAGATCCATGGTTCAAGAGCAACGTCATTCAGATGAACATAAAAGCACAATAATGAGCAGACTAGAGTCCAAGAAAACTATTGCAGGATATTTCTTGCAAACTTTTGTACCCGTGAAGATAGTTGACCTTTTTACAAAGCATCTCATGCCTTAAGAATGTTATAGCAATTACCATACGAGAGATTGACTCAAGCATGGAGAATAAAAAGGCACATTTAATGTCAAATGGTATAGCATTGGATAGTGGGGGAGAAAGCAAAAGAATGAACCTATAGTTTTTCAACCCCCATTATCAGGTAATCTAGTGATTGATCCTCTACTCCTAACAATGAATCTAGCATGATAGTCAGTAGGCGTACATATGGAAATACTAAGCCACAATTCGACAATGTTATTGTCAAGCATATCAGCAAAGCATCAAGGTACTAGGTGTATTGATGGGCCATAAGCTAATTATTGGAACCCAACTATTTTTGCTAAATTTTGTGGTCGCCTTGTCGAAGAATAAGTCTTGTGATCCACTATTGGGTCGAGGTTCCTTGATAGCAACAAAGGTAGATCATATTTGGAAAAAGAATCTAAGCTCCATTGAAAACAAATGCCAGAAGTATGTCACAGTCTTGAAGAATCGAGCAGTTAGTGAGGAAGTAGCCTTGTCAAACTCATTGGATTCAAATTCCAAAAATGAATGCTTGGTTGACGAGAACCGATATACAACAAATTAAAAGGATAAAGGGGTCTTTCAGTTACAGCTATGCTCCAAAGATGAGACAAAATACTTCAGCAAATTGTTCCAATGGAAGGTGGAAGACTATGAAGTGCTCCACCTTTATTGTAATAATAAAGAGCTTATGGAGATTGAGGAAGCCCGAGAATTGCAGCAAGATGACCAAAAGCATATGTTTGTAATGTTCAATCCTTATAAACCACCATAGATGGCTTACCCACTAGAGGTCAAAGAATTTAACGTGAGGGGTGCAAAGTTTGATGGTATGATGACCTACTGATTTGCAAGGGCAACAAACATCCACCTCAAAGAGCCAACATCCATGAGCAAGAACATGGAGTAATAAAAGGTGAAGTACGGCTTATTTGTAATGTACGGGCAGTTCTTGTAGGTATGTTCAATTGGATGAAGTGATGCAACATTTGCCGACAAAGGCTTTGTCAAGACAAAGGAAGTGTTATTGTGGCCATTGCTTGTGGCACAAAGAATTTACAATAGAGCGAAAAAGACAAAGGAAACATGTGCATGATAAATATTCAATGTACAAGAATTTCAAGTTGGGATGTTTTTATTAAAAAACCAAAGGGCCCATCGAAGAAAACGATGTAATGGACAAATTTGATGAGGTTAAGATTTAAAAGCTAGGGAAACAAAAAAAAGAAAAGAGTGAGTTGGAGAGTACTCTTCAAAAGAAGTGTACGGCCCTCTTCCATACTTAAACGCAATGTATGCGTTCAAAAGAAAGAGCCGTACAACCTACGAAGACATACGCAAAGAACACATTGTACATTACTTTGTTGTAACCATATGGTCCTCAACCGTACACTCCCTTCCTTGCTTACTTGGCATTCCACCACCCAATGTTCTATTTTCCAACGGTGTGTCACCTAACGAAGAATTAGTTAACGGATCATCAATACGTCAACTTACAAAGTGTGTCGACCGATAGTGTCCTAGATGGTACATCATTGGCACCCAATGGTGTGTTGCCTAACCATTACATCAATTGAGCAAGTGTCAATAAATGAAGACTCTCCCGACAAAGTGTCATCCAATGACATTGGATCAATGGACGAAGGGTTGTTTGACAACAATGTGTCAACCAACGTTTTATCACTCGGTCTACAACAACCTTTCAAAGCCAACTCCTATATCATACACCCAAGCTCTTTATTTATCACAAAACACTTCCCTTGGGAAAAGTTTTGATCATACAATCGTTTGCCACACTACCTCCAATGCTTGATTTACGGGAAATATTGGAAAGAACAAAATATATAAATTAAAGAAAATTGAACCGTGAGTTTTCAACTGAAATGTCCCCTTCTCTAAAATAACAGGTCGAAGACCCTTAGCCCAATTTTGTTTCCCGATGGCTAAGGGATGAATAAAAGGGAAACTTAGTCATAATGAATTAATTATAAAGTGCATCATAAATTTTATTATAAGCATTTTTATTAATTTATTAATGACAAAGTTAAAAAAAGAAAAGTGACTTTATGATTTTTATTTTCCCCTAAGGAAAAATGTGACCCATGTGGAGAAGGAAAAAGGCAAAGGAAAATATTAAATGTGGGAAAAGAGATCTGATTGGTTGTGTTGAGTGGCAAAAAGGCCAAAATAAACTATAAAGGCAAGTCGCCATGGAAGGGAAGGGCATCTTTTTGCATATGATATTTTCTGATTTTTGGTATAAGCTTGCATGCTTTCCAAATCAACTCCAAAGGACGAAAACCCTTTGTAGTTTGGCTTGAGAGGACAAAAGCCCTCTTCAAGCTTAGGAAGAACGAAAACTCTACTTTCTTTTGCGAGGAAGCTCTATTCAGGACTTTCCATTGGTTTTCAAGGATATATTTCAAATTTCCAGCAGTGTTGAAGATCTAATTTTGCATCTCTATGTTGACTCTAGCTAGGGTTTAAAGGAGGATAATTGTTGTTGAGTTCTACCTTTACTTCCTAGCATTTCTATAGTGGAGCGACCCATTTCTGGGTGTGTTCTGAACACCCTAGGGCAGATTGAGGTCAGATCTGATTGGTGATTTAATTATCATATTTTTAAGGATCAAATTCAGCTGATTGGTGTAATTTTTGGGCTGAGAAAACTCTGTTTTCAAGCTTGTCTAAGAGCTATTCATCTACAGGATTTTATAAATAAATTCCAGCCTTCAATTGCTCCAAATCTGGTATTTTTCTGTTGTTATTACACAAATAACTATTGCTGATCTATTTTGACTAATAATTGGGTGATTTTTCTTCAGTTGTGAGTATATTCCATCTCCTAAGCAAGTCGCACTTTTCAGGAATAATTCAAATATGCATTATGTTTTTTAAGTATATTGTCTCGACATTGTTGTTTTAGTTCAGATTTATTGTTGTTCTGTTTGGGGTCAAATTTTATTCCATTGGGAACATTACACCGATGTCAGAGCGGTGATTCTCTCGGTGTGTGAAGAAGAAATTAGTTTTGCATTGACACGGATGAAGAGAGTTTTACATATCACTACTCAAGAAGATAAGATAAGATAAGATAAATATATTAATGTCCAACAAATGACCACAAAAGTAGGTCGAAGGGACTAGAGAAAACAACGAGCACTGATACAAGGCAAGAAAACTAAAGAGTTCTTGAGAAAGACAAAATAGAAAGGCGAGAAGAGGCAGCCGACAGGAAGAAGAAATCGCACAAACCAAAATGGGCATGGAAAAACAAGTGAAAGGAAGAACTCCGGCAAAAGAAGGAATGGGTGATAGAGAAACACCCCCACCATCAGATGAACTGAAGTGTGAATGAAATATTCACTAGAGGTAACAAGGAATTGCAAAACCGTTTGATGGAAGCTCATAGGGATCTAAGAGACTCCTTTGTAGGAGCTATAGCTGATTTGAGCAAATGTATACAAGGGTTAAGCACTACCAGACCGAAATTTCAAGGAAATCAAGGCAATCATGGTGAAGGAAGCTCTCCTATCAATCATGGGGAAAGGGTCTCAAGCAAGACCCCCTCTAAATTCTTTCATTCCAATTTTCTACAAAAAGCAAAGCCACAAGTGGAGATAGAACAACCACAAGCACTTGAAGTTGCTAAAGAAATGGATCTATATGGGGAAGAATATGCATCTTTATATCACAACACAAGAGAGTTGCTTTCTTTCGGGAGTTTTGTCAACTAAGAAGTGAAGGACCAAAGGAAAATAAGGTGAGTCCTCGAGGTCATCAAGAGCCCAGAGGAGACATACAACAAGCATTTGACAAGTTCAAAAAGGTAATGAGTTCATGCCCGGTACTTGATGTCCCAAATTTTTCAATTCCTCTTGTTGTTGAATGTGATGCATCCAGAGATGGTATTAGGACTGTACCTTATGGACAGCAAAGGTCAGCACCTTTGGGGCAGCCAAAGGGGTCTTTTGGACAGCCAAAAACTACTTCAAACAATGAGCAAAAGCACCAAATTTTGGGCAGCAAGGGGCAGCCCATTATATTGAGGTAATTCCAAATGAAGAAGAAGAAGAAGAGTATGTTGGTCCGGAAGAAGTTGTTTTGCAAGGTATGAGGAATGGTACTCCTCAAGTTGTGACAGCCAAGAGCATGGGAATTTCCTTCAAAAGAGGGCAGATTGCACGAGATGCAGATTGTGTGGAAAGAGGTACATTATCTTTTTTTATTGCAGCAGTTTTATCGTGAGGATATTCAGCCCATTCTGGACAAGGATGCTAAGAATTTGATGCAGCAAAACCAAGATATCATGAAGACCAAAGGAAATGAAGAACTTGATGACACTCCAAGGTATGGAAGGAATGATATAATGTCATATTTATTGCTGCATATTCAGATTTATTTTCCTCATGAGAAGTATGGGGAGTTAGAGGATCAAGTTTGCAATATAGAATATGTGGTACCCTTGATCCAAATTCATGTGTATGGGCATCATGAGAGCTATATATTTTGGCAAGAGCTCTCTCATTTAACAGGTACATGATCAAGACTTGTGGAGCACTACAACATGTTTGTAATGTCCCCATTTTTAAGACCCTTAGCCTATCTTTTCCCATGGGCTTTGGGAAGTTCAGTAAGGGGAAAATTATATTAAATAATTAAAGATTATTGGTTGAGGAGTATTTTTTTCATTGGACATTATAAAACAATAATTATTTAATTATGCAATTATTAATTTAATTCCCACAATGCAAAATTTTTATAAAAAATAATTAAATAACTTTTGGGTGGCTTTTAATATTAAAATCACCCTTAGAAAGGGGACGTCACACCTAAGGAGAATAAAGTATTTTTATTTTATGATTTCCCTCTCCTAGGGATTTCGAATTTCGTGCCTCCTTGTTTATAAAAGGAGAGCTTGGGATCATTGTGAGACTTATGTTGGATTGATCATTTGATTTCACTCCATGCTTGGAGTATTGGGATGTATGCCCTAGTTCTTGCATTGTGCTCTCTCATTTGGATCCATTATTGAAGAATATTGAAGACTCATTGTTCTCTCCATTGTGTTCTCTTGAGTTGAATGTGTTTATGCATTGTTTTTCCATTCCAATATTGGTGACTTGGCTCATATGTTGATGCATTAATTTGTGAGGTTAAATCTGCATGTTGTGGCTCAAATTTTAGTGATTTTGGAAGGGTTTATGGTGTTTTATTTATTGTTGCTCACTGTTGCATTTATTAGAGATAAAGCGACTTGCGTTGGAGGTTGTTTTGGCATGTTTTAGAGTGTTTTGAGCTAGATCTGTAATATGATCTGTATTGGCATATTTTTCTAAGTTTGGGACTAATATTTTGGTGTGTTTGGAGGTAATTAATTTTTCCTAATCCTAAGAACTGGTTTTCAGATTTTGGGGCTGTTTTGGAAGGGTTGCGGTGCTTCAAAATTTCATAATGATAACTCTTTAGAAAGATCTTAATTTATAAAAATTCTGCAATTTATTTGAGGGCAAAATATGGAGTAACGAACAAGTTATGAATTTTAGAAGATTTCAGCTATCTGCAAAGCTTTCCAATTGTTAAAAATTAATATTTATTTTAGATATGTTGTTTTGGGGTCAGTTTAATAGTGGATTTGATTGTAGAAATTAGGAGAAATAAGAGGGGAGTGATTTTATAATTTTTGGGGTTAATTGGATGCCCTAAATGTGTTAGGCGACCTAAGTTTTAGGGCAAAATTAGGGTTTTATGTAGTCTGTACAAAAATTGGTTTTGAGATATTGTTCTTCATATTTTTGTGGCCCAAAATCCAAAGTTTGAAGATTTTTGCTTGGATGGTTAAGCATGAATTAATTTTGGAAAATTGCAGCAGTTGGGGTTTGAATTTTAATTAATTATTTGCTGTTATAAAATTCAAATCTGAGTAATATTAGCATTCTAATTAGTTTTCTCATCTAACCCACCACTTTAACATACTCCAACCCCACTTTAGGTTGTATTATTGCTAACATTGGGTTATTTGAAGTCAAACAAAGAAGATCTAATATTCCTAGGGTGATCCAAATAATTAATTTTTGCAAATTTAAATAATATCCTAAAAGGGGATATTACAATGTTTTATCTCTTGCACATGGCATTTGGGTCTATGAGTTTGCAATTGTTTGAGGGCGAGCAATTTGGGGAAAGGAGCTTTGAAATGTCCCCTTTTCTAAAATAACAGGTCAAAGACCCTAAGCCCAATTTTGTTTCCCAACAACTAAGGGATGAATAAAAGGAAACTTAGTCATAATGAATTAATTATAAAATGCATCATAAAATTTTACTATAAGCACTTTTATTAATTTATGAATGAAAAAGTTACAAAAAGAAAAGAAAAAGTAACTTTATGATTTTTATTTTCCCCTAAGGAAAAATGCAACCCATGTGTAGAAGGAAAAAGACCATTGCCAAGAAACGGCCCCACCCCCTGTATCTAGCTTGAAACGTTTCCGATGCATTTAAACGGGTATGAAACGTCCCCAATGTTTCTGGGACATTTCATGGTTTATATATTATAAGAGTTTATTCCAGTTTGTTGTTGTGTTACTCCACTTAATCTTTTCAAATATAACCTAAATTGTGCATAGAGAATTTTCCAAACCCAGGAATAAGTTACAGTGTGCTCAGCTGTAAAGTCTTATAACAATAAAACTATATTAACAAGGAGGCACATTAAACAAGCCTAAAGATAGTTTGGGTCAGAATAATAATCCAAAGAAAGTAGGAAGAATCTAGCAGAAACCAAGAAACCCTGTGCTAGAAAGGTGTTTTGACTCAGTATATTATTGCTCCTTAGAATAGAATTTTCCATTGGAATCCTCAATCAAATGAATACAATGAAGCAAGTTACAACTATAATTTTTGAAACATGGATGCATGACAGATGATTATGAAGAAAATCTAGATGATATATTCTAGAATCTAGATTATAATCATGTATATATGAAACATTGAAATTGTAACCATGTTGAATGATGAATCTTTAGAACTTCAATGAATACAAAATATTTTGAGTGCTTTATCTCTTATGGTCCATGGACTAAAATTTTGAAAATGAGTACTATGCATATATTTATATTTTTAATTTTTTATAATATATTGTACAGACGTTTCGTAATGTTTTGTACCAAAGTTTTTTTGAAAATCGGCGTTTCCACGTTTCGGACCCATACTCATACCGTAACCCTTTCTTGGCAACATAGAAAAAGGCAAAAGAAAATATTAAATGCGGGAAATGAGATGTGATTAGTTGTGTTGAGTGGCAAAAAGGTCAAAATAAGTATAAAGGCAAGTCACCATGGAAGGGAAGGGCATCTTTTTGCATATGATATTTTCTGATTTTTGGTATAAGCTTGCATGCTTTCCAAATCAACTCCAAAGGATGAAAACCCTTTGTAGTTTGGCTTGAGAGGACGAAAACCCTCTTTAAGCTTAGGAAGAAGAACGAAAACTCTTCTTTCTTTTGAGAGGAAGCTCTATTCAGGAGTTTCCATTGATTTTCAAGGATATATTTCAGATTTTCAACAGTGTTGAAGAACTGATTTTCAAGTTCTATGTTGAATCTAGCAAGGGCTTGAAGGAGGATAATTGTTGCTGAGTTCTACCTTTATTTCCTAGCATTTCTATAGTGGAGTGACCCACTTCTGGGTGTGTTCTGAACACCCTAGGGCATATTGAGGTCAGATCTGATTGGTGATTTAACTATCAGATTTTTGCAGATCAAATTTAGTGGATTGGTGTAATTTTTGGGCTGAGAAAACTCTGTTTTCAAGCTTATCTAAGAGCTGTTCATCTGCAGACTTTTATAAATAAATTCCAGCCTTCATTTGCTCCAAATCTGGTATTTTTCTGATGTTATTACACAAATAAATATTGCTGATCTGTTTTGGGTAATAATTGGGAGATTTTTCTTCAATTGTGAGTATATTCCATCTCCTAGGCAAGTCGCACTTTTCAGGAATAACTCAGATCTGCATTATGCTTTTTGAGTATATCTTCTAGACATTGTTACTCAGATTTACTATTATTCTGTTTGGGGTCAAAGTTTATTCCATTAGGGACATTACATCAGCGCCATTTTCAGATAGTTGTTTGGGTGGACAAATTCAATGTTCAACACTTGTTCCCTGATTCAGACTTCTCGCCTCATATTTCAGCTCCACATGTTTGTAATCGTGTTCTCCCTGCTCAATCTTAATTTGTTCATATATGAATCCAGATTGTATCAGAAGGGGCTCTGACTTTTCAAAGGAGGGATAAGGCAGACTGTCATATTTGTATTGTCTTGGTTATTAGCATAATTACATATTTTAGTAGCCAACATATCATGTGGTTACAAATTTTGTCGTTGGATGTAGATAGTTGTAGTATCTTTAACTTGTATGTTCGGTTGTTTATAATTGTGTTTACCAGCAAACCATTGGGTTTTCTTGATATCATGTGATCACAAATTTTCTCATTGGAGATAGTTGTAGTATCTCTCACTTGTATGTTTGGTTGTTTATAGTTGTGTTAACCAACAACCCATTGGGTTTTCTTTCCATATCAATAGAATGATGTACGTCGAGGAAGGGGAGCTTGGATAAGGTCCTCTTTATAGTGTGTGCATTGTATTGAGAGTGATTTCTTATGAATACAAGTTGGTTCTTTTTGGATACTTTTCTTTGGCATGGTATTTCATGCGATTACGATTCTATGTATGTTGCTATTAATCGTCTAGTATCTCAGTAACAATAATCATACTGCACATCCTTCTCTCAATATGCTTTGAGAGTGTAACATATCAAGTAGTGGGGCTGCAGCCTAATTATTATATTCTTGATGGTTCTCTATAATGGTGTATCACTAGACACATGCCCCTTCATTATCTATATAAGATGATGACCTAATGTATCGTAATCATTGCATCCCTACACTCATTCTTATATATCAACACAAATAAATGTGTTCTATATCATCCTTTGTTTCTCTATACCAAAAGGCACTTCAAGAATCGTGTCCATTTTGCTCTTAGTTACCCAACAAATCAAGAAAAAAAGTACCAACTTGACTTCAATATGATTTGAAAGTCCATTATTTGAAAATTGTGTCTAAAATGACTGGAAAAGTTGAAACAAGACCAGATATTATTCGTTCGTTATGGGAAAATCCATAATTTTCGAAGATCAAATCGACCATCAGTTTCCAACCATGGGGCGAATGAAACCCAATACATAGATCGGTTGCTTAAAAAATAGAAAAAGATAAACATAATGGCCTAAACCAATGCAGCTATAGCCTCCCTCGTTCAAGACCAGCTCGATTTATCTAATGTCCCTTAAGGGCACAAAATAATGAATTCTGGATATTCACATAAACCCTTATACCAAATATGCAACAAACAGATTTTTATTCAAACCCTTATCAATAAAAAGTACAGCAGTCTGACTTCTTGCTTTTATTTATGGAAAACCAACAAGTAGAGATACCCACAAGGGGCAAAGCCTTTAGAAATCCACTTGGCACATGAATATGGAAGAAAATAATTTTTACAATCAGCAGATGAATTTATTTCTGAACTGAAATTAAAAGAGGAATACAGCTGACTGTTTGATGCCAAATCTGAAGAGAGAAGGGCTGTAGTTTTTGTCCTAGGGCAGATTAGGGCCTTGTGCAAGCCCTACCACCAAATGCACCACCCAAAACCCCTGCAACAGCTCCCACAAGGGTTCGATCCACTCCCTTAGGGGTTCACCCAGCTCTAAAAGACCTCAAAACACTCTCAAGATGCCCTCCAATGCTGCTACCACTGAATGATGGCTGCCCTAGCTGATATAAGACTGAAAATCTGATCTCTTGTGGATGCCCTAGCTGCCAACCACTGAAATTCACCTTAAAGTTGTGCCCTAGATCTGATTAACTGAAATGAAGCTTGATTGTATCCCCTAAATGGAGATACCCTGGCAGATTGAAGGGTTTTTCGTCCTCAATTGCTGAATAAACGAGGGTTTCTGTCCTCTAATGCCAAACTTCGAGCAGCATATCAAACTCTTCATGAAAATTATGTTGATAGTCAAAAGATCCCCAAATGACCCCAAGCGACCTCCTTTTATGCTTTTGAATGGCACATTTCCCAACATAAAGTCTCCAAATGGGATGTCCCACTTTGGAATTTTACTTTATTTAAAAATAAAGTAATACTTCACTTTATTTCGATAAAGTAATGTTTGTATTACTTTTTTATTTTAACTTTATTTTATTAACTCACGTATTAGATTAATAATAAACATAAGTGCTTATAATTCATGTTACTTTTGTACTTGAATTATCAATTTATTTCCTTTTTCCAGCCCATTAGCCCATGGGTAAATACTGTATAGGCTAAGCATCTTCTCCTGGATTAATCTTGAGAAGGGAACATTACAATTTATCCCTATATATAGATAAGATCATCATCCCCCATGTATCTATATGGCAAGTTCCACATATATATAGATTGGGGGACCTCCAAATAGCTAGATCCTCTCCCTCCAATATAGAGAGAGGAAGGGCCTATATGAACTAAATTGAACTCTAGGACACCCACTCTATCTATATGGCGGTAGGCCCTATCTATAGTTGGGAGGCCCATCCATATATTTAGTAGGCCATCATGCCCTAAATATCTATATGGGACCTCCACATATATGGAGTGGGCAGCTTATATATGGACTATCTAGAAATGACCCCAAGCCTCCACTTTTCTATAGCCATATGTAGATAGGGGGCCCCAACCCTATGTATAGAATCCTCTCCACCTTTAGAAGTTCAGTCAAGCCCTCCTCCCCCGGCCTTCCTATCCCCAAGATATGGGATATGGCATTTTACAAGTTGGGGTCGGCACCTCTATATTATATATACCTAACTATATATATCAACGCAAATAAATGTGTTCTATATCATCCTTTGTTTCTCTATACCAAGAGGTATTTTAAGAATCCTTTCCATTTTCTCTCTTGTTACCCAATTAAGCAAGAAAAAACAACCAACCTGATCTCCAAATGATTTGAAAGTCCAATATTTGAAAATTGTGTTTGAAATGACTAGAAAAGTTGAAACAGTACTAGATATTATACATTTATTATGGAAAAATCCATAATTTTTGAAGATCAAATCGATTGATAGTTCCCAAACATGGCGCAAAGGAAACCCAATACATGATCGGTTCTTAAAAGAATAGAAAAAGATAAAACCAACGGCCTAACCCGACATATATCCTTATATATAGACAAGGTCATCATCCACTATATATCTATATGGCAAGTGCCCCATATATAGATATGGGGCCACCAAGAAAGCCAAATCCTCTCCCGCCCATATCGGGGGGCTATCTCGAACTAAGCAAAACTTGGGCACCCACTCTATCTATAGTTGGGAGGCCGAGCGATATATTTAGTAGGCCATTGGGCCTTATATATCTATATGGACCTCCCGGCCCCCACTTATATATAGATCCTCTCCTAGATATATATAGGTCGCCCACCACATATATAGAGTGGGCCCACATATACGCAGAGGGAATTGTGGACTATTAAGAAATGATCCTAGGCCTCCCTTTTCTAGATCCATTTATAGATAGGGGGCCTCAACCCGATGTATAGAATCCTCTAGACCTCTACAAGTTAGGGTTGAGTTGTCCTCCCCTTGATCTCTTTATCCCCAAGATATGGGATATGGCACTTTAAAGGCAAGGGTTGTCGCCCTCATACTATATATACCTATCCTCCCAATCACAAGGCTACTTGAGATAGGCATATAGTATATAGAGATTTCCTACAATATATATCATATAGCTCCGTCAAGCACCTTCCCCCTAATATATGTGTGTGTGTACAGTGTTACCTAAGACTCTGGGACAGGTGGACTAGGTTTTAAGACGGCAAAACATTTCTAATTTGTGGGGACGGTGAGGGAACGGCTAATTAAAAATATTTAAATATTTAAAATATAAAAATATAGTGACTAAACTATATAAATAGAGGATATTTGATTGAGTACATATTGAATATATGTGGTTAGGCATAGGTGTTGTACCCCCTTCCTAATATGACATGATATGTATAGGGAAGAGCCTTAAAGACTCATTATGAGTGATTTAATGAAAGGAAAGGTGGTTTGAGTCTCCTTATCCTTTGTCACGTAAAAAATTCAAGCCAAAAAAAGAAAAATAAAAATTAAAGAAAACGTAGGTACATGTGAAAAGATCCCAAAAGATGGTGAAATCAATGGGGAAAGTTGGTGTGTTGTTAAAAGTTAGTAATTTACTACAGCTGACAAAAACGTAAATTTGTCTTCTTTTTTGTCTAAGGGATTGCTATAATTGTTTTAAAATCCCCTACGACATGACTGGGTCTATGCAGAAAAAGTGAACTGTGGGTAGAATTTGTTCTTTGAATGATTCTACCCATGAGTAGTTCATATGGGAGCTCGTGCTAAGTGAGCTAATACGTTTTGAGGTTGTGTTTCCTCTACATACTCCTTACTACCCTTGTGTTTCCTAAACTATATTAAAAAAAAAAGTGAAAAAACTGTTTTTTTCAAGAAAAAGTGTTTAAAAACTGTTGTGGACGTCGGGGGCGTCTAAAGCGTCCCCAGGACATCCCTCAACCATCCCGGGGACATCCAGACGCCCCCTCACGCTCCAAATGTCCCCAGGATGTTTCCTACGTTTCCCAAACATCCTCAGAGAGTTTCCCTTCATCGTTGGCATTTAGGAAACGTTTCCTCCACGTTTCAAACATCCTCGGGCGTCGCCAGGACACTTGGGTTTGGAGGGGGTGGGGCGGGCGTCCCGCGTAACACTATACATACTTACATACATACATAAGGTATGTATGTATGTATGTATTAAGGTATGTATATATGTATATACGAAGGAGTGAGGTGGGCCCTCTATCTATATATAGTATCTAGTCAGCACTACTGAACGACCCGACCCGACCTACTCTATATTGTTGGGAGGAAGGGCTCAACCAATGGAGAGGATTAGATTATATACACAGGGAATGAACCGGTTCGAGGGTCGAGGTCGAGAGAAAGCACAAGTTGACACTCAACCCCTCTATATTTATGAGGTTGAGATGCCCTACATATCATATATAGATTATGGGTGAGGCCATATATAATTATCCCCTTCCCGATTGAAGACCTTTGGCCTATTTTGTCAACCCGACGACCAAAGGGTGATCATAAGTGTGGCTTAAGTTACAATAAATTATTATAAAGTGCCAAAAGAAAAGAAAAAAATAATAAAGCACTTATATTAATTTATTTAACTTAATTATATAAATGTAGAAAAAGCACTTATAAAATTTGTAATCCCTATAGGAAGGTGCTACTAGCCTTGGGGGAAATTATTAGTGGTCCAAATACATTTTGTATTCTTCCTAGGTAGAATGGTGACTTGCATTGAGGAGGGATCATGTGAACTTAGAAAAGATAAAAAGCATTGTATTTTTGTATCCTCCCTATGGAAAAATGTGACTTGTCCTAGGAAGGAAAATGGAGGGTAGAAATTGCATAGAGAAAATCATTGCATGTTGATTGGACATTTTGGAGGTTGTTTTGGGTCTCTTCTTCCTTTATAAAGAGAAATCGACTCGAGGGGAAGGTATCTTATGATCATTTTATAATTTCTGATTTTATGTCTGAAGCTTAGAGCTTTTGCATAATTTATTCCAAGGACGAAAACCCTTAGGAATTACCTCTAGAGGACGAAAACCCTCTTAGAGAATGTGAGGGATCTCTACACAGGGGATTCTATGGTGCTTGCAAATATTTATATTAATTTTCAGAGTTATTTCCAACAGTTGTATAAAGAAGATTTTGCAGATTTGGTACAAGGGTTTGAAGAGGAAAGTGGTGGCTGAGTTTCTGCTGTAATTTCCATCCCAAAACCCTAAGGGCGAATTGGTATTTTGGTTGTTTAGGGCACTTGTGGTGGTCATTTGCATGAATAGGTAGCATCATTGAATTCTCCCTATTTTTTGAATCCGTGTATAGTTTATTTGTGTGAATTAGAGCATTTTTTAGTAAGATATGAATTTTTGAAGTTGTCATAATTTTCTGCACACTGGGGTTTCAAAATAAATTAATTTCGGCCTTATTTGCATTTGGAATCTGCATATTCTTTCAAATTTTGGCCTTATAAAATCAGTATTTCAGTTTTGAGTGGAAAGATTTAAGTATATTGGCTGATTTGTATGAGTTTCTTGTTATGCCCTAGTCACATTTCCCAAGTAAAATTCAGATCTGCATATAAATAAATTGCTACACCTTTTATAAATTGTATTTGGGGGTTATGGATTCCCCTAAAATCCAACTTGGGTCAAAATTGTGCATTTGGGGGCATTACACCATATCTATATGTGGTTAGATCCATTGATCGAGTGCCCTTTAGATCCTCATACCCCATATACAAATAGGGCCCCAACCCACCCCCATATGGTTATATCCGCCCTCTATAGAAATAGATGGCCTTAATCAGGCAAGAGCCTATATCTATATAGGGGTCACCTAACAAGTCCCCCTCATGTTGACACCCAACATATCATTATCAATAAGAGGTGATTCAATATAAAATAGTAAATCATTGAATCTTAAGAATGAATATGCAATAAAAGCACAAATTACCTTAAAAGCCACTCTATGACAACAATTAGAGACAAGTTGGAGAAACCATTTGGCTGAAGAAAGACCCACATGTTATTGAAACTTGGGCAAAGCAAAAATGAATTTACGATATCCATCAACCTTCCAATAAGAAAGAGCCAAGTAGCATAAGAAAGAACAAGAGAAAAAAAGAAAGATAGAAGTCTTGAAAGCAATAAAACAAGCTTCAAAATGAAGAGACTTATGAACTCTTGAAATAGGATGAAGACTACCAAAAGGGTTGCAAAGTAACTCTGTCATAGCTTTGGCCAACCTTCAAAATGAGTGCTTAGTGTCCCTAGTTCCTACGTAGTGAAGGGAAAGAGTGTGCAAAGACGCAACAAAATAAAAATTCATAACTGTACTATTCGTCTTTGTGGCAATATGTATCCGTATGAAGAAAAAATAGGTCTAGGAGAAAATATCGCATGACATCTTCCATGTTCCCTTTTAGGAATTTACTAAATAATAATCCTACATGCTAAATTAAGGACAGTTGAATTAACCAAATTAAGGTTAATATCATCCGATCAAGCAGATCATTTGTAATGGAATATAGTTGATATAATTCACTTGGATGAGCCTACTTCCTGTCTTAGAGAACATTAATGGTAATACTTAATACCTGAGTTGCCTTGTGTTCACAAAGCACAATTATAAACCGCCTAAGACAAATGAACTTGCTCTCTTCCTCGGGATTTGACACTATTGCACAATACGCTTCTCTATACTGCTCAAGATCCATTGAAAATTTGAAAATATTGGCCCAAAGCCGGCCTTTGATGTTAGATGCAGTTTCCAGTGAGGTGTCATCATACTGTTGATTCATCACCCCAACAGCTTCATCTACTTGCTCCAGTGCCGCACGAGCAAATTGACATGCACCAGCACTCAGGTTTTGTTGGTCAAAAATCTGCATCACCCATTCAAAATAGTGAAGCTTCCAAGTAGCTGTTGTGCTGGGACCTGCAGAAGAACCACACTATTTGGATTAAATAAAGAACAGTACAACTTTCTAACTAAATTAGTACAAGATCAATGCATTGTCCAGTACGCTGAGTTCAATGGCATTATACCTGAATGTTGTAAACCAGTTTGAAAGGTCAAATCCTGCAACACTTGACTGGCCTCTTCTCCAGAAGCAACCCTTTCCAGCAAACATATATAAAAAAGGGAGTTTAGAAACTATTAGCATTTTGATTTTATTTTTCTGCTTTTAAAATATATTTGTATTAAGAAAAAGGGTATTACAATGAAATAGCAAGCTCATAAAGAAGTAAAATTATAAGCAGTCAAAAAGCCTGAAACTTGGGAAACTATTAAAAACAATTGTTACATTACCAGCCAAGAGCTATACAGCAAGAGCTAATATAAGCATCCATAGAAACACTGCTTCGCTGAAGCCCACAGGCTATATAGGATGTAGACCTAAAGACAGCTACATTAAGAACAATACCAACCATAGATGGAAAAGAAACAAGCATACAACAAATCAATCTTTTAATATACGATTTGAGGAAGAACGCAGTCCCCTTTTTGTGTCTCCATGTGTCAATTCAAGCAATGACCAGGTCCTTTCTGCTTTCTACCAGGTCCCTCGCCCTCCTCCATTGGGACTGCTTGGTACAGCTTTGCTTGGACAGAAAATGGGAAGCGTTCAACCGAGAGCATGAACTTGAGTAGAGGTCAAGCTTCCAACATGGGGAGATTCAGAAATTAGTGCTAGCTCTACTTTCTCTTGTATGACCACCTGTACCAAACTTTTAATTGGGTCATACAGCAGGACCTGCTCAAGGAATTGGATGATGGATTCGTTGGTAGTCACTATTCTTCATAAGTTGAGGGATGCATTCTTCTAGTTTTTAATATGGTCCTTGTTTTGAGTGATACACTCTCCCATTAATGGGATCTTTACTAGCTCAACCAGTAAAAGTATCTCATCGGTTTAGCTAACATAGATTGCCAAGGTCATAAACTTTATAAATAATTGCATTAGTTTTGTTTACTTCTTTTACATTTGGAAAAGTACACATCTCAAAAACAGTATACTGACAGTTGTTCACAAATGATGCTCCAATTTTGAAACAAAAGGATGGAAGAACAAGAATCAAGATAACCATAAGTTGGTAAGTAGAAAAAAATAAGCATTCTTTGTGGGAATATATTATTTGACCCAAAAACATTTTCTAATATGAAAGAATCTATGCTATGTAAAATGTTAAAAATTAAAATAATAGGTTTCATTTCCGCCCCTTGTCTCCCAGACCTCACCTAAAAGGAGAAAAACTATCAAATCAGGAAATATCATAAAGTTTCTCATCCGTTTTGAGCTTAAGCCGAGAACAATGCCTTTCCTCAAAATGTAGCTTGCTTGATCAGAAATTTATTAATAAACAAGTTATTAGAATTTATAAGGAATCGTTTTCTCAAAAAAATTCCATAAAAATTCATGACAAGGGGCACTTCTCAAATATCCTAAAGTGACCTGGCTAAAAATGTTCCCCATGCTTAGGAGGTACAAACTGAACTTTGGTGGGGCTGCCAGATGAAACCTGAGACCAGCTGGAGGTAGTAGATAGTTTCTAATAATCTAGCTGACAGTTGAACACGTTTATTGCATGCCTCAAGATTGCTCAGGAGAATAGATGGTTCAACTTGGATATCGAGGAAGATTCAAAAGTTGTTGCAGATGTAGGTAAGAAAGGAGGATGCCCAAACTCGAGCCTTAATAGAGTCATTATGGATAAGACTGGAATCCTATCAATAATCCTACATGTTATACTAAAACATATAAGAAGTAGTAACACAATCCCTGATCTCCTTACAAATACTGGGTTGATCTTATGAATAAGGGGGACATTCACGTCAACATATCATGGTCTTATGTTGAAAGCCTCATACTAAAAAAGATATTAAGGGAAGAAAGGAGGAGGTTGGGTACATTAGCATGGACGCACATATTAAATCATTCACTTTATCTCCAATATGTCTATACAGGGATATGAAAATCCCTTTAACTATGTATTCATTGCAGTGTATGGGTGGTGCCACTATATCTTCTAATCAACATGTTCGATGGATTTTGTTGAAAGGTCGAGATCTTTCTGTCCTTATTTCATCTCTTTGCATGTGAAATTTGTTCTGCTAGACTTTCTATGATGAGGCAGTTAGCACAGTCTATTGTGGTGCAGGAAGGGGGTTTGAACTGAAATCAGGCAAGTCCCCTCTTCAGCCTTTCATCCTTCTTATAGTTTGTTTGGCAAGCAGTATGCAGTGTTAAGTATTTTTGGGCTGTAGTATGCTTTAGACCAAAATTAAGAGTGTGGTCTGATATCTGGGTTGTTGTCTTGTTGGGTTTCTGGCATACTTTTAGCCAGCTTCCTGTGGGAGTTCCTTAATTTATAAATATCAGTCAAATACTAGCAGTATTCCCACGCGTTGCAGAAACATGTAAGAAGTGGTAATACAATCCCTGACCTACTTGGAAATAAATAGGTTGATCTTATGAATGATGAGAGCATTCAAACCAAAAAACATCGGCTTATGCTTATGACATTCTATAATCAAGCTAGTAAGCAAAGAAATGTGAGCCTTCAGTACCAATATTAAGAGTTAGGGTACCCATGCAAATTAAATCATTTAATTTTCCTTCCCTGTGTGTATACAGGGATATGAAAATCCATCAACTCATGAAAATATGTATATATTTACTGCAGTGTATGGGTAGCACCAGTATCTCTTCCAATCAACACATGACAAAGGCTCTATTTAAAGGTCAAGAGCTTTCTTTCATTATTTCATCTGTCTGCTTGTGAAATCTGTTTAACATTTACATGATTTTACTTAGGAACCTCATTTTACTCTTTTAGTGCTTTGTTACTTTTCAGATACTAGGATTTTGCTTACACTAGTATTTTTTACTGTAACTGGGTGTACTTTTGAGCTCTACTGACTGTCTTTGGTCATTTGTGAGCATTATTATAGTATCTTTCTTTCATTCCTTTATTGTTCAAAAGGGTACTTGTATAACAGAAAGGTTATCATATTTTGCTGATTTCATCAACCAAATAAAACCTGCAAATACTGGCATATGTCCATTTACATATTGATTTTTGCCAAGCTTTTAAGTAGTTTCACTGTTGTTCTTTAAAATGGCCAACAATCATGATTCATGGAGATGTCAAATATAGTAAACTGAATTCTGAAATGTCTAATCCAGATATCCAATTAATTCACTTCTGATTATACTTCCCTGATGACAGAGGATATGAATCAAACCTTGATCATGTTGAAAGAAAAATACACAATACAGGCTGCAAAGGGACATATAGCTCAGTGATAGAGCACCCCAGCATGCAAAAGGGAGGTTCAAGGTTCAGGTCTTACCTGGTCCATGGAAAATAACAGGTATCACAGCCAGACTAGGAGCCTCAAGCAAACAAAGTGCCCTTTGAGGGGTAATTTTGGAAGAAAATCACACTCTGGACCACAAACAGATACAGTGGGGAAGACCCCGGTATGCAAATGGGAGTTCCTAGGTTTCAGTCCTAGCCGAATCAATGGAAAATACAGAACCCTGAGAAGACAATTTTCCCATTGAGTAGTGTGTTCTCTGCAAGTTATGTGTATGTCCTACTGAGGAGTTTTGCTTAATTTTTATGCCACTATCATGAAAATCCATGGCAATAGTAGGCAGCATTCTCTAAGCCCTCTACTTTCTTTAAATATTTAGCGGGAGAATCATTTATCATATGGACAAAGTGGCCTGGGGGAAATAATATATTAGACGATGTTATGCATTGAAAACAGAATCAAAATTTAAGTATATATATATATATATATATTCACAGGTCAATATAACGAATGCCTTTGACCTGTGTTACACAAAAGAGGGAAGGGTAAAAGTTCCTGGAACAGCAGCCTCAAAAAAATTGGAAACAGAAATGGGTGGTAGTCAGATGTACAAATATAACATGTATTTGTAATTATAAATATCCTTAAATTATGTATATAATAAAATTATATATATTATGAATTATCATATTATATATTTCTATTTCATATATTAGAAAAGGAAAGAAACACCCATTGGGGGTTTCCCAGCTCAGGAAACATTTGACAAAAAAGCTTCTTAATCTGGGAAAAGTCTGTCAGAAATTTCCAAACAAGGAAAATGTGCATTGGAAACTGGTTCCCGAGATAACAACCTCGGCAAGGAAGTTTCCAGTTACATAGCTTGTGAAGTGCTCCTCTCCTTGAATTGAGTGGAGCTTTTCAGGTAGTGTGTTACCAAAAACCTAAATAGCAACTTATTGGAAAGGATCCCAAAAAGATTGATCAGTTACAGATTGGAAACATGGCAAAATATTGAGAATCGTTCAAAAATCTAAATGAAATATTTCTTTCATAAAAAATGTAAAATCAAGGCATTATTAAAATATGGTTCAAACTTAAATGGAAAAATCATTATTAATCAAAGAATATGGTCACATTGTGTTCAGGAAAATGAACATGAGCTATATCGTTCATATAGCATACTCTGTTTTCCTTCTAAATGGAGCTAGAAGTTACTATGAAATGGAGTGTGTGCCCGTTGTGTGTGCATGTGTGTGTGTGTTTTGTGTTTGTGTGTTTCTGTCTGTGTCTGTGTGTTTGTGTGTGTGCACACATGTGTAGGTGTCTGTTTGTGTGTGTGTGTGTGTCTGCATGTATCTTTGTGTCTGTGCTTGTTTGTCTCTGTCTATGTGTTTTTGTGAGTGCGTGTGTGCCTATGTTCCCATGTGTCTGTGTTTTTATGTGTGTGTGTGTGTCTATGTCTATGTGTGTCTGTCTATGGGTATGTGACATGTGTGTGTGGAGGGGTGTATCTTTATGGTTTCATGTGTGGTTATATCTTCTATTGTGTTAACTTGCAATAAATAAGTGAAGTGCTTTGTCATCTTAACTTGACTGTATTGAATACTCCAATAACATATGAATATATATGTGCCCTTTGGACAACCATTCTATAGGATTGCATCCAATCTTAACAAATATTTTTGTGCAAAAAATCTCATTGTTTTAACTTAAATCATTGGTTTCTTGCTCCTCAAAATGTAACATGTGATCATGAACAATGAATGGGTTTTGAGAAGTATTTATACCATACTACCATTCCAATTCACCTCTATCTATGTAAGCAAGTTATCATTTTAGCATAGTTACCAAGTTCGTAAATCCAGATCTATTTGGAAGGGCAAAAATCTGGAAATGCGGAGTCCCCTAAAAGATTTGCAAAAATCCAATTTGGTATATTTATTTATGATTATATGTTATTTAAAAATTTATTATTATTTAATTATTAGTCATTAATATTATTTTTTAAATTACTAGATTAATGTTATTAAAATATATATAACACAATTTTCTTTTACATAAGTTAAAAACTAAATAATAACATTTAGTTATTAACATTAATAACTAAATGTTATTATTTAGTTATAACATTATATTAATATATGCTAAACATTACCTATAATCATTTAGTTAAAAAAAAAAACCTAATCAATGATTTTAAAACTGAAATGCAGACTTACCTGATATCTCTCCCACTGACCATGACCACCTCTGCCAGCGAGCGCCACCAAGCACCTCAACCACTGTTAAAGCCGAATGAGGATTGGAAGATTTGGGTAATGGAACACAGTCGCAACTCGCAGGTGACAGATGGACCATGAACGGAAGGAGGCCAACGATGAACAGACAGCCAGACTTTGCCCTTGATTTTTGCCTCAAAGTTTGCCCTCAAACTTTGCCTCTGCTCCTAGAACGAACTAGACTAGAATGGACTGGAATGCATGCAATTAGAGTTACTTTTAGGATTTTTATCTTTTGGGTTTTTTTCACTTTTTTAATGTAAAAAGGAGGCATGCCAGATCAGATTTATCAAGACGCCTTTAAAATTTCAGATCGAACCAGATCTGGTCCAAATCTGGCCGAACATGGTAGCTATGCATTTCAAAATCTACCTTGAGGAATGAAACCCTCTTAATCACTTTAAAGGGCAACAAGTGGTTCTATTATCCAATTTTTCTTTTGTAGGTAATTGTGTCTTCTTGTAAGTCTTATAAACTTCTTTAATACGAAAATTTATAAAATCTTGTGATGCTTGTCAACGAATTCGGCTTGACAAGATATACAATAAGTCCTCTCTTTAAATTTCTGTAACTATTATAAGATCAGTAAACTCTCTCTACTTGTCTGAAGACACAAGATCTTGTCAAGCGAAAGCATCAAAAACATAGTAAATATATAAAGAGAATCAACAAAAAAAATACATCTGGGACCAGAGGCAGCAGACTGCCTCTTGTATGCAAGGATGATGACTTGCTATAAGAAAAGTTACTGGCAGGTGCAAGGGCCATATTTCACAACCCACATGATCTAGATTGGATCACAAATCTGGTAGGCAACACACTATATTGCAAAACTTAATGTGTTTAGGTGGAAGCGATTTAGTTACAACAATTGCAGTTTAAAATAATATTGACGAACTGTCGCAGAATGAACTGTGAATGGAAAGCGATATACAAAGAGAGAAGAAATTCTGAATTAAAAAAACTACCGCTTCATTGATATTGGAGGTATGTATGGCTATCTATGAGATAAGAGCTGCTATCTCTGAGAAGAGATGTAAGTTTCTACCCTGAGAAGAGATGTGAGTTATTTCTCCTATGTCACTATAAAGGGAACATAGCGATTAAGAAGAGAAGTGGAGTGTTAGAAAATGATGAGAGAGAGAGAGAGAATGAAGAGAATACGGTACACAAAACACAGGACACTGAGATATGTGCATGCATGTCATTCTATTATACTAAAAGAAGTTATATTGTAGTTGGGGAAGTTCATAACCGAACATTAGTTAATAGATAACTAATAGTTCATTAAGTGTTAACTAATATATTTTAATACCCCGTGAATGACTAATCCGAAAGTACTTCAAATTTGTCCTGAAATTTGACAAACACAATGGGACCAAAGGATTTAGTCATTAAATCAGCAGGCTGCTCCTTCGATGTTAATTTGAAATCTGCAGTCCTTTGACACTTTGTTGTTTCTCAATGTAAGATATACCAAGTTTCCCACCAAGCGATTGTAGAATGATTCTTTGACAAATAAAGAAACATCATTGGCTGATAACTTCGGCCCAACCTCCATAGTTCTGAAATTGGAATCTCAGAGATGCTGATCATTGTGTATGATATATATACCAGGCTCATGGAGTTTGCCCAAGTCTATACATGGACTCAATCAATTTGCAAACCAGATGATCATGACCAGGTACCTAAAAACCTTCAGTTTACCTAAGTAAGCCTCCTCATCCAAATCTTTGGAGAGAGATAACTCAAATGTGACCTTTTTGCAGTACCCCTAGGAGTAAAAATCAACTCTGCAGTAAGAGACAATCATCTCATCACCTATTCCCTCCTTTTGTAAGAATTCTTTCGCAACAAGATGAGTTTTGCAATCATCCAAAGTATCATCACGATTCTCTTGTGACTTTTTCCACCCCTTTGAATCCAATGTGTTGTATGATTTGCGATTCAAGTACCATAAATAGATCAAAAGCAAGAGCAAAATGACTGTGCTCTTCTAAAATAACCACCTGTTTCTCGGTCCCTAGAGCCAATGTATTTGTTTGAATGGTTTTTTCTGTCATCTCATCCTTAGTGGCTTTTCCTGCCATCTCACCATGCGTCGACTGTGCATTGTAGATAGTGGAGTCACTCTCCACAACTCTTTGAGTGGTTTTTCCTACAAGCTCACCATGTGCCTCCTACGCATCATATAATTGGGGCATTTCATCTACTCCGCACACGAAGCATTGCAGCCTACCACACATTCTTAATTGGGGATATTCCCTCTATAACTAGTGCATGTAAACTGAGAGGAGAAGGGTCAACACAACTATAAGGAATGTCATCCTCCAGCACATCTTGTATGGTGGAGTCTCCGTCCATACATGTTTTATGTTGATTGAATGTATCCGAGTCAACAAGCCTATACTAGCCACCTTACCCAATGCCTAGAGCAATTACTAATTCTTGTTCACATTTGACACAATACATTGCTTCCCAAAAGAATTCTAGAAATGTTAGGATTCTTTGTAAACTGAAAAATAGATAGGAAATTTTAATGCATGCTAGAAGTATACCGACATTCCTTACAATGTGTAAACTTCATTACCATATGAATATCCCTTATCCCCTTGACTGCAAGTGACTCTTCATTTGCTAATGAAATTGAATCACAAATAGCAGTAAATGTTATATACTAGTCCCTACAACATGAAAAATACCTAGATCCGCGAGAATCAATGAACCAACATCTAATAGCACTATCGGTTGAGCATGGCTCGTGAGAGCATACACTTCTTTAACATCTCATTCATCTGCAACTCGCCACATTTTCCTCATCCTATAGTTTTTGTCGAATTGGGAACAATTATACTATCACTTCCAGCAATTGTTTTTGATATGCCCAAATTTATGATGATAATGGCATTTCACTTGGTATTTAGAAGATTCACCAAAATGATATTTCGACTTCCCCTTTGTCTAAGCATTCAATGCACTCTCTAATTGTCAAAGCTGGACTCAATGTCTTGTGTCTTCCTATGTTCTTTCTATAGCAAACAAGAACCGACATAATTAACATTAGGGTTTGGCTTTCCGCCATCAAATGTAAGGCCTCCACAAATGTCTTGTAGGAGGACGGTGAATCGTTTACAACAAGTGCAACAAGCATCATTCACCTATGTAGTGTTGGCACTTGTGTTGATCTTAAAGAGCTTTCATCTAAAGATGTTCTCAAAGCGAGCCCCCTCATGCGCCTTTGATGAAAACAACAAATTCTTTAGGTACAATATTAGATTTTTCTCTAAAGTTTGATACTAGTTCTCAAATTGTTGGAAGCATAACCACTCGATGGGGTGAATCAATGCGCATTAAAACTTTCTTTTACATTCACTTTAGCATTCATCAATTATTGATTGATTCAAACATAACCGATTAAGCATGCATTCATCAAGAAACATAACCATAGATGAGCAAATGAGAACACATGAACGCCATATATAAGTGGGAAACACTTATAGGGAAAAAAACTCACTTTGAAAAAAAAAAAAGCTTTATTACAACAATGATTCAAATTTAGTCGAGCACCAACCCCACGTTTAGTGAGACACCAACCACACAAGGAGCACTAACCCCTAGATTTAGTAGAGCACCAACCCTACATGGAGGCACCAACCCCTAGATGACTCAACACCAACTCAACCACCTAAATTTGTTTGTCACCTCTAAAATGTTGCACCAACTAATGATGACACCAATTTAGCTCTCCTTCCTCTATCTTCCTCAAAACTGCCTTCTAGGCTTACTCGCTCAAGTACTTCTTCACCAAGTTGATTAGGTCACCGATCTTAAACACCAACAACAAAGCACACCCACTAGAACATCATGACACAATCTTTGCCCTCTCTTGATGGCCACAAAGACCTTCACCTCTTCAAACTGCCCTCTTACTCGCTCATTCTCATACTCACAAGATAACCAAATAAGCCTTCTTCACTTGCATATATGTATGACTTAGGATCATACACACGCCTTATTCGGCCATCATAGAGCAAATATACTTAAAACTACTTGAAAACCATCCTACACAACTTTCCCCATACCAATATAGGTCAGCAATAGCATATGAAAGCTCAAATCCTTCATTAGGACTCAATTAGGCCTAAATGCCTAAAACAACTCCTTCGCCAAAGCTTTGATTGTCTTCGGCCCACATGGCCACCACCAAACCTCATGCATCACTTAAACACTTAGTCTAAGTCCATTACCTACCTTCTACATGCTCAAGTAACTCTGTACCACCATATCATGCTTTGAATGCACCATTAGGCTTGATTGCCCTTATTTGGTCTATGACCTATAAAACCAATCTTCACTCATGAAGCTCAAACACACCGAGAAATACCTCAAACATGCACAAATGACACATGGATAGAAACCTCACGATCTCATAGTCATCATTAAATGCATAAGATGCCATCAATTGGATTGTAAGTACCCAAAACAACTCTGCAATCAAGTCACCAAAAACTGCCATTATACCCCAAAAACTAGTCTTGCAAAATAGACTTCCATAGACCTCAAAGGGATCAACCACGAACCGAAACCACTATAGACTTGAAGAATGACTTCCATACTCCCTCAAACATCAATTTATTCATCTGGTCCAATGAAAACATGAGAGAAAACACAACTTCTTCATAAACTTGCATTTGTTGTGGGTTACGCTTCATGTCAAGACACCTAAATACCACCTGGAGAAAGTTGGAGGAGTCCTCTACAACATCCAATCATCATACTTGGTCAACCAATCCATTTTGGGTCACTTAGAGCAAGTTCTTCTCCATCGCTACCTAACTAGGGTTTAAGGAGGGTTTAAGACCTCCTTACCTTCTTAATGATTATTCATAAAGCTTTGCCCCTTAATCCACAAACTAATGTCTAGAACATTGAGCTAGGACCCTTCCCAACTACCATGAATAGATTAGCCTCCCATGCAGACTTCACACGTGCCAACGAGCACCAAACATTCCTTCTCGAGCTGGGTTTCTCAAATATGTGAACTCGGTAGAGGCAAAAATGTTATATCTTGTTAAATCTCATTTGGCCACCTAGGTCTTAAGACAAGGTTTAGTGCAGACTTAGAAAACATGACTTATCCTCATACCTGCATTCTGAGACACTTGTGAGTGTCTCTCTCATCTCATCTTCATGCTCCCGTGCTCTCACCATGCATAACTAGCTGCTACATACTAGATAACCACCATGGCATATCTCATCCTGTTGACTAGGCCTCCTAACCAAGCATCTTGATCATGCTTGCACCATCAATGGTGACATCCTCATGACTTTGCCACAGTTGTCCACCTACAAGAGCCTTCAACAAGCTTCATGACACACTACAACATTCACCTATCACTGCAATACCTTTACATCACTCCTACAAGCCATCATACTTACTCAAGACACCTCATCAATGACAACTAGACCAAGCAATCTCAACATGACATCAACTCTACCAATCAACGTTCATGTTCCTTACTCCTTTTGACATCAATGACAACACTACTTGCCAACACAGACTAGTCCAAAGCTCATTTGCTTCAAAGGCATTCCAAACCTTGGGTATCAAATCATCCAACATGGAAAACGTCAATTCTGCAAGACCTCCATATAAGCGTTTGAGGATAATCCGCATGAAGTTCACAATAAGCCTTCCTTCACTGTCGAGAATGATTTCATCACACACGGTAATCCACATTTGTTAAAATTTGATGACCATACATTATAATTAAGACCAATTAACTTTTGCACTTCTAGAAGAATGTTGGCTAGATTTTTTGCATAACTAAAAACCTAGGCAGTCATGAGATAAATCTCCCTCATTTACCGGTGAGGCTCCCGTGTAAGATGTTTATCAATCTAGTAAGTATGAATCCTAATAACTATTTGCAAGGGGTTTTACTTTAATTACAAAGCTCATGAACCATAGCTTGGCAATTCTGCAGCAAGTAAGCAATTGTTTATGAAGTATTTGTAGAAGGGGGAAATAATGAAATTTGGGAAAGAAGAAAGGAAGATATGTAATTCAACCAATAGTTTACAGAGTTGGTCTCATACACAGATTAAATAAACAAGTAGATCTCACAATATTCAAAAGTAAAGGAAAAGAAAGCTTCTAATCTAAATCTCAGATAACACAGTTTATCTAAAGATCCACACAGAAGTAAGAAGCAAATGCACCGTGGACACAAAGTTCTCCGGAAATCCACCTTTATTCAATTCCTCAGCTTTCACAGAAATGACATCAAGGGCTACAAAGACAAAGTCTGAAACTCAAGAATGTTGATTAACAAATTGTGATCCTTTAACCCGTAGGCTCTTCCTCCATTTATAGTGCATAGAGGGCAATTACAAATAGGAAGCTTTCAATGAATTGCCGCATGTGGAAGCTATGAAAAAGGGAAGCAACTGGCAGTATTTTCCCCTAGACTTTCTCATTGCATGACATGCATGCTTTACAACTGAAAATAGAACCTTCTATTTTGCATGTCTGCCACCTATTTCCAAGTAATTGACTTCTTCCAGTAACTTGAAGCAACGGATTTTAAAGCCAATTACCTAAGTTTTACAATTTTAATTGATTACTCAATTACTTTGTTGGAGAAAATAAGAGAAAGAAGAAGAAAGAGGAGAAGAAATTAGAAGAAAGTTGCAACACTCTCAGTCTTGTTCTTCTTCCATACTTTGCATGTTGATCCAACCTCATGAATGATTTGGATGATATCTCTGCCTTGAATCTGAGGTGTTTTTTCTCCTGCATGTGGTTGACTCTTTGCCTTTGATTCTCACCAAACTGGATCTGGAAGCAGTTGACTATGATTTGCTTGCGGGTGTTGCCTCGACTGTCTTCTCCTTTTATCCTTGAAGCTTTTATAGTTCTTCAGTACGTGTACCAATAAAATGTTTGTCGTAAACAATTCAGACAAAACTCATCACCTTTTATTTTTAATTGCATATGAGCAATTTTGACTTCTGGAAAGCACTCGGGTGAAGGCAAATATAAGTAAATCCAATGAAGGCCTCAACTGGAAGATTGGGAGCACATGCACAAGCTTCTAAAAGGGATTTTGCATGCAATGACTTCCTCCCTATCTTTGGCGCCAACACTTGCCAAAAATAATTAAATTAAATCCCTTTTAAAGCATGCAGCAATGCCAAAGTAAGTCGCCATTTTTGGCTAGGAATTGTGTGAAACACACAAGCAACAAGCAGTGTGAAAATTCACCCTGCCTAGCAACTTCTAATTCCACACCTTCCACTTAAGTGATTGTGTTAAACTCCACCCTGCCAGGGCAGTTCAAGTTTCACACTTTCCACTTAAGTTATTTGTGTTAAACGCTGACCCAGCAGGCAGGCAAAAAGTGTGACTTGTTTGGGTGAATAAATAATCTTTTGTGTGAAACACACAAGCAGCAGGCAGGTGTGAAACTCTACCCTGCCAGGCAGGTCCAAGTTTCACACAATTCACTTAAGTGATTTGTGTTAAATGCTGACCCAGCAGGCAAGCAAAAAGTGCGACCTGTTTTGGAATTAAATAATCTTTTGTGTGAAACACATAGGCAGCAAGCAGGTGTGAAACTCTACCCTGCCAGGCAGGTCCAAGTTTCACACAATTCACTTAAGTGATTTGTGTTAAACACTGACCCAGCAGGCAGGCAAAAAGTGCGACTTGTTTTGGAATTAAATAATCTTTTGTGTGAAACACACAAGCAACAGGCAGGTGTGAAACTCTACCCTGCCTGGCAGCTCCCAATTCCACACAATTCACTTAAGTGATTTGTGTTAAATTCTGACCCAGCAGGCAGCTTCAAAAAAATGTGACTTGCACTTGGAATTAATTTCCCAAAATTGGCGTGGAAATCATGACTTCTGCTTTTAAAATTGGCATGGAAATCCAAGGTGGAAGGCAGCGTTAAAATCCAACTGCTGGGGCAGCTCTAATTTCCACGTTTTGGTCTAAGAAGCATTTCTTTCCATTTTTGGATTTTCGGTGAAGAAAACACAAGTACAGAATAAAATTTTCCATTTTTGGAAAGGGTCCAAGAAGATGTAGCAGCAAAAACTTGCAAGTGCCATAACTTTCACTCCGTGGCTCCGTTTTAGGTGTCGTTTTTTCTAAAAGTGCATATTTTCTCGAGCTCTACACATTGGTGGCAGCATTTTTCTTATTTTCATACAATCCATTATTGCACCTTTTGGACCAAGCAACTTCTTGCAATCTCCTGAAGGCATCCTGAGCAAATTAGCACAAGACAAAAAGACCAAAAATTTAAAGGGGTTGCAAAATTCAGACTCCCAAAAATAACTAAAAAATGCATCCAATTAATGAGCCAACAATCTCAGGAATGAATTGATTTTCTTCTCACATCTACTCAAACAATAAAATATTCATCATATACTGATTGAGACTAGAAACTTAAGGAAGATGTTGAAGCTTGCAAAGGTACATATTTGTATGCAGGTTTGTAACATCTCTCCACAGAAACTCCAACTCTCCACAGGTATGCAGCTCCTCTTGTCACGATCTCACTATACACATCCCATTATTTGTCCCTCCCAAATTGTTTTGATCTTGTTGGGCTCTAAAATCTTCACACAACACTTTCCTCTGTCGTGAGAACTGGAAATCACAACTCTTGTCAGCCACAAAACTTCTACTAGCCTGTCGGCCATAAAAACACCTCTTTGACTGATCTATTGAGCATGACTTTACCATGCTGGCCCAATCTTTTGGTATGGCGTCCCTGTCAGCCCAGGAAAATTGCAAAACTGTACAATGTCAATTTCACTATGCCTGGGTCAACTGTTGTACCTAATACATGCCCTAATGACTGAAAACATATTGCCTGATTTTTTTCCCCATCGCATGGAACCACTAGAAATCGTGACTGGTATTGCTTGTATTTTGATGTTTTCATGTTCCCATTCCTTCTGTTTTGTCTTGCAAAGCTAGAACTATTCTATAAATCAAACAACAATTTTGTACATGCATTTTGACTGCTCACATGCATGTTTCTTTTCTCCTGGTGACTGCTCCTCATGATCTTTTTATTCATGAAACTGGCTTCATACTTTTCCTTCTTGATCTGTCATGCCCTTGTACTAGTTGTGTTTTTGGTCACAAATGTACACAAAAAGATGTCTTTAGATCATTGTTTTCTTCTTCTGCCGAAATCTACACATTGTCTTATCTATTCTCAAATTACATGCCCTTTCTATGCAACTCAATTTTGAACTCTTTGAAAATCAAATTTGAATCTACAGTTCATGAACGATTAACCTTCCTGAAGCTTCATTGAACTTCAAACCTCTTCGAATCTACTCCTGCAGTTCATACCCTCTTCTAGAGCTTCCTCAAACTCCAAGCTTGTTTTTTGTACCCTTCTCAGGCTACCTCAAACAGTGGTTCTAATACCAATGTTAAAAAATAATGAGAGAGAGAATGAAGAGGATGTGGTACATGAAACACTGAGATATGTGCACATCTATCAATTTATTATACTAAAAGAAGTCACATTGAAGTTGGGGAAGCTCATAACTGAACTTTAGTCAATAGTAGCAAACTCTGTAAAGCTACAAGACTGTCTTCTTACAATTCATTCCATGGTTTTTACAATTCAAATGGCATCTCCTTTATAGCTATTTTAGAAAGAAATGAACTACATAAAAATAGAAGATGAAGTGATTCGACTTGGAATGTGAAGAGTCGTGTGACAAGTGTTTCCCCAAGAAGTTCAGAGGATTCACAAAAATACTATTTTCTTATTTTTAAGTATATTATGCATTTTTGTAGTTTGTGTTTTTGGGGTCCTTTGGAGTGTTGTTCTGACCCTAAACGTTAGTTAACTGACCTACATAGTTGCCAAAGACATATGCATGGCATCTAAACTAGCTCGCTTGATAAGCTTTTCAACAAACATTACAGTTTGCAATTCTGAACAACAAACTAGGAGATGCAACCCCAACAAGGTGGCATACTAGTGATACACTAGTTTTTTCCGATATCCTGCCCAAAATACTGTCCCAAACTGCCATCTGGAACACCGCAACATGTTCCAAGCCAAGTCCTACATATACTAGTGGCCTGAACAGGTCCTACAAATGCTGATTAATTGACATGGTTGGCTCCCATGTGAACAAGTACAGGTCCCTAAAGAAGATGGTTAAATGTAAATAGATCATGCTAGGGGTGAAGATCCTAGTTTGAGGATCATTGATGGTGCCTAGTTGTTGAGTGTTGGTATTTTCTTTTGAGTTTAGCTTTTTTGACTGACCCTTTTTGAGTAAGTGATTTTGCTTTGTTTAATTATTTGCAGTTCTTGCTGAAGGCTGCTTGAAAACTTTGGTGAAGATTGATGGACATGGTGAATTTAATCACAGCTTTTTCGATTTTGGCTTGTGCTTATTTAGCCTTATTTTTATCGCAATTAGGTGTATTTCATAAAACCCCAATTTATATATCAGAAAAGAACATATAAGATAGAGATTGAGATTTCTAAAACAGATGTAGCTACTCTTAGTGTTGCCCAGACCAATTTATTCAAAAACACTCATTTCTCTAGCTATGAATGCCAACGTCGATATGTTAGATCTCCTTACTAATGTTAGGAGAGGGCCTTCGTGTAGCTGATAAATGTCAGTGATCATACTTCTGATATGTATTGCTGTAGCATACAACTTCTAGTCAAACTAAACAAAACAGAGCAGATCAAACCTTTAACAAGCATCCATCTGTTGAGCAGAAGAGAAAATGGATTTTATAAATATCATACCAAGTTCCAATATATCTATAGTCAATCAGTAAATTTTATGGATGTACAGCACATCTAAGAAATTTTCAAGTAAAAATTTAACAATATAAAAATCATTTTTCTCATGACATGTATTTGTTACTCACACAAGAACCAAGCATACCAAAACAAGAAAACACTCTTAAGGCATATTGTCTACCATTACTAGTTGTATATCAGGTTTTCCTTCAGAAATATGATATACTTTAATAATCAATTCAAGTTCAATGGATTTTAATTTTCACCTTTCATTTACCAGCTTAAGCATAAGTTTATACCAAGCACTAGCTTGGCAAGCAAAAAGGCATTTTGTGCAAATAAGAAATCAAAATATCATATGACAGAAATGCAAGAAAAGTTTCAAAATACCTAAAAAAACAGCGAATGGCTTCTTCAATTTGCTTTTCTTTCAAATTTTCTTGAAGTCTTAAGCGAGCACGAGCAAGAAGACAAAAGCCCAAGAGGTGAAGACGTGCACGCCGTTCCCCATCCATAGTTTCAGTACTTGAAAGTTTTTTCTGATTTGAATGTTCATCAACAGTGAAAAAAAGGTTCTGCATGTTTTCAAAGCAAGAGACTCATCAATACCACAAATGGCATAAAAATAGCAGCATAAAGTGAAAAAAAAACATAGTACACTATAGCATACCTCAAGAACACCATATTGACCATGTGGAAGCAGTATAGCTGAAAGAGCAATGACACGACTAGAAAGGTTCACTGATTGACCACCAGTTTCACCCCAATATATCCAACTTATAAATTTCCGTGCAGTACTAAGCAATTCATCAGGACTTTGCAATGAACCCATCCATGATTCACGATCCTTTGAAATGGAAGGATATCCAAACACAAGTATGCCAGTGAGGGTGAGATCACCTGTACCAAGCATTCCTTCCCAGGTTCTGTTTTCATTTTTTCCATCTCCTACTAAAAAGACAAGTTAAATAAGCATTAAAATGCAGACATTCTTTACAAGGTTTTCTAACTCAGAAGAATTTACCAACATGGAAAAAGAAAAAATTGCAAATGATATAAGTTAAAAGCTACAATAAGAAAAAGACAGTCAAAAAGAGATTCTATATGAACACAGAAGTTTGACAAGAACTAGTTCAACATCAAAAATTTAGCAAAGAAAATATTACCCAAGTAATCTGAAGTTTGATGAAAAGGTTTCTGACTACGAGGCAGATAATTTGGGGAAAACGAAACATTAATTCAGGATATCAACATCATAACACTTCAATTATATGGTACGGCTTAACTTGTCATCAAAACATCTCCAAAACAGGTTGCTATTCTAATCACACATTGAAATTTGGAAGAAACTTTAAAGTACATAATGGTAGTATTGGATAGTCATTTCCCACAAGAAACAACATGAAGTTTCCAATTCATTTCTGTTTTGAATAGTTTCTTTACTCTTTATGGGAAACCCTTTTATGCACCCCTTTATTTGCACCATCTTTGTCGGTTCTAATTTTCAGTCCCATTGACCCTTTTTAGTGATTTATTGACATTAACATAATTCTTTGGTTCAATTTTACTATTAGAGCCTCCACCACTATAGTCAAGATTCAGTCCAACCAAAACAAGAGATGGTCTTTATTTTTATTTTTATTGAAAAGATGTTTCATATATTCACAAAAAATATTTACAGGCAGGCTGTAGAAAAAAGAACAAAGAACTGTATGGTGAGAGAATACAAAATAGATTACAATCTCTTCCTTAAAGCAACAAAGGACAAAGATAAAATATGAGTAGTCCTCAAGTTCTAACTTTTTGTCATCCTTAATCAACAAAAACCCTTTGGCCAACAGCTGCATACGTACCTCGCCTTTCCACATGTGACTGAAATCAGACAGAGCAAACCTCATTCGCAAAAACATACTTGCACCTGAGTTTCCACAGAATAAACAATGCAGAGACTCGTAAACAATGCCAAATACTTCTGAGGGAGTCTCTAATAATGGATCTGGAATCACCAAACAGAGCTGCCCGTCAATGCAGATTCCCATGAAGAATGGCCACCAACTCGATTTGGATAAGCTTCCAACATGATCTCGCAAAAGAGTGGTCCTAGAAGAGGTGTTTCATCATTTCCAATTTGTGATAGAACGAGCAGAAACCATCAAAGTAGCCACTTTTGAAAAGATGAGTCTTGGAAGGAAGTCCTTGATAAATCACCAACCAAGCAAAGAAGTGTAACTTGTAGGAGAGCATCAACCATATCCCATACAACCAACGAATGCACAAAGCTTCAACATCAAAAGACACCCATCTAGCATTGAGCATAGGACCAAGAGGATTGTGTTGATGAAAGATGGAGTAAAGACAACAAGTGCCATATTGAGCTAAGGGGCAACCATAGCTCCGCCTCCAATCACGCCAAATGGGCCCATTCATAAAAATGTTCATCTTAAACTAATTGTTCATCGAATGAGGCTTCGGATCTCCGAATAGCAGGTGATCAGCAAAAGAAAAGAAAATTCATGGACCAAATAATACAAGTCCTTCTAAGAACAGGAATTGATATCCCACAAGTCCATCCACAAGAATTTCTTATGAAGCCTTTCAGCCGAAAGCGAGGAAAATTAGTAACACACATGTCTTGAAGCTTCCAATTCCAAATAGGCCTCCAGCCAAATCCCATCACAAACAACTACCTAACATCCTCCATCTAATTAATCTAACAACTTTTCTCTGGGCTCTCTAGATGCTCTTCGAATAAAAGACGTTCGCATCTCGAAAACTTTGAGGGCTACAAATAACATCGCATAGCCCAAAAGGACCTCCAACCTTTCCCGTATGTGCGCAAAATGAAGTTTGTGTCTCAATAATATCTTTCAATGAGAGGAACCCTCTACACAACGGATCACCCACTTGGCAGCAAGAATATACCCCTGAGTCACCGCATCTATAATGTTCCTTTCGGGAACAAAAATGAAAATTAAGGAAATTAGCTCAAAACCAAAGATCTCCAAATCTGATTTTTATAATCATCAACTGAAATAAATCTGAAATCTGCAAACTACTAGGGCAGCGAACTGTTTATGGAATTCAAGTCCACTTTTCACCATGCAAATCAACAAATAATGCCACAAAATAATTACTCTATCCACATGCATTTTCTGTACTAGCCCGAGGTGCAAAGAGGCTATCCCAAAAAACTCAAAAATACATGTCAAAACTTTTCTCATTTCACAACAACAATCAGCCATCATGCCCAATTGAAAATTCATCATGTAATGGTGCCACAAATTAGATGTACCCAAACCATTACCTTGTTGTAGGAGAGCATCTTCTTGCCCAAAAGTGAATGCTTGGAACACCAAAAAAGTATTCCGGGCTGCGTACTTACCACTGTCCATAACCCCCACAATTTGTCCAACTCAAGACTGAAAATGTGCATCCTATCATCCAATGAAGTGACAACTGAACATTCATCATGAGTGATTAGAATAGTCTTGGAAAACTGAAAATTACCATCTCTAATGGCTGCCATGAACATGCTTATTCTACCCTCAATGCATAGTGGAACATTTTCCCAAACTTCTCCAATGATTTGTTGGGTCTTTGGAACCCAAACCATGATCCCAAGTGACAAAACATTACGCATTTGTGGCACTTCTATATCTTGCAAATGGGCTGTCCTATGATACTCTGAAATGCACACCATACTATTTTCCATTCTTCCACAAGAATCAGCTTTAACACACAAATGGGGAAGCAACAAACAAGTGTGTCTCAAATTTGATGAATCAAAAAGATTACCTTGTTGTAGAAGACCTTTTGATTGCCCCAAGTGGAGTGTTTGGAACACCAAAACTTGATTTCCAGGCTGCATATCAATTGTTGTACCTAACCTCTTCGAATTGCTCAATCTATGCTTGAAAATATGCATATCACTCCCAATTGAAGTGACCATAGCTGAGAGTACTTCAATGGTGACCCATAATGCCTTGAAAAACTGAAAATTATCTTTCATTATGGTTGTCTTCTTGTGCCAATCAGCAAGTATGATGAAATGAGATCTGAAAATAATGTTCTCCATACTTATGTTACAAACCATATCCATTTCTCTAGCATGCCTCTCATATTGATCCACAAATTGACATGTTGTAAGCAATGAATTTGAAAGACTTTCATACCTTAAGCTAATCTCAAAATGTTCATCTTTCTTTGTCACAACAACACCACTCAAACATGACATGTGATCCTTAACAATTTTTCCATCAAGATATACATATGGCAGTGATATAAAAGGAGATAAAATGTCATCATACCTTGAGTTGTTCCCCACATGCCTACCTTCCCATGCCGGATGAGGAGTGATCGAAACATCCTCCATTTTCCTAATCTTATGACTCAGAATTTCTGAGTTGAAATCAGCCTTCTTCTTCTCCTCAGATTCAAAAAGTGAAGCCTTTTCCGCTTGGGCTTCAACCATATCTTGATGGTGTTCACATAGGGCATCTTCGTAGCTCTTACCGTGCTCATGGACACCATAAATCTGTCTCTTATTGTCTGTTGTTCTGAACAGACCAGCAAGCTTAATGTCATCATTTTTCATTACGAAGGGTTTCCAACCGGCCCTTTCTCTTCCCAACATGCTCAACACCCCTTGCTTTATTTTTGGATTCATCACATGTCAAAACATTTTTAGTATTAACCCAGAATGAGCAATATTTACCTTATGAAATTGATTCTTCAGAATGGGTGCAAGTGTCATGGCCTTAGATCTCTTGACCACCAATTCTTCTTCCTTAATGACTCCCTCTCTTATTGTCATATGAGAATTGCTTCAGCTATTCACTTCACCCTCTTGATCCTCAAGCTTCCCTTCATCCTTTAGCTCATGTTCCCAAGTTCCCTTAATACTTTTCAGCATGCAACCATTAGAATTCAAGGAAAAACTATTGACAATTAAAAAAATTACTTTCCCTTCCTCTTGGCTCTTGCTTGGCCATTTCTTCCTCTTCTTGTGCTTCCATAGGGCTGCAAGAAAAATCAATGAAGGGTTCACCTTTGGCCATGGCAGTGGGTGTTTCTAAGGCTCCCAAGGGCTGCTCCCTTTTAATAACCAGCTGCTGCAATAATTCTTCCTCCCTCTTCTCCTTAGGGAAATAGGTATTTCCATCCTTGCATGGCGAGCTTGGGTTTTGGTCCCCTCTTCAAAAACTTAATCATTTCTTCATGTTGCTTGTCTGGCATGTGATGTCTAGGCTTGGGCCTAGGTCTTCCTTGATTCACTCCAATGAATTCAGCGAGTGAAATAGCCTCACGAATTTCCCTTGGAAGAGCCATATACTCTTCATAGCTTGCAGCAATATTTCGTCCAACGGTGGGCCTTGTTTCTTCCTTCAAAATAGCTTCTTCTCTAGGAAGGAAAGTGGGCTTTGTAACGGATCCTCGGGTTGATCCCATTGGTCGTCGTGTATTGTTAGCTCCAGATGAGCTACTATCACCATTTTGAACCCTAGGTTCAATGATCCTTTGGAGGGATAGGGCAAAAAAATCCATTGTATCCACAAGTCTCCCTTGGCCGGCAATCAACTTGTCAACTTTGGCTACTTGAGAGTCCATAGTGTTCTCCTTCTTTGATAGTATCAAACCCTTGTTGCCTTCTTTCACTGAAACCCTAGGCCTTTGAGAATTCGTGCTCTGATACCACTATAATATCCCTTTTGGGGACAAAACTGAAAATTAAGGAAATTAGCTCAAACCCCAATACAAGCAAGTCTGATTTTTATAATCAACAAACTGAAATAAATTTGAAATCAGCAATCTACAAGGGCAGCGAACTGTTTATGGAATTCAAATCCACTTTTCACCAAGCAAATCAATGAATAATGCCACAAAACAATTATTCTATTCATGACAATATTTATTGATCATAAACACATCAAAAGATTGAAAGATTATATGATATCATGGCCGGAATTAATTATTAAAATTAGCAGCAGACTAGCCAAACCGGTCGCTAGGAAAAATAGTAAACCCTTGCCAAAAAGCACCAAAATGGAGATTCCGGCTTTATAAAAATATGGCAACTCAAATTATGAAGTGAAATATCATTAGTATGCCTTCTAGGGCATCAAACCACTCTCCAAGGTAGGTCACTCCACCTAGGGAAGGCTGCCCAATGCCAATAAAAATCTGATTATAAAGTACCCTCCTCAAATCTACAATAATCTTCAAGCTCAAACAATGTTTAAGGGTTTTCGGCCTCCAACAAAACCACTTTGGAAGGGTTTTCACCCTTCTAGGAAGCCACACAAAAGGGTTTTCGTCCTCAAGTGGAAGAACACGGAGCAACAAGCTCACAATGCCCAAAATAGAAAATGCGCCAAAACTAAATGCTCCAAATGAGGTCCTAAGTCTCCTTTTATAATCTTTTTTGGCGCAAAGCTTAGAAAGATAAGGCCAACCCATAAAGATGTCATATTTCTTCATTAAGCCTTTAACCCAACCAACTCGCTTCAAGAGGGAAAACACTAAAAACAAAACATCAAAAATAGAAAAACGAAAGCAAATAAAAGCTTTGTTGGCGACGGAATTTGTCGAGTGGACAAATTTGTGAATTCCTTGCCAACGCTCTGGGAATCTAAGTCCCTCTACTTAATCGGTGCAGTTGTCGTGTATGCATGCGCGAGAAAGTGTGGATTTTTGTGGTGGCCTTTCGGTCGGGGATCCAACAGGGGCACTCCACTGACCCTGCGGCAAATGCTTGCAGTTATCTACAAGGGGGAATTTGCTATGAAGGTGGGAAAGGGAGTGAGAAAAGAGGTAGGAGAACTAATGTCGCAGGTAGAAAATCAGATTCTTGCACGCACTAGTTAGAAACTTCAACACATGCATTCATGAGAAGAAACAACCCTGCAAATGGCAACAAGACGAGATAAGATTGCGAAAAGTTTCTAAAATCTCCACATCGAAGAGGCTACAAAATCCTTCTTGTATTGATGCTTAAACAGAGATTGTACATAATGTGGGAATGGAAGAAATTTGAGAATGGAGGAAAGTAGAAGAAAATTGGCTATATCCTTTGCTTTCTCTAGGTACAATGCACTTTGGAGTTTACAAGATCAATCGCCAACCCTCTACAATGGCGTGAAGAAGCCATTAAATATCTTGCAAGAAACAGTTACAACTTCTTCTTGTTAGCAAGAAACGATTTACAAATTTTTTTAATCATTCGCGTCCGTTCAAATTCTTGATTCGCGAAGAAACACCAATGGCGAGAAAAACCAGACTCTTCATAATGCAGCCATTACACCCGTTTTGTAACTTTGAATTTGAACCATTCATCTTGCCTTTGAAGCTTTAAACCAGAGTCGTCCACGTGGGAGAAATTTACTAGAGCGGGCGTGGAGGATGCCTTTTGCATTTTGTGACTTTATAGAGATTTGGCATTTTTTACATTTTTGGTCCACTCGCGCTTTTGATATGGTCTTGACACATGGCCTCACTTGATTGGCGAAGGAATCACGGCTCGCTTTATGACTTTTAGCCCTTTTTACAAAAAGGCTCAAAAACACAAATCGTTCCGCCGCCGATCGGCCTCCTACTTTGACCTTCGATGCGGGCTTAGTATTTGACTTTTTCCTTGGCGTTGACGAGGTTATGGGTCACTTTTTAAATTTAAGCCCCTTTAATGAAAACAAGGCTCAAATTCTCAAATCTCCCCGACGGCCCACTTCCCGCTTTGACTTTCAATGTGGGCTCAACATTTGACTTTCTCCCTTTTGTTTGGCGGGGCCGTATATCTGACCCTGGACACGTGGAGAGTTAGCGCTCATTTGGAACCTACCTTTGGATTTTACCTTTGAAGTTGCGCCAGGCTGACACGTGGAGGCTTCTACTTCCCCGCTTTGACCTTCGATGCGGCTCAACATCTAACTTTTTTTTCTCGTAGCGTGATCGGGGTTGCGGGTCACTTTATGACTTTTAGCCCTTTTTACAAAAAGGCTCAAAAACACAAATTGCTCCGTCGGCCCGCCTCAATTAGATATGTCCACGTACCCATGGATAATAGGGCCAAAATTTGACAGGCAAGAAAATGCCCGTCATTCACGAATGTGGAAAAAATATAGAGAAGAAGAAAACTTCACCATTTCGCACCCAATTTTCAAATTTCTTTTGCGAACCAAGGGATTGAAAACAATACAAGGTTCGATGATCCATGGCCATAGAAAGATTGACAATTTCATTCAAATGAGGACAACAATAAAATTTTCACGCATCCAGACAGGAAAACGGAAAATTTATCAAAATGTGCAGACTAGAGAGTTTAAACAACTTCAAAGCATGAATTTCTCTATCTTTTGGACTTTGACTTTACTTGAACATACGGAGGCATGAGCTCAAAATTTTCGAATTTGACTTAAAAATGAGGGGGTTTTTGAGTGCGACAACAAACTCAGTGTTCTTCTCCAACTCCTCTACTTCTTTTCCATGAAGAATGAATGGCAAGAAGTCCAAATTCTTATTCTTAAGTGGGAAAAAGGGACATTACGGTGTGTCTCCCATATCATCTTTTGTTGTTCAACAATCGGAACACGATGTGTCCCATGTGGCGAGAGGAGATTATCTTGTAGATAGAAATTAGGGACGTGTTTCCCCCCGCCGAAGAGCTAGATATGTATTTGAAAAGTCGGGATCGTGTAATGTCCCCCTTTTAGAGACATTACTACCTAATCGATTCACTCTTTTTATTAAGCATTGTAACCCCTTGGTGTGTCTAGCGCAACAAGTGGGAAGTTCTAGGTAGTTTAGAATGTGCACATAGGATAGGAATTTCTTAATATTAAATTAAGAAATTAAATAAAGTGCACATATAGTGGTTTATTAAATACTTTTTATTTAGAGGGAAAACATTAAATGTTTAAAACATTAGCACTTGCACCTCTTATTCTATACGAAGGGGTCGCATTTCCTTGGATGAGCATGTTGATTGATCATTTGATTTCACTCCATGCTTGGAGTATTGGGATGTATGCCCATGGGATGTATGCCCTAGTTCTTGCATTGTGCTCTCTCATTTGGATCCATTATTGAAGAATATTGAAGATTCCATTGTTCTCTCTATTGTGCTCCTTTTGAAGTGTGTGTTATGAATTGTTTCTCCATTATAGGATTGGCGACTTGGTTCACGATTCCCTCTTGCTTTTACTAGAGCTAAAGCGACTTGCATGGGAGGTTGTTTGGCATGTTTTAGAGTCTTTTGAGCTAGATCTGCAATCTGATCTGATTTAGCATAATTTTGTGAGTATGTGTGACCATATTTGAGGGTTTTAAGAGTAATACAAGTGCAGAATTAATTTATGTGCAAACAGCAATTTATTTTGCCCTAGGCGACTTGCTATTTTGACTATTTTGGGAGTTTAGCTATTGTTGTTCTAATTTGGTTTGGTTCATCTTGTTCCTTGTATTTTTCCGAGTCCGGGCATATCTCATTTACCCAAATCGGAGTAGTTTGGAGGAAGATATGAATTTTTAAAGATTGCAGCAGACTGGGGTTTGATTAATAATTGTTTTCAGCTGTGTATAATCAGATTTAGAAATCTGATTTGTCTATAAATTATTTCTGAGCAAAGGGAGTGATTTTTGGAGTGTTTGGAAGCTTGTGGAAAGGCTGAAATATTTTTATTGATTTTATTCTAACCCTAGCGACTGGGTTTGGGATTTTGAGGGCTGTTTTTGAAGGGTTACAGTGGTTCAAAAATCCAGATTGGTAGCTCGTTGGAAAGCCCTTGATTTATAGAAAATTTTGCATTTTATTTGAGGACAAAATATGGAATATTGAGCAAGTTATGAATTTTCTAAGTTTCAGCTGTTATGGTGCATTTTTAATTAATTCACTGCTGCAATTAATTTCAGATTTGAAGTGATTAATTTCCTAACTGGTTCTCCCATCTAATCCACCACCTTGGCTCACTCCAACCCCTTTTTGGGTTGTATTGAAGCTAACATTGGATTATTTGAGGTCAAACTAGGAGGGTTTAGTCCTTCTAGAGTCGATTCAGCGAATTAATTTGCATATTTGGATAATATCCCAAAAGGGGATATTACAATTTGTCTCATACAAATTGCACCAACTAGAAGTCTCATGTCCACAGAGGTCAAGGATAGTTATGAGGGTTGTCAGAGGGCGGCTTAGGCAATCTGTTGTTGAATTGGCACTTCCCTTCTTATGTTTTATTATTAGGTGGAATTGTTGCAACTATGTGGCCCACTTTTGGTGTCTCTCATTCCTTAGCTTGCTTTGCATCTAAAGAAACTCCAATGGCCTTTGGTTCTTGAGGATGACGATCTCCTTCCCTAAAATGTAGTGTTTCCATTGCTTGCAGGCTTGGACGAAGGCATAGAGCTCCTTATCATATATTGTGTACTTCTTGACTGTGTCATTGAATGTTTCACTATGATATACAACAAGGTGGCCATGTTGCATGATAATAGCTCACATGGCATACTTAGATGCATCTGTCATCAATTTGAAAGGTTGATGCAGGTTAGGTAAGGAGAGAACAGAGCCGAGCATAATCTTCCTTTCAAATTTTCGAATGCTCTCTATTGCACCTTCCCCCATCGGAATGTAGCCTTGTTTCCTCCTTTAGTCACTTGGTTCAGTGGCCAAGAAATATGTGAAAATCCCAAGACAAACCGGCGATAGAAATTGGCAAGACCTAAGAAGCTACGGAGTTCTGTAAGAGTCTTTGGAGTAGGCCATTTTTGAATAACCTGGATCTTCTCTAGGGTCAACATGGACTCCTTCATCCACAACATATCCTAGGTATTGAACCTTCCTCATCCCAAATGTGCATTTTTCTAGATTTACATACTCCTGTGCTTTGAAGGGTTTGAAGTACTTCTCGAACATGTTGTAGATGTTGCTCCCATGTCTGACTATAGATGAGTATATCATCTAAGTAGACAACCACGAAGGAATTGGTGTAGGGCGCAAGATGTCATCCATCATCCTCATGAATGTCGCAGAGCATTAGTTAAGCCGAAAGGCATGACCAACCATTCGAATAGACCTTCCCAAGACTTAAATGCAATCTTCCAAACATTTGTGGGCTCAATGGGAATTTGGTGATAGCCAGACTTGAGATCAATTTTGGTGAAGAATTTTGCACCACAAAGTTGGTCTAACAAATCATCGATCCTCAAAAGGGGGTAGTAATTCTTCACAGTAATTTTGTTCAAGGCCCGATAGTCAATGCAAAGTCTCCATGTTCCATCTTTCTTTGGTGCCAAGACAATTGGGCTTCCACAGGGTGAAGAGCTCGGCCTAATGTGTCCCTTTTGAATCAACTCTTGGAGTTGCCTCTTGATCTCATCATTTTCAAGGAGCCTGATATCAGGATAAAGCATCATTATAGCCACTCGCTTCCATTCAGAATGTCCCGAACTCGACTCGCGATACATAGGGTTGTTAGGTAAAGGAGAGCCCAGGACCAAATCAATAACATGTTTTACCTCATTGAAGTGGCACCCCTGTGGGTGACTAAAATAGATCATCATACTCAGCTATGATTTGGTCCATCTGTTTCTTTTGTTGCACTAAATGTGTGGTCAAGGTGGCCACAACAACTTTCTTGGTGGTTTTTGGCCTGATCATCAAGATGACAAACTGCTTTGTTTTCTCCACCAACTTCTTACATTCTTGTTGCACTGATGAGGGAAACTAAGTTAGATGGGATGACCTCATGTATCCGATAGCACCAACCCCCAATGTCAATAAGTGACCCTTCAAGGTCGTGACTCATAGATGTCATGTCTCTCCCACATGAATGGTTGGCCCAAGAGCACATCACAAACATCCAATGGAACAACATCACACAAGACTTCATCGTGGAAGGGTTTGATTGCATATGGGAGGAGACATTGTTGTGTGACATGGAGATCTTTTCCGGGTTCAACCACCCGATACTATATGGTTGGGGATGTGACTTTACAGGCAGGTTCAGACTTTTCACAATATCAGGAAAAATTAAATTCTTTTGACTTCCACTATCAATAATAAAATTCAGAGGCTTACCCTTTACCCAAAGTTTAGAGTGAAATAGCCTTTCCTTCTCATCCATCTTCTTGACTTGCGAGGTGGCAATGATCACATCACATCAAGCTTCAGCATCAATAATTTCATCTCTGACCTCGAAGTGTGTCACTGGTGAAGTAGCGGGTGCTAAAGATTGTGACTCGGTTAGTAAGGACTTGATGGCTTGACATTCTTCCTTGGAATGGCGATTAGTCTTGTCCTTCTTTGTTTTATGTCCTGCGAATCCTTCCTGTTTCCAACCCTATCCTCAAGTTTGACCTTCCTTTCCCCTCAGAGGTTGGTTCTTTGTATTTCTCTTTCTATGCTTTTGTTCAATCTTGATCACAAACTTGTACTCGCCGAGGGTATGAAATTGAAATAGGTCCATGTCCTCCCGTATGTACCATTGTAGGCCACTGCGATATTTGAGGATCTTGTGTTGCTCTGTGTCTTGAATGCCCAATCTTGCAGACAGAGAATGAAAATTATCAATATAATCTTGAACTGACTAGTCCTTACCTTGGCAGAGTTACTGCCACTGTATGTACAAATCATCATAGGCTCCAACAGGGTAGTATTCTTCCTTTATGGCATCCACAAAATCATCCCATGTGGGTTCCTCTATGATGCCCAGTTCGTCCCTATTGAGTCCGTTCTTGTACACCCCCCACCAATTTTTGACAGAAAGTGATGATTTCAAGAGAGCAAATGTTATCTTTTCTTTATCAGTGAATTTATTGACAAAAAAGTAAGAAGATAATGGGTCCAACAAGTTTTTTTTGCATCAAAATTTATTTTACCCTCAAAAATAGGAATATCAAAATTTACTTGAACCTTGAAGGGTGTCGGGGCACTGAAGGGTTGGCTCGCAGATGAGGAGGCAAGATTTCCCATTTGTAGTTGTTGAAGGATCTGGGAAAATTGTTGTAACATCTGCTCCTTTTGCTCCATGAGAGCTTCATTCACCATTTTCTTGAGAGGATCATTTGTCCCTGGTGTTTCTCGCCATTTGAGGTCTCTTGTAACGAGCAGTCAAGTATTCTGAAGGATCTTGTGTGGACCACCCAAGCTTCTTATATCCCAACCTTGTTCGGAATCATACACTCTCAAGACAACTTCGCTCTGATACCATTGATCCAAAACTTAGGGGTTTTGGGATTAAAGGACAGAATAACAATTGTGTCAGATGTAAACAGTAAAACTATCTCTAAAAAGAGATGTATATTGCTCAAAAGACTATGATTACAATAGTTATCTCTACAAGGAGATGTGTCCTTCCCTTGCGGGTTACATATACTTATATACTACTTTTAGAAATATGAAGAGACATCTAGAAGAATGTGGAAGGTCACCAATCTCGAGGGAGATGAGGTGGTTCACCTTCCATGAATTACATATGCGAAAATTTCATGAAATTACTATTTTTAAACAACACTATAAAAATTTGAGGCTTTTCAAGCGGATTTGGAGGTCAAACTTTGCTAAATGGAGTTTCACACACTTTCACCATATTCTACACGTTCCAAGCTTTCCACCGCATTTTGAATGGAGTCAATCAAGCTACGGTGCAAAAGTTATGACTATAAATTGTCCCATTGGTATTGTTATGCGGGTTGTTTGCATTAGACAATCTTTCAAAGGACAAGGGCAAAGCATTGCTCATGCAGTGCCAAAAAAAAGTTGATAGAGAGTTACATGAGATTCTATAAAGACAATTATATCTCCCTAAATCTCACAACAAATGGGGCATCTAAAAATGAAATGTTCCTAGTCTCCACCTTCTGAGAGGGAACAAAAACAACAAATCAGGTCCCCACGTGGAATCTAATCATTAATCTCAACCTACAACTAGCGGGAGCACTTAATCGATCAAGACGAAGCCTCTAGCCATGTGACAAATGGAATTTGAGTTAGTCAAGGAAACGAATGATAACATTGCCCATCTATATGAAATGCTCAATGTAAAAGGAAATCTTGGGGTTAAGCGTGCTAAAGACAAGAGGTCCAAGTGACTTAAATGTATTACTTGGAGATATCCTCTTAGGACAGCTCGAATGATTGTAAAGTGTCTTTCTCAATATATGTAATTGTTATTGTGCCTTCGTCAGGATTACTTGTCGTAATTCGCTAGTAACAAACTTGATGTTTACCGTGGTATCTAGACTTTAGAATAACATGTTACACATAAGAATAATGACATTGGTATCAAGTCCTCCCAATACTAGACTAATTATATTGAGCACTACCTATTGTTAATGAAAACCTATCATTAGTCTTAGTCCCTTCTATGCTTTTGTTCTACAATATTGCTTGTGACGATTCTTAGTTGTGCAGATTCTCTATAAACATTATGGTGTCGTGCTTATACAGAATGTCATGTGAAGTTGAAATTGGTTCTAAAGGCAACCATCAATTGACAATCCTTTTTGATGATGGCACACATCATGGAGAATTGATGGCTTAACTAGTTTAAGAAGCAGTTAAAACAAACCAAGAACGAGAGAACTCACAAAGGACTTTGTGTTCTTGTGGGATCTATCACTGTGAACATGTCAAGAAAGAATCAAAGAGGACCCGCATACCGACAAAGACTATCTTGGGCAATTTGGAAGTAACAAAAGAACTAGATTCACTACTTGATCAATTATCCAAACTCCTCTCCATAAATTATAATATTTTTCAAGATCAACAAATGGAACATGGTCGCAGAGGGCAAACATCACTACAACAATAAGAAGAAAGGTGTCATCATGAAGAAGAGGAAAGATCCTAAGGCCAATGCCAAACCAAAAGGAATAAATGCAATTGAGCTTGTAACAAAGGTGGGAGAAGAAGGCATTGTGGTAACTTATGACTCAAGAAATTCGAATAGTCTATAGAGATTTTGGAGCAACAAGAGTAAAGAAACAGGGTATGAGAAGATGCCACATCAAGAAAACCCACAACACAAGTAGAGGACATTAGCAAAAGGAAAAGTCTAAGTGTGCGCCGAAGTCAAAGTCAAAGTCAAACTGAAACTTGTAGTCATTGCCGCAGTCAAAACCAAGGAAGTGTTCAAACCAAGATCTTGGATCATCATACACCACTCACAAGCACATAATGGGTGGAGGTTGCAAAACGCTTGTCAATTCAAGAGGAAGTTTCGATCTTTCCTTACTAAATACAATTGGTAAGATCCGGGTGAAGAATTTGAATCCAGCAAGGATTCAATGGAGCAACCTCCTTCCTGTGGAAGTTTGTGTTCTAAAACGGAGTTCAATAATGACTTCTTCACAGAGGAATAACCAACCGCATAAAAACAAATATCCACAGAATAAAAGATCTTATCGATGGTACTAAACCAAATACACCAAAAAAAATTTGAACCACGCAACAAAGGGAGTAGCACCGAAAAGGGACTTGACAGTGGACACGAAAGTGAACAAATCCCCACCACATAAAGGGTCAAACATAGGAACATGTACGAGAGTACATGGGAATGCCCAACGCATACCTTCTTGAGGAAGAGAGTTGTATTACAAGAGCCATGCCAAAAACCTATAACCATACCCATGGTTACCCCAACTCCATCTCTAGAAAATTTAAGTCACAGGAGTTCACTAACGATGGATCAAGGATCTTATACAACACCGTAGGAAATGTACTACAATATATGAAGTAAATGGGCACACAAATAAAAGGCTATAGTATGCATCAACCATTGATAAGGCCTCATGGGACAAACATAAGAAAATGTTTGAGAAAGAATTTAGATTCTCGAGAGATGACAATGAGATTTTATCTGAAATCTACAATACTCGACAAAATTGTTCGAGCCTATGATAGGAGATGCAAAGAAGTGCAAGGCCGTTAAAAAGAACTAGTAGAGATTTAACTGGAAAACATGGTTTAGCAAAGGAATGATACCCTCGTGCAGAAAGAAAATGAAGGTTGTCCCACCATATTACGATGATGCATACAACATACCATGGGGATACAAAGTGAAAAAAACATATCCTCTCAATCAAGAAGCAAGGATGATAAATTTGACTCCAATGGCAATGAATCAAGATTGGTCGTGATTTGTAGAAGAGACATGCTTTGCATGATGAAGGAATGAAAAAGATGAGGAACGAAAGGGCCTATGATGCATGCACCATAAAATTCAAGGTCATGCCAAGGTGAATCTGCCCAAGAAATATGTTATGCAAGGTATCTCAAGTGACTAACCATGTAATCAAAGATTGTGCATTTAATTATAAAAATAAGGGCTACCAAGTCACCAAGGAGTGGCAAGCGGCTATGGAGAACACAAAGGTAGTTAAAGCAATGCCTCGAAGAGGTATATACATACTCTTCTCGAAGGCTCATGCAATCTACCGAAATAAAATTAACACCCAACTGATATTTCCAGTCCATACATGAAGAACCCGCAAGCGAGGAATAGTGTTTAAAGAACCTCTTGTGTGCCCTCGGCCTTTTTGCATCGGTGAGAAATAAAAGAAAGGCAAGCCCACAAGGTTCTTCCAAACTAAAGTCATTAAGAAACAAATAACACGAACAATTTTTATGGCCCCTTTAGCCCTATCCATGGCCACATAAATGTATCCCATTAGGTTTTGATCCTCATCAACCAAGCGCAAAACCCTCACCGACGGCTATGGCACCTATAAACAAATTAAACTTTAAAGTTATAAACTTGAAACTCAATAATACTCCATTATCATTCACATCACGGGATTACATATATATAGGAATATGCATTCCTAAAAACAAGGAGGTTATTCAACAACACTCCCACAAATCTCTCCTCAACTCCTATATACGTGAGTCAATAAAACAACTCACAACAACCCTAACCATTACATAATATGTGAGATTATATCTCACAACAAACAATCTAAATATAAACCTTACAATAAAACATGTGAGCAATAATAATATTCCTAACATTCCCTCCCTTAGTGCGAACATGGGAAGAAAGCACATCTCAAGAACTGGAAATAGAATCGTATGCCTCCACATACTTTTAGGTCTGCACATCTGCTGACTTGGATGTTGCTATCTAAATCTTGCGCGCACATGACCAATCCACTTCACCACAGTGAATCCCATACCGGATGATCACACTTCCATTGATTCACCTACATATGCAAACTCAACAGTTCTCGCTTTCACTTCCAATGGAGTACGACAATCGAAGAATCTCTGCAGTCAAAGGATCACTCCAGTTCAACTACCCTCCTATACAACTGTTCTCAGGTTCCAAAATGCACATCCTCCTCTTTTCAATCTTTGGCAAGGGAATAAAAACCATGTTTTATTTCTGCACACGCCACTCAAAGCAAACAACTAAAAATATTATAAAAAGTGCCACCATTGTTGTATGCGACCCCATCTTTTCAATAATACTCATTTATCATTTCACATCAGATTACATATATATGGAATATGCATTCCTAAAAGCAAAGGATTTGGATCGATGAGAGGCGATGATTGCCCTCCATCTCTCCTTTGACCTCCAAAAATGATGTTGTTAACTCAATCGGATTTGGCTATGAAGCTCAATGATTCCCACATTGTTTATTATTCCCCCCACAATGTGAAATCATTTATTTTCCAAGGAGTCGGGTTCAACCGATAATGCACCCGTAAGGCAATTTTTAATATACTTTTACAATTTTGACTCTTAACTTGACTTGACCGCAACTAACCTTTACATTGACACTTATAAACAAAGACTATTGAAAAAGACTCTTTTAACTTATTTGACAATAATAATAATAATAATAATAATAATAAAAAAAAAAACAAATAGGGACCTTTTAAATATCACTTATATGATAAAGGACTTTCTTTTAGACACGATACACTTAATATATTGAAAGTTGGATCTCACCTATCGGTGCACTCTTAATAACGAACAATAGAGACAAACGTGATACAATTACAAAACAAATGACAAAGTTTTTCACTCTTGACAAAAGGAAAATCCAATTAAAGATTGGATTTATAATTACTTAGAACAATAAAATAATGACCCATAAAACAAAAACAACTACACCTTAAAAACTATATATATATATATATATATATATATATATATATATATGACATACGTGGGATACTACGGCACTTGCATGGAAATGTATACACGGGTGGACGACTTGAACCGGTCAGTTGATTGTCAAACTCAGGCGAAATGCATGACAGCTATGAATTGTGGATAGCTCGAGCTCGGTGGTGAATGAGAGAACATAGTTGGATACGTGATGAAGTGCCAGCGGACTCTTTTATAAATTTGTTTCCTTACATGCAAGCACAGACTGCCAAATTTTTACAGCAGAATCTTCCTCAGACCAATTCCCTCGATAAGATTCTTAGATCTGCGCTTTTACGTTTCTTCAAAGTGGCTTCTATATTACGAGAATAGACGATCCAGTTGGAAGAACTACAGATCCAATGCAGATGTCAACAAATATGACATGCACATGTGTATATGATCCTTCACAAAAATGAAACACATCCACGGTCCAACAGAAATTTCACGCAAACTCAAAAGAATACTAGGCAGATCTGAATGCCGCTCCGCAGAATTCGTCAGAGAGAAGAACGGGTAGATCTTGTCAGGATGATAGTGAGCGTGTGATTATTATTTGCTTCTATACCTCACGTGTTCCCTCGATCTGAATGATTATTGCACTTGAACGATGTTACAGTTGAATGCATAAAACCTCAGATCTCGAGCTCCAATCTGGAAACTATGACAATTCTAGCGATGGGCAATAGATAGTGAACTATCCACGGGCATACGCAGCACCCAACAGCTTGCAATTTGAATGGCCAAATGACAGGTCTTGATGTTGAGATGGTGAGTCTAACAGAATACTGGGATATGAAGGAACTACTCAAGATAGCTGTGTAGGATCCACTGCAAGCTTCTTTTCTCTACTGTTGGTAGGGGCAATAACCATCAAACTGTCTGACTGCCCCTAGCATAACCTTTATATCTCCATCACATGGATCAGATACTGTTCTGACACCAAATGAAACTCAATAATACTCCATTATCATTCATATCATAGGATTACATATATATAGGAATATGCATTCCTAAAAACAAGGAGTTTGTTCAACAACACTCCCACAAATCTCTCCCTCAACTCCTATTTATGTGAGTCAATAAAACAACTCACAACAACCATAACCATTACATAATACGTGAGATTATAACTCACAACAAATAATCTAAATATAAACCTTACGATAAAACATGTGAGCAATAGTAATATTCCTAACAAAACTTATAATAAAGTAAATAACGATACATTTTTAAAATGAAAATACAGGAATCCACTACCTTGATGATCTCTACAACTATCTACAAAAACTTCATTAATGTATCCCCTATAATAGTTTTTTATGGCCTCTTTAGCCCTATCCATGACCTCATAAATGTATCCCATTAGGTTTTGATCCCCATCAACCAAGCACAAAACCCTCACCGACGGTTATGGCACCTACAAACAAATTAAACTTTAAAGTTATAAACTTATAATAAGGTAAATAACAATACATTTCAAAAATGAAAATAAAGAAATCCACTACCTTGATGATCTCTACAACTCTCTGCAAACACATCATTAAAAATTGTCTTTGTGGTCCTCTCTCCATCAGCTTTCTTTGAATATTGTTAGTCTAGCCATGCTTAAGTCACAAACATTTGCTTCAACGATGTCAACTTAAAAATACTTAAAGAACGTTGGAAAGTTAGTTGCAAATCTCATGACACTCACAGCACAAGCTCTTTCCCTTTGGTGTGTTCACTCATCAAACTTAGAAGCCAAGGGTGATTATATATGTACTTGGATATATTTCTTGCATCTTCTACAACCAATCTCATCCAATCAAATTTTATTATGTCCTCCAAAAGGACACGGCAATGGGTTCCAAAAAGGGTTCAAAAGAGTGATAGATGCCTCTCTTATAGTAGTCTCTCGGCCGCTACATATGCTACTCTTGCATTGTTAGTAATTACTTGCACATCATTTTGGATCCACACCTCTAAGACAACCTCCTCTACCAAAAGACTCAATTTTTGCATTTTTACTATGTTACAGTGCATCAATTGACTTCAACAAAACTATCTCAACATTTGAAGTCGCTAACAAATTGATGAGGGTGCAGTTCCTTCCAACTATCCACCCATCTGAAATAATAGTGTATTTATATTTCTATCACTGCTTCTTTTGATCTTCCAAGATTGACGTTGCATCGTAACCGCACATGAAGTAATTTCCCTCTTAAGCATAGTAAGCAAACTCGACGAGTACTCGCCAAAAAAACATAGCCAAATATTCACGAGTTTAACTCACAAGCGGACTCGGCAGTATTGGCGAATAAATACTCTCCGAGTCTATGTCAAAACTTGCCAAACGCGGTCAAGACGCAAAAGATGTCAAAACGCACAAAAACACTACAAAAACATTGTTTTTTTTAAGGCAACAAAGCAATTCATTTTTAATCACATAGCCATTGAGCATGTATTAAATGTGCTTGAACGGATTTTAGAGCGAATTCGAAGAGGAAATTTGAAGAATTGCATTTGGAGGTAAGTTTTTTTAATTCTTTTAGGTTTTTTGCGAATTTGGTCTATATTATTTAAGTTTGATATATTCATATTGTAATTTTAAATACATTTAATTTAATTGTGAATGATTTTAAATTTTTAATAGTCATTTCGACATAAAGGTAAGTTTTTTTAATTCTTTTCGCAAATTTGTTCTAAATTATTTAAATTTTATATATTCATATTGTATCCGAATATGTTTTGTAATTTTAAATGCATTCAATTTAATTGCGAATGATTTTAAAATTTTAATAGTCATTTGGAACCGAAGGTATTTTTTTAAATTCTTTTCGCAAATTCATTTAATAGTTATTAATTTATTCATGTTTGTTATCATGGATTTGTGACATCGTCATTAATGAATGAAATTGTCGGAATGTATTGTTGTAATTTTGTAAATGTTATTTTAATTTCTTTTTTAGAATGTATTCTTGTTCATAGGATTTACAATTTAAATATTAAATTACGGTTAAATAGGGTTATAAAAACAATTTTTAACTTTTCAAATTTTAATTAAGTTTACGATTTTTTAATGTACATTGTGTTGCAGATTAGAGCTTACCAATGGCATCAGGCTCGACATCTGGGTCAAGCATCACTAGCAGGAACCGTTCCCGCTAATGCCCGTACCATTGCTTGGAAGTATGGTGTACGTGGAGCAGTTCAGGGAACCGTGGTTTGTAATTTTTGTGGCAAAACATTTTTGCAAGCATCAATCACCTAAAGTATCATCTTGCATGTATTGTTTGTCGGGACGTTGTGGTATGCCCCAATGTTATAGAAAAGGCAAAACGAGAGATGAAAGTAGAGTTGGCAAAGCTAGAGAAGAAGAAACTAGAGACGGAAAGGGTGTATGCAGCCATGGCAAAAGTTGTTAGACCTACTCGCAACAATTGTGGGCTCTACTCGCGGTCCATGCATACGAACCAGAAGAGGCACATTTGCTTCATCGAGTTTGAGCAAAGGGATACATAGCTTTTTTGTACTAAGGAACATACGTAGAGCACAACCTTTGTTGCAAGGTACTAGCTAGAACAAGGATGTGCACGAGGAAGTAGATAAAACATGTGCAAATTTCTAGTACAACAACCTTTCCTTCAATGTGGCAAAGAGCCCGTATTGGGAGTACTTGGTGACAACATTGACAGTTGCAGGAAAAGAGTAAAAGGCACCCTCTCCAAAAGACTTTAGTGGTAAATTGCTCAAGGGTCCAGTTGTAGATGCAACAACAATTCTAGAAGATCAAAAAACACAACGGCAGAAATATGGATCCGCCATTCTTTCAAATGGGTGGACAGATGGAAAGAACCGCACCTCATTAATTTTAAGCTGCTACAAATGGTGAAATGGTGTTTTTGAAGTCAATAGATGCCTCTAACATAGTTAAAAATGCAAAGAATTGAGTCTTATGTTGGAGAATATCATATTAGAGTTGAGTATTCAGAATGTTGTGCAAGTTGTCACAAACAATGCAACAACATATGTGGCGGCTAGGAGACTACTATAGGAGAGGCATCCATCACTCTTTTGGACACCTTGTGTGTAATTTCCCTCTTTTCGTTAGTTCTTATCGAAGACATTTGGCACATTTTGTCTACACGACGCCAAAGGGGGTTCATAAGGGTGACTTAAGTCACAATAAATTATTATAAAGTGCTATAAAAAAAAAATTATTAAAGCACTTATATTAATTTATTGGGCATAATAAAAGAAAATTATAATCCCTATGGAAAATATGATTTGCCTTGAGGGAAAATATCATTGAAAAGGGATTTATTATATTTTATTCTTCCTAGAGAGGTTAATGGTGACTTTAATAAAGGTGAGTAATGATATTTTGGAAGGATAAAAATATCATTAATTATGTATTTCCTCCTAAGGAAATGAGACTAGCTCTAGGAGTGGAAATAAAAAGAAAAGAGAGTCATAGGCCTCATTAAAAAATGTGACTTGGCCTAAGGGAAAGCAAGAAAGCCTATTGGTTGTTTTGGAGGTCATTTTGGGCCATTTTTCCTTTATAAGGAAAAGTCGACCTATGTAGAGGCATTCGGATTTTTACATGATATTTTCTCTTGCATTTGAGCTCGAAGTTTTTGCAAATAATCCAAGGACGAAAACCCTTAGGATTCTATCTCTTGTGGACAAAAACCCCAAGAGTATTGTGAGAGATTTCCACTCAGGAATTCTCATTGATTTAACCAGATTTTCAGTCATTTCCAGCAGTGTGTTTTTGGAGAATAAATTGCAGCAGTGTCTTCTAGTGGAGCGACTCAGTCCTTGGCTGATTGGCATTGTATTTGAGGTATTTCTAATCTGAATATTATTGTCATATCATCTGCTGATTTTTTGGAATCAAAGCAAAGCATTTTCAGAATTTTTAGAGGGTTTTCAGTGGTGTTTTCAGTCAATTTATTATGCAGATTTCAGATCTGATTTTTCAGTCATTTGTAATCTCTAAAAATCTGAATTTTGATATATTTGGGCTTCTAAAAATTACTGTTATCAATTTATGATAGAAATATAATTTTTTGGGTGCTATTTGTGTTGGGTTTTCACTCAAACCCTAGTCGCACTTCTCCTAATAAACTCAGATCTGCATTAGTGTGATTGCCATAACCCTCATAAATCAGTTTTTGGTGTTTGTAATTGATGTTCCTCCTACCTAGAGGGTTTTGATTTGATGCAGCCAAGAGAAGTTGGGCCACACAGGTATTACACAAGGAGACAAGCACGTCTTGTAGCTGATTTGGATACAGGTAATAGAGCTGAAATCATGGATGATAGAGAGGCAAGCCCTCCCGAAATGAGCAAGCATCCGGATCGTGAACTTTTCAGGACTATGGTCGCCACTCAGCAGCCGGTTGATTCGGTCCATCGAATGTATGGGAGCTAATCTAGCCAAGTTGGCTTTGGATAGGCCAAGAGACAGACATGACAAGAGGGATAGGTCAGTATCAGTTGCCAGTGATCATAGTAGGCTAAGTAGATCACCTTCAGAGATTGGTAGTGTGAGGGGTTCCCCTCGCCGTGAGAGGAGACACACATATAGAGGAGAGGAGATCTACCAAAAGCTGCGAGATAGACCTCTCGCAACCCAGACTTTTTGCCTAGAGACAATCCACCGAAGGTTGAGGATCCACTTGAGGGTACATCTTTCGTAACAATGTTATGGCAGCTAGTGATGAGTGGAGGGATTTACCACAGCATGTGAGGGATGCCTTTCCCCTTCCACAATATTGTGCACAGAGGAGAGATAGCTTGAGGGCCAGACAGGATCGAAGACCTAGAGCACATCAAAACAGGGAGCTAAAGTAGGCCACCAACAAGGTGACCCTTTCCACCTTTGATGGTAGTGGGAAGATCAGTGCCAGAGCATGGATTCATAAGCTCGACACATACCTCACCCTTAAGCCTATGCAAGAGCAAGAGGCTATCCAGTTTGCCACGTTGCACCTTGAGGGAGTGGCGTACGATTGGTGGCATCATGGGCTAGTCACATAGAATCATGATCTTTTGCGGTCTTACAGGGAGTTCAGTGAGAGGTTGATTGCGAGATTTGATCGCAAGGATGTGGAGCTTTACTACAGAGACTTGGCACAACTCCGTCAGAGTGGACACGTTGATGCATACATCAACAAATTTCAGCGTATAACAATGATGGTGCCAAAGATGCCTGAGAAGAGGGTAGTGATGCTTTTCATAGAGGGGCTTCATGATAGATTGAGAGGTTTTGTCAAGGCTCTTAAGCCTAGGAATTTGCATGAAGCTATTCAGACAGCCATGGACTTGGATACTACTCCCCTCCATTTCAGCCCCAAAAGAAGAATGTCAAGAATGAAAAATCAGAGCAGCATGGAAGTGAGCAGCCCACTTCTTCAAAGGTTGAGTCTACACCAAAGATGGATCAAGAGACTCGTAATGAGTTGAGGAGGAAGAAGCTTTGCTTTCATTGTAAGGATCATTGGGAGCCTGGACATAATTGCCTTGGTAAAGGCAAGATACATCTCATAGAGGTTATTTCAGATGTGGATGATGATACTGATTCAGAAAATGAAAAGGAACAGCCAACACCAAACATTGAAAATGAAGGTAAAATCACTTATCTTTCAGGAGCACCAAGGTATAATCCATTCATATTTGAAGGTACAATGTTCGAGTGTAAAATCATGGCACTTCTTGATAGTGGATCCACACATAACTTCGTGGATGAAGGATTGGTGAACAAAAGAGGCTTGCATTATGATCATTTTGATGGCTTTGATGTAATTACAGCAAGTGGTCTCACTATTCCTTGCAAAAAGAAAGTGAGCAAAATCAACATTCTATTTGGTGAGTACACACTTTATGATGACTTCTATGTTATTGATTTGAAGGATAACAATGTTGTGCTTGGTATGCAATGGCTTCATTCACTAGGAAGAGTCACCCAAGATTTGCAAGCTATGGAGTTGAGTTTCCAACATGAAGGGAAACAAGTTACCATGAAAGCACTCAAATACACGCTGCCCCATCAAATGACAGCCAAGTCTATGATAGTTGTAGACAAGAAATCACCTAATGAAGACATCTATGAGGATTTTTCACTACATATCAGTATGGGACAGCAAGGACATGATGAAGAGTATGGCAAATTTGGGGCATACTTGAGGAGGATTGTGGCACTTTTATGAGTAAGTTGCATAAGCTCTTTTTTGCAGCCTTTGAGCAGTTTGGTATAGTGCATGTGAAGCCATTCAAAAGCTTAGGCTGATTTGGGATCCAGGAATTGATGAGGATGCAGATTTGCTACTTGAGATTGCTTGGGGGCAAGCAATCCCGGGAAGGGAGGATTGTAATGTCCCTCTTTTTCGGATAGTTCTTATCGAAGACCTTTGGCCCATTTTGTCTACCCGACGGCCAAAGGGGGTGCATAAGGGTGACTTAAGTCACAATAAATTATTATAAAGTGCTATTAAAAAAAAAATTATTAAAGCACTTATATTAATTTATTGGGCATAATAAAAGAAAATTATAATCCCTATGGAAAATACGATTTGCCTTGTGGGCAAATATCATTGTAAAAGGGATTTATTATATTTTATTCTTCCTAGAGAGGATAATGGCGACTTGGGCCAAAGGTGAGTAATGACATTTAGGAAGGATAAAAATATCATTAATTATGTATTTCCTCCTAAGGAAATGAGACTAGCTCTAGGAGTGGAAATAAAAAGAAAAGAGAGTCATAGGCCTCATTAAAAAATGCAACTTGGCCTAAGGGAAAGCAAGAAAGCCTATTGGTTGTTTTGGAGGTCATTTTGGGCCATTTTTCCTTTATAAGGAAAGAACGACCTATGTAGAGGCATTCCGGATTTTTACATGATATTTTTTCTTGCATTTGAGCTCGAGCTTTTGTAAATAATCCAAGGACGAAAACCCTTAGGATTCTATCTCTTGTGGACAAAAACCCCAAGAGTATTGTGATAGATTTCCACTCAGAATTCTCATTGATTTAACCAGATTTTTAGTCATTTCCAGCAGTGTGTTTTTGGAGAATAAATTGCAGCAGTGTCTTCTAGTGGAGCGACTCAGTCCTTGGCTAATTGGCATTGTATTTGAGGTATTTCTAATTAGAATATTATTGTCGTATCATCTGCTGATGTTTTGGAATCAAAACAAAGCATTTTCAGAATTTTAGAGCGTTTTCAGTGTGATGTTTTCAATCAATTTATTATGCACATTTCAGATCTGATTTTTCAGTCATTTGTAATCTCTAAAAATCTGAATTCGATACATTTGGGCTTCTAAAATTACTGTAATCAGTTTATGATAGAAATATAATTTTTTGGGTGCCATTTGTGTTGGGTTTTCACTCAAACCCTAGTCGCATTTCTTCTAATAAATTCAGATCTGCATTAGTGTGATTGCCATAACCTTCATAAATCAGCTTTTGGTGTTTGTAATTGATCTAAAATTTGTTGGAAGGTAAAGAGTCCCATCCTGGAGATCTTTCATTGTGCAGCTCATTGCCTTGACCTTATTTTGGAGGACATAGGCAAAATTGATTGGGTGAGACGGTTATAGAAGATGCAAGAAACATAACCAAGTACATATATAATCACCCTTGGGTTCTCAACTTGATGAGAGAACACACGAAGGGGAAAGAGTTTGTGTGAGTCAATGTCACAAGGTTTGCAACTAACTTCTTGACGTTGCAAAGTATTTCTAGTTTGTTGTCATCATTGAAGCAAATGTTTGTGAGTCAAGCATGGCTAGACTCACAATATTCAAAGAAAGTTGATGGAGAGAGGACTACAAAGATAGTTTTTGATGATATCTTTGCAAAGAGAGCTATAGAGATCATCAAGGTAATTTCAAACTTCAATTTATATTTCAAGTTCATTCCTTTATTTTAATTTTTGTGTAGGTTTCAAAGTCGTTGGTGAGGGTTATGCGTTTGGTTGATGGGGAGCAAAACCCTATGGGGTACATTTATGAGGCCATGGATAGGGCCAAAAAGGCTATCCAAAACTATTATAGGGGATATCCCCATATATGGTCCCTTTTGGGAGATAATTGATCGGAGGTGGAACAATCAACTCCACCAACCTATTCATGCAGCGGGGGTACTACCTCAACCCCAAGTTTTTTTTCTCCAATGGCTTCATAGATTTGAACGGGAGGTTATGGAGGGCCTTTCAACATGTATTGAGAGGATGATACCAGAGGTTTAGACGAGTTAGAGCTGCAAAATTACAAGCATGTTAGGGGGAGGCTCTTTTTTTCAGTGTTAGCTATCCGAGGGAGAACCACGTAGTCACCAAGTAATAAAATTAGAATGTATACTAAGTTGCTTATATGTGTTACAAGTTACAAATTTAATTTTATTAATTGTTTATAAACTTTTGATTATCTTGTTTGTAGGTTCTCGGTGGGAGGATTGGGGAGGAAATACCCCACATCTTCAAAAGCTAGCCCTCAGAATTTTATCTCAACCTTGTAGAGCTTCTGGATGTGAATGAGATTGGAGTTTGTTTGAGGTCATTCACACAAAGAAACGCAACAAGTTGACTCAAAACGGATCTCAATGACTTGCTTTTTGTGCAATACAATCTCCAGCTTCGCACAAGAAAAGTGGAGGCCACATCACAAGAGCTTATTGATTTGGATGAGATAGATCCATACAGCTAGTGGACTAGGCAAGAAGAGGAAATCCCTGCATTCACAAAGGATGAGATTGTTTTTTTCAAGAGGAAAGTTATGGAGGGAGAAGCACTAGCAGGATTGGATGACATCTTTGAAGATGATGTCGAACATGTAGCTGAGGAGCCACGACCATCTACTACCAAGTTTGAGCCGGAGTTGCATCCTTCTAGGAGGAGCGAAGAGATGCAACCAAGTGTGGGGACTAGTAGAGGCAATTGACCCTCTCCCCAATATTTCTCTAGAACGGGTAAGAGGAAAATGTAAATTATTGTATATTGTAACTTGCATTCATATGAAATGTATGATGATAATTTTTATGACAATCATCATAAATTCATAGCACTTATCAATCGGTTGTTGTATTTACATGATGATGCGCTTTTGTATTGTATTTGTATTCAAATCTAATAGAAAACACTACTCCAACATTTTACAGACTCATTTAATACATTTTGTAGCTATATTTTGCATAAAATTTATGTTTTTAAAGAAATTTTCGTATTTTATAAGTTGTTCAATATTCGCGAGTCTTGCGAGTATTTTCCGCATCAATTTTTTTGGGTTTGTCAAATACAAGTATGTAAACTATGCTCTTAAGTATCTTGGAGAAGGTGCCTTTCCTGCAAAGACCTATGAATGTAGCCACCAAATACTCTTAGTACAAACTCTTCGCCATATTGAAGGAAAGGTTGTAGTATTACAAAGTTGCACGTCTTATTTGCTTCCTCATGCACATCCTTGTTCCAATTTGTACCTTGTAGCGAAGGTTGTGCCCAGATATGTTTCTAGATAACAAAAACTATGTATCCCTTTACTCGAACTCTATGAACCGGATATGCCTACTCGTATTCATGAACTACGACTAGAGCCCATAATCGTTGCCGCAACGATCTTTGATTCCTCTTTCATTTCAGGTCTAATAGTTGTTGCTATGGTATTTACACCCTTGCCCTCTCTATTTTCTTCACATCCAACAATGTCAGCTCTACCTTCATCTTTCATCATGCCTCTTTTGTAACATTGAGACATACCGTGACGTCACAGCAAACAATATATGCAAGATGATACTTGAAGAGGTTGAGGCCTCCAAAAACCTTCCTCCCACAAAAATTGTAAATTACAGTCCCTGAAACCTCTCCACGTACATGTTACTTCCAAGCAATTGTACGGTTATCGGTGGGAATTGTTCCTACTAGTGATGTTGAACCTAATGCTGACCCAGATCCCATTGTATGCCAAGTCCTAATCTGTAGCACCATGTACATTTTAAAAAAATTAAAAGTCTGCTAGGGAAACTCACCAGGTTTGGGCGAGTTTTGAGGTAGACTCGGTGGGTTTCAATACTGACTAGTACTCACCCAAGCTAAACTATGGACTCAGCAATACCAAACAAATTTCTTGCAAACAAAAGCTACATAGTGAAGGGTGATTTTTAATCAATACAACAAACCATTTCGTGATTTTAAAACACTCCTAATGGTAGACAATTTGTTGAAAGATTCAGAGTCTTGGTAATAATTGTCAATTGTATTGTTGGTGGGGCCATGGCTCATTGGTGAATTAAGTAAAATTTCATGCAGCCCACCGTGTTCCATTCTAATTAAGGTTTTCCATAACAGAATAACATGTGAACAAAGGGCATAAGGCCAGGTTCAAGTCCCAGGCAACTTTAGAATATACACACCCCATGGATTTGGCATCTTAGGCAAAAGGATGTTTCCATTGTGCAAAATTCAGCCCCTCAGGCTGTTTGTTGAAATCCTCAAAAAGACAACCAAAAAAAGGATTCAGATTAGCCACAAATTGCCATTAGCAACCTACTTAGCATCTCATAGCGTCATTTTGGTCTTACTTATACTATCATTATCAATAGAATATTTGTATTTGCAAAGGCCTTATAGACCCCATGAAAGTGGCTACAACCTGTGATGCAGTTGTGACCAGGCTGGGATTTTAAATGCATTAGCACAATTGATTTTCACGTGGTTGTGATCAGGCTTAGAGTTCAATGGTGTTCGCAAAAAGTTCACTGCAACAGTGCAACCTTTGTTGATTTATGCTGATTTGCACCCGACAAATAGTGACAAAACGTGGAACACAAAAAGGAAATCACATGAAACAAATGATTCTTCTCTGCATTTGAGAAGGGTGGCTTCCTTCATATGATGATATCTTGGGGTTTTCCATACTTTAACCAGAAAGTACAAAAGGACAAAAATGTAGAAATGAAAACGGAAAAGATGAATGCGAGACCATTTTATGGAATAAAGGAATAAATTCATTGGACCGCTCTAGGTAACCACAAAATTCATAAATAATGGAAGGATTCCCTCCCTTGGAAAACACGGAACAGATATAGATAGAAAATAATTGTGTAGAGAATATGATTTGAAGGCAATGAAGGCCCAAAGTCCTTTACTTGAGACTGGCTACAAGAACATGGTTCAAAGATCACCACCTAAAATCTTCTTCACACAAAGTCCAATAAACCCCAATGTCCCTGTAACAGAGATTAATAGCATCTAATATTCAATTTACCTAATTAAATTACAAAGCAGATTTTGACCCAACAAGATTGATTTTCATCATGAATCTGAAAAATGTCACCTTATCAATACACGTTACTATTAGAATAGAAGGCTTATAAATTAACATTAAGTTAATACTAGTTAAGTGTTAACTAATAAACAGTTGTAACCACTTCAACCATTTTGTAACCATCTCTCACATAATAAAATGATGGACACACAATGAATAACGCGTGCATTCTAGATACTCTTCATTCGTTCTTTGTATATTCTGATCTTTCTGAATTCTCTCTCTCCACATTTTCTAACAGTTACAATACATAGCACATTGAACAAGAAATCAGAAATCAATTCACTATGTAATGAGATACACATTCTAAATCTGCAAGAACAAGGCAATAACATCAAAAGAACAAAAATGGGGGATAACAGATGGTAATACAAACATAATTCATTTTGCATCTGCATGCAGCCAATAGTTTTCAGAAACATATGTCATGATAAGATAGAATTATGGACATCATAATTTTGAAAGGTGTGTTATTTTACAAAGAGTTCAATATGGATGTAAGATATACACCTCAAAGTATCCTAGAGAGATAATAGAGAAAGTATAAACCTGCATGTCTTGTTATCATTGAACTCGAAAAACTGCAACGCATTTTTTTAAGAATTGTCTGTAATTTACCTTAATCATGCCCCATGACTAAGTTTCAAATGCATACAAATTTTCTCTGTGATATTATATCATTTCCTACAAGTACAGAGAAAAATAAGAACTGTAGAATTAATTCAAGATATTTTTCTTGTTTCTTTTAGTCTGACCCGTGGGATGCATTTCTCTTCAATTCAACGCTACTTATAACTTGAATAATGGGCTTATCAGTAGGCCGGAATAAACTTATGGACCTTGTTCAAAGTCCTCATTTTCTTACTGAGAAATAGAGCCTACAAATTCTCAAGTGGTGATCCCAGAACCCTCATTTAATGGAGTTCTGATGTTTCTAGAGAAATAAAAAGGAAACGGCTAAAGCGACTATGCTTAGATAGATCATTTCATACACAGATTTATATAGCCATCAATGGCCACCCTATCAAAACTTTAATACTACAATAGCAACCATTAGTAATTAAAACTTCAGTATGGTAGCTGATGAAGAAATTGATAAATATAAATGCTTGGTATTCGGGGATCAAATCCAATACCAATATGCAGTGAAGAAAGCTGTGAACTGAAATCCTCCAGGGGTGGGGCTTCAGTAGAAGTTGTGCTCATCCAATGAAGCAAGAACGATTGTGTAGCAATATCTTGGACCATTGGAATCAACTGAAGCTCTATTCTTGAGACATTGGCAGGTTCCATGCTCAACTGCACAAGAGCATAAAAATCAGAAATTGAAGCTAACTACACATTTTACTATCTTAAGCCAATATAGAGCATTGTTATTAAATTACACAAAGAACCATATAAAAAAGTTGTTCTCAAGTGACACTAATATTATCTACAACTTAAATGAGGAGAAATGCATCAATTTCTTATGTTGTTAAATTGGTTGCTATATGTACACCTGAGTTGGCCCAACGGTGAAGAGCTTGTGCTCTTGAAATAGTGGTCACAAGTTTCAATCCTGCAGGGGGTAGGGTATGTACGGACTATAAAACAATTATTATTATTATTATTAAAGTCAAATCAGGCTAAACTTCAGAAGGAGGGTCACAATATGAGCAATTTGGGAACAATACGGGACTTATCCCAATTTCTCCACAGCTCTTCCCAATGAAGCTGATCACTTGGAATATAAGGGGCTTGAAGGGTTCTCCCTCAAAACTTCAAGAACTCAGAAGAATGATAAATAAGGAGCATCCTACGATGATCAGTATCCAAGAAACCAAGGCCTCTATTGATCTTATGAATGTGTTAGTTGACAATCTCGGCCCCGAGCTAAACATTTATCTATAAGTTCTCATGGAGCTTCAGGAGGTTTGGTATCTTGTTGGGATCCCAGAGTGATTACTGTATTAAATTCATGTGCAAGCAAAGGTGTTTTGTGTTTAATGTTTATGCTCCGTTAAATCTGGAACAAAAAAAGACACCAATGGCAAGCTATGTCTTCTCTTATTGGCTCCTTTCCTCATTTACCAATCATATTAGGAGGGGATTTTAATACTATATTAAATATCCAAGAGAAGCAAGGCGGTAATCCCCATATTGATGCCAGTTCGAGCTTTATGACTCATTTCATTCATTCTCATCAACTGGTGGATGTACCTATTGTTAATGGAATCATGACATGGTCTAACAAACAACGACAAGGGGATGATTGTATTTTGGAAAGACTGGATCAATTTCTGTTATCTGAAGATTGGTGGGAGGACTATGATTCTTAATAACAGTGGCTCGGACCATTGGTCGGTCTATTTGGAGATAGGTAGAACTTCACCGTGCAAAGCTCCTTTTCGCTTTCAGCTTATGTGGTTGCGTCATAAGGATATCGATAAACTTGTTCAGCAATGGTGGTTGGAGGAAAGCCAAGGTATGGAACTCAAATGTACATGTTTGTCAAAAGATTATCATATTTACAATCCAAACTAAAAGCATGGAACTGGAATGAGTTTGGAGATATTAAAGATAGAAAAACAAAGATTTTGGAACAGCTGCAAGATCTAAATATTATTCACCGACATTTGGGGTATTCTATAGATCTCTTTAAAAGGAATGTTGTTTGAAAGCAAAACTTAGGAATGGGAAACTAGGAGGAAATCATGTGGAAGCAAAAATCCAGGATTCAATGGTTAAAGGAGGGGGACAAAAACTCAGCTTTCTTCCACAAATCTGTTCAAGCCAGAAGAGCCCAAAATCATATTCACTCCCTAATCAAAGGGGATGGTACTAGAGTGTACTCGAGTCAGGGGATGAAGCAAGTAGCTCAGCAGTACTTTCAACAGCTTGTTTACTTCTCAACCCTAGACTTGAACTCACAACAACAAATTTTGAATATCCTTCCTACTTGTATCTCTCAACAAGAAAATGACAGGTTGATGAAGCCCATTACGGAGGAAGAACTCCATAGTATTGTCTTCAAAATGAAAAAAGGAAAAACACTTGGTCCTGATGGATTCTCGATCGAGTTCTTCCAGACATTTTGGGGGATTATCAAAAGGGATCTTCTACAGGTGGTTGAGGAGGTAAGAAATGCCAAAACTATGCTCAAGCAAATAAATAAAACGTTCATTGCTCTTATCCCAAAAATAATGATGTAGAGGATATTTCAGGTTACCGTCCTATAGCCTTATGTAATGTCCTGTACAAAATAATCACTAAGACTATAGCAGAACGACTAAAACCCCTCTTGCACAAGATTATCTCCCTGAACAAGGGGGTTTTGTGCCAGGTCGTCATATTCATGATGAAATTGTTCTAGCCCAAGAAATCCTCCACTCTATGGACATACAAAAAAATCCAGCTATGTTTATTAGACTGGATTTATCTAAAGCATATGACAAGGTTGATTGGGGTTTCATGTGCAAATTTCGCCCAATTTGGATTTTCTACATAATGGATTCAATGGATAAGTGCTTGTATCTCTTCTGTCTCCTTTGTGGTTTTACTTAATGGCTCTCCTTCGAATTTTTGCTGCCTCCAGAGGTATAAGGCAAGGAGACCCTTTATCACCTTTCTTATTCATCATTTTGGCGGAAGGCTTGGGAAGACTTGCAAAGAAAGCCTGTCAGGAAAAGAAAATTCATGGTATTCAGGTGGCCAAAAATATTCTACCTATTTCCCATCTCCAGTTTGTTGATGATTCCACGATGCTTGGAAAAGCTACTTCTATGGAAGCGAAACAACTCCATAAAGTTCTTCATACCTTTTCACAAGCAATGGTCAACTGTAATATCCCCTTCGTAATATTATTCAAATCTGGAATTTAATTTATTAAATCAACTCTAAAGGATTAAACCCTCCTAGTTCGATTGCAAATAACCCAATGTCGACACTAATACAACCCAAATGGGGTTGGAGTAGGTCAAGGTAGTGGGTTTAGATGGGAGAACTAGTTAGGAAAATCAATCTTATCCAAAACTGAAATTAATTGCAGCAGTGAATTAATTAAAAATGCACCATAACAGCTGAAACTTAGAAAATTCATAACTTGCTCAATATTCCATATTTTGCCCTCAAATAAAATGCAGAATTTTCTATAAATCAAGGGCTTTCCAACGAGCTACCAATCTGAATTTTGAACCACTGTAACCCTTCCAAAACAGCCCTCAAAATCTGAAAATAGATTGCTAGGGTTAGAATAAAATCAATAAAAATATTTCAGCCCTTCCACAAGCTTCCAAACACTCCAAAAATCACTCCCCTTGCTCAGAAATAATTTATAGACAAATCAAATTTTTAAATCTGATTATACACAGCTCAAAACAATTATTAATCAAACCCTAGTCTGCTGCAATCTTTAAAAATTCATATCTTCCTCCAAACTACTCCGATTTGGGCAAATGAGATATGCCCGGACTCGGAAAAATACAAGGAACAAGATGAACCAAACCAAATTAGAACAGCAGTAGCTAAACTCCCAAAATAGCCAAAATAGCAAGTCGCCTAGGGCAAAATAAATTGTTGTTTGCACATAAATTAATTCCAGCACTTGTATTACTCTCAAAACCCTCAAATTTGGTCACACACACTCACAAAATTATGCTAAATCAGATCAAATTGCAGATCTAACTCAAAAGACTCCAAAACATGCCAAACAACCTCCCATGCAAGTCGCTTTAGCTCTAATAAATGCAAGAGGGAATCAACAGTGAATAAAACACCATAAACCCTTCTAAAACCACTTAAATTTGAGCCACAACATGCAGATTTAACTTCACAAATTAATGCATCAACATATGAACCAAGTCGCCAATCCTATAATGGAGAAACAATGCATAAAACACACTTCAACACTAGAGAGCTCAAAGAATAGAATAAGAGAGTCTTCAATATCTTCAACAATGGCTTCAAATGAAGCTTACAATGAAAGAGAGAGAGCTAGGGCATACATCCCATTACTCCAAGCATGGAGTGAAAATCAAATAGATTCATCAACATAACCCTTCCCTCAATGTCAAAACATATATTTATAGATTTCTCCTAGGGTGGAGCGACTCCCTTTTGGAGGGAAAACCATAATTTGAAATTATAAGGCATGCTTATAATTTCCCCTTTTAATTTTAATTTCCCCCTCTAAGTGTGGCGTCCCCTTTCTAAGGGTCTTTATGACATTAAAAGCCACTTTAATATTATTTAATTAATTCCCCTTTTAATTTTGTATTGTGGAAATTAAATTACATGATTAAATAATTATTGCTTTATAATGTCAAATGATAAAAATCACTCGCTTTATAATGCCAAATTTCTTTATATTGTTTGGGGACCCTCCCTTTTAGACACAGATTGGGCTTCTGCTGAGAGGATTTAGACTCTCCTCCTTCGCCACTTCATCAGATGCAAGCAAACGGTCCCCCAACATATTATTTTGGCAGAGTTCGGAGCCCAACCTTTCCGTCTGGAAACTATATTTGACATATCAACCTTTCTTCATCGTATCAGGAGGTTTGGTGATCTCTCCGATGAGCGGGCCAGGTATCCGTATCTCGCTTATTGTTCCTCTTTGAGTATTGCCCAGGATGTGGGCCGTTGTTGGTTTTCCGAGACTTCTGCCTTGTTGGATTCAGTTGGTATCCAGATTGATCGTCTCCCCCTTCCTAGTATTCCTTGAATGCTCCCAGTCATCTCTTGCCCACCAAGCAAGTGTTGAACAGGTCCATTTGGGAAGATATCTACAGGAGCTTCATTCAGACTACTTGGGTGAACCCTCCTGGGGGTTTGCGCCCTAAGATGTCCTTTTATGCAAAGCACTTTCTTGAGATCAGAGATGGACTCATCATCCGCCCTCAGTACACCTTTCGTCACTGGGGGCATGCCCTCTGTATACCTCTGGGTCAGTTTCGGGTCAGCTCCCACAGACTTCGGTGTGAGACTGATCACCACATTGATCGGGATGATAGACTTTGTAGGCTCTGTAGCCTTCATGAGGTGGAGACCAAGACTCATTTCATCTTCCGTTGCCCCATATACTATGAGATCAGAGGACGATTTCACTGCCTCTTCAGAGGGATTCAGACTCTCCGGTTTTCTTCAAATATATTGACCAGCGGTGTCTTGCCCTCTACATCCGTGAGTCTCTGCTACTCCGGGACCAGATTCTTCATCCTCCTCCGAGAGTCATCCCCATGAGACAAATTACAGACCTTCTTTCCGGTTCTACCCGCAGGTGGAGGAACTAAACGACAGAGCCTTTCTGACCCAGATACAGTGCATCGATTAGTTCGTCCCCGGTTGGACCTTCACATTTCCCGATCACCACCAACAGAATCGGATGCGCACTCGTACCAAAGGGCAGCCCTGCTCCATTCGTCCCCCTGGCCGTCGTTTCAGTCTCAGATCTCAGCAGGGGAGGAGGTTTTCGCCCCCCTCTTCGGGTTGTCAGTCCATCAGGAGCTTCTTTTCGTCGGCCTCAAATGTTAGGAGGGGTGTGGCTACCATTCTTGAGTAGACCACTGGTCCTCGTTTGCCCCCTCCTCCATTCCCTTCTTTGCTTTCTCGTCTTTTCTCCCCGCTTGCTCGTTGTTGCCCCGCATGTGGGAGTATTTGGCTTCGGGTTTCCTTTCTACTTCGTCTCTTTTTCTTTCTTTTGTTTTTGGGAACTCATTTGAGTTGTCCCCGCTCGCACTTTGTATATTATTTGGACTGCAGTCCCATTGACCTACTTTTGTGGTCATTCGTTGGACATTAATATATTTATCTTATCTTATCTTATCTTATCTCAAGCAATAATATTTAATTATTTAATATAATTTTTCCCCTTCGCAACATCCCAAAGTCCACGGGAAAGTTAGGCTAAGGGTCTTCAAAAATGGGAACATTACATCAATCGATTAAACAAGGAAAGTCCAATATTTTTTCTTTCATTGCTCTAGACAACAAATGGACCAAATTTTAAATATTCTTCAATTCAAGAAGGGAGTGCTTCCTTTACGATACTTGGGTGTCCCTTTAGCGTCTCACAAGTTGAAAGACTGACATTGGTTAATCCACAAGTATGAGTTAAAACTTCAAAAATGGACTAATAGATGGCTTTCTTCAGGAGGTAGGATGACATTGGTCAAATCGGTTCTCCAAGCTATGCCCATATACATTGCATTTGTGATACATATTCCTGGAAATACGTTGAAACAAGTGGACTCTATCTGCCAAAAATTCTTATGGAGTGGAATCCAGGATAAAAGGAAATGGTCATTAGTCAAATGGAAAACTCTTTGTCGGCCGAAAAAAAAAAGGTGGTTTGGGATTTAGATCTTCACCTAGCCAGATGCAAGCCTTAGCTGCAAAATTGTACTAAAGGATGTTGGTAAATCCCTACGACCTTTGGGCTTCACTTTGAGAGCCAAGTATGTTGGTGGGGATTCCCCACGAAAATTGTGTGCTCTTCCCTTCCTACTAAGGGCTCTCCTATCTTACAGGTTATTAGAATGGGCCAGGACATTATTAAAAAGCAATTGTTCTGGATAGTCAATAATGGGCAGTCTGCCAACTTCTGGACTGACTCATGGGATGGACAGCCCCCTCTTATTTTACAATATCCTCAACTCATTCCTCTAATGAAGCAACTGCATAATATTGGGTGGAGGAAGGTTTCCCAATATGGAAGATTGTCATCCAATCGTTGGGAAAGTGAAAAAGAATGGATTCCGCTCTCTGAATGGCCACTTGTAATTCAACATGAACACCAACTTTTGTTGCAAAATGTTTTCAACAATCGTCCTCTTTCCTCATCCCCATTTCCTAACAAATTGGGATGGGGACAAGATCCCTCGGGCTATTATATTGTTTCTACAGGCTATGCATCCTTGGTGATTGACAATCCTCATCCTCTAAAGTTCCTCTTCAGAACCTATGGCACTCAGGGATGTGGCCAAAAGTGAGTTTTTTTTTGTGGCTTCTTATCCATAAGAGGGTTTTAACAGAGATCAGCTTATCAAGAAAGGATTTTATGGACCTTTCAGATGTGTTATGTGCTTACAAGATGAGGAATCTTTTACTCACCTATTTTTCCTATGCCCTTGGGTTGTTCATGTTTGGCAACAATTTGCGACTCTCTTCAAGTTGAGGTGGCATAACTTTGATTCTCTTGAACAGTTATCAAAGAGTGGCAGAGGATGCTTCCTACAGGACAAAGGCTTCTTCCTGTATTGTGGAGTGGGATTTCTCTTCTTCTTTGGAATACCGGAAAGAAAGAAATAACCGAATTTTTCAGCAAAGTAGCAAAGATGGCTCTTATATCTGGGAAAAAACAAAAATAAATATAGTTGAAACTCTTAAGCATAAGATACCTTTACCCAACACTTTATCTCTGGAATGGGAACATATATGTAATCAACTTTCTTTTGATCCAAGAGAAGCCACTTTACCCCGGTTTCATATTAATAAGGAACGAAAGAGAGACAGTCAAACTCCGTGCCCCTCCCTCGGGATATGGACAGTTGAATACAGATGGGGCTTCCAGAGGTAATCCAGGTAGAGCTGCTATGGGGGCATTGGTAGAAACCATGAGGGTGATGTGCAATTCTTTTTTGCTGTTAATCTGGGTGTTACTACCAATAATATAGCAGAGATGAAAGCGATTTATAAAGGTATGCAAGAAGCGGTCAAGTGTGGTTGGCTGAAAATTCAAGTTAGATCTGACTCTCAAATGGCCATCAAGATATTATCTCATAGCAGGCCACTCTCCCACCAAATTGGCGAATTTCCAAAGAAGTCTGGAAGATTAGAAAATTGCAAGAAAATTTTATGGAAGTGCAATTTGTTCATATTCCCAGGATAGAAATAAGATTGCAGATGGTTTGGCTAATTGGGCTCTTGATAATCAAGATCTCTTGTGCTATGGTTTACCTCCTACATGGTGGTCCAACCACCTACAAGACGATATCAGATACATTTTCAACCTGGAATTCTCACTATGATGATTGCAAATGCCTTTTTGTTGTATAATGTTATGGCTTGGACCAATAGCTTTCAAGCTTGGCATAGCCATATATGTAAATTTGGATATCATCTAATATAAAATCTGTGTTTTAAAAAAAAAAAAATTGGTTGGTATTCATTTGAGGGGTAACAAAGCAATTGCTCAAATACATGTCAAGGTCGTAGAAAGTTACCAAGATATATCTTCCACAAGGTGATGCAGCTCCAAAAAGTTCAAGAACCATAGTTACCTAAGACTCCGAGATATAGGGGCAAGGTTTCGAACGGCAAATTTTTTTCAAAATTTGGGGACGGCAGGGGACAGCAAGGGGACGGCTGATAAAAATATATATAATTTATTAATTTTACAAATATAACATGAATAATTCAATAAACTAAGACATGAAATTGAAAGTTTGAAGAGTGAAACCATTAATGATTAATCCAATTATTCATCACATAAGCCAAGGCCCAAAATGCTATATATTCAATGTTCAAAACTTTAATATGACAATGAAAATTGAAAATTAAAAACAACAAGTCTCCAATAATCAGCATGAAAACAATACACCTACATATGTTATCAAATATTATGTCATAGACTCATAGTCATATAACTCAAAAGTACATATATCATTATATGATATTACATAACCAAAATGACAACTCAATAATCACTATCAGAGCCCTCTGAAGGAACACTTGTGAACCGCTCCTCTTCACTAGAAGTCAATCTTCGTCAATCTGCCTTGAATCCTTAGGATCCACATCCCACCGTAATGTTGGGGTCTCCTTGTACATAGGTGTCTTGCAAAGAATAAAAAAATAAACAACTAAATAAAAAGAATAAAAGAAAGTATTAAAATTAAGTTTTTTTAGTTTTTTTCTTATGTTTTAATGTTGCACGGCATAGGGGACGTCATGGCGTCGCCTAACCACCGCTACACCGGGACGCGTCCCGGTGCATCCCACGACCTTAGAGGATGTCCCCTTTCTTTTGGAATTTCGGGACGCTGTGGAAACATCTCGCCCCCAAGTCTTGGGGACGCCCGGGATGGCTGAAAAGGGGGTGCACATCCCATGTAACACCGAAAAAACATGAAATATGGCAAGCTAGATTTAATGATAGGCTCACAAGTTCCAATTACAACCTACTCTTCATCTAAAAATGCATGGTAAAAATGTTAAATGAGTTAAGACTTTGAAGTTGTAAGAGAAACCAACCCCTAGTAAGTTTACTAGAAAACGGTGCCTAGACATTAAGAGGTAGATGGATACATAAAAGGTAGATGGATACATAAATGGAAGTTTGGATACATAATGGACCTCAAGAAAAATCTATGCTCGGCTCACGGGTCATGAATCAAAAACTCTGCTACCAGAAGGTGCGAGGTTTCGTGAAAATAATGCATGGGTTTTTTAGACTATTATTTTTATTTCACAATATCCTTGCTTTCCATTATCAACCGAGTTGGATAAGAGATTAGGTAAGTAAGGTGCCCAACCAACTTGAAATTTGCATGGCGATCATCATGATTTTTCAATGTCAAAATGCGTAAGTTGAGAATATAACAATGATTGGTTAAAATATGATCCAATCAAAGTAACATCTTTAAAATATACATTATCATATAAAAATGGACCTCTCTTTCTACGAATAAATTAATGTTAAATTTTAAGATTTTTTGTTTTGTCGAGTCATGCCGAGTTTTTAGTTGAGTCCGAGTCCGAGTCTAAATTCAGATCTCTTTTGGCTGATTTCACAGTTGATTATTAAGAACATTAGTTTTCTGATCATTATGGATCAATTTCAGTCCATATTTTGTGGCCCATCATCAAGATGAATAATATAATTACATCTACGAGCATGTACAATTATATCATATAGTACAAACCCATTACAAATCATAGTCTCAACACTTCTTCAAGAACGCCAAATCTGTAACCTTTCTTGAGAGATTTATCCTAAGATTCTCAATAAGCCTTAAATTGAAAAACGTGTCCCTTCCAAATAGGGAAATAATTTGAGATTTTACACTTTTGCAATCCATAAGGTTGAAAGGATATTGTTACAACGGCCATAAATTAAATCCTACGGAGTGGATTAGTTTTAAAAGAAGTGAAAGGAGATAAATTTTAAAAGGTGAAAATACATAAATCGCGATCATATAAACTTTAATCAAACAAGAGGCCTTGATTAAAAAGTTTTCTGCAAGAATATGTTTGTTTTACAAACACCCCACGTTAAAGATTTTATTGTAAAAGTCTACAGGAAACTATAAAAGAACCAACTTAAAGAAAGCATATTAAATTTCAAGTGGGAAATCAAAGAGGACTTGAATAAATGTGTTCAAGGAAATAAAGGCAAACTCCTAAGAGATGAAATGAAATGAAATTATAGTAATGTCCACGAATGACCAAAAGTAAGTTGAGGGACTCAAGAATACACCCAATTACAATAGAAAGTGTTTAGATAAAAGGATCCCATGATCAAAGACTATTGGAAACTTGGACACTGAGAGGGGGGGAGGTGAATCAGTAAATAATCAAACTTTTACCGACATTTCCATTTTTTCAAACTTGCTATGAAGACCACATAAAACCACACACACAATCAAATAACAGGAAAATGGACATAGAGAAATAGAATTTTAATGTGGGAAACCCAAACTGAGAAAACCCACTGAAATCAAGAACTAGGCTTAGGACATAAATGTCCTTTAAATGTTACATGATTTCATGGTTGAGCTTCAACTCAACCTAGAGTTGCAACTCCAAACTTTAACCAAGCTTCAACTCAATCTTTGACAAGCTTCAACTTGTCTGGAAGCTTCAACTCCCAAATTTGGTCTAGCAACAACTGACCTTTAGTAAGCTTCAACTTACAGGGAAGCAACAACTCCCCACATGTTAAGCTGCAACTTAGACTTTTTCAGAGTTTTGATCACACTTGGTTTGTTGTCTTCTACAACTAATAATGACCACAAGATTAGCTTTTTTGCTTCTCAATTTTGCCCCCAATTCACTATTCTTCTAGTTACTTGTTCAACAACTGCTCTCAGTTATGCAAGGCTACTTTCACACCTTCAATTTCTTCATAACATTCCTCCTTGTCACATTTTCAAGCCCTCATTGTTTACATGTGCATACTGCTGCATTCAACTCAATACCTAGTACATGGACCTCAAGCATGATATTATCATGGTATTCCCTGCACTCTTCTTTTGTGGATTGACTCCTTCAAGCTCCTATTAGTCTTATTTATATCAAGAATTCACAAACTTTGTTCAAGCTCAATTACTAAGTACAGACCTATTTTCATCATGTATCTATAGCTCCCTCTTCAACATACCTTCCTATGCTCAACTCACAACAGCATCCTTTCAAGGCTTCAACAACATTCATATACCTTCCATCAGCATCAACAAACTGCCCAGCTTTTGCATTGCTGCCAGCTCTTCCACACTTCACTATTTCCTCAACTCACTCACTCCACATTTCTCTGAATTCTTCAATGCATTCACTATATTTCCTTTGTTTACTAACTCAGTACCCAGCATATTTTTACTATACATCACTCAACATGGCCATATGCATTCATTTCACCAGCTTTTAGTTTCAGTTTTCAAGTTCTACTGAATGGGCTCCTACCTCACCGACCAAATTTGCATAAACACTAACATCATACTAAAACTATCCCGAATGTTCACTACACCACTGATAAGGCACTACCAATCAACCTTCATGCCTCTAATTGAGCTTCACTTTACCATTCACACCTTTGACATCAATGACAACACCAATGCATCAGTGGTTCCACAAAGACTAACCAAATAAAAAAATAAAAGCACTGAAAATAAACGAGAGATAAACTCAAAACAATAAATCCCCAACCAATGTCGTTAAAGTGCCACTACAAATAGCCATGTCGGGGAGCAAGAATCCCCGTAGAGAGCATGGGTGATGAATGTTGGAAAGACTAGATGGTAAGTTCCATCGGACATCTTAGACCATGTCTTGGACATAGGAGTTATTAGTGTTACCATCTACAACTATGAAAGGGCCAATGTAGGATTTGATAATGGTCATCGGCAGCAGTGTCAGGGTTGAGAAGGCCACATTGGGTAACCATCGGTGAAAGTAAAACACCCCCTCGAATCCCTCCTAACATCCAAGGCCTTTAACATAAAAAAACACGTAATGTTTGCATTTACTTGCAGCCCAAGAAGCGGTCAAGGAATATATGCAAATGCCAAGGAGTAGCTCCATGATGCTAAGGAGCAGATACTCATCGCCAATAGAGAGTGTGTTAGGTAACGATATTGCTAGTGCTATACTGAGAGATGAGTGTTACCTCACTAACATACCTCCCTCAATGTGTGAATCAATAGTATCCGAGTGCTCTTAATCTCGCCAACCTGTCATGATGGGGCTGAAAGAAAAAGGTGATCAACTCGCGAGCTCTGGGAGCCTCCCAACAGGGACCTACGTCAAAGGGTGACAACCTCCCAAACAATGGGGCCAATGATTATTGATCCAAATATCAAAAGAAAGTAAATAGAGAGTCCTCGAGTCTCTATAAAGACAATGGTATCTCCCTAGATCTAATGAATGGGGCATTCAAAATGAAGTAGTCTTAAATCTCCAACTATTGGAGGGGGCAAAGACGACAAATCAGGTCCCCACTTAGAATATGATGATCGGTCTCAACCTCCAACAGATGTGAGCACACCCTCAACTAACCGACAGAAAACCTCAAGTAGTGAGTCCAATAAAGTTGGAGATAGTCAAGACGACAAATTGCATAGTCCACCACATACAAGAAACACTCAACATAAAAGGCAAGCTTGGCTCTAGGCAAATGAGGAGAGGTCCAAATGATTTGAATGTACTTTGTCACAACTCTAATGATGAACTCCTTTATAAAAAGAAGTCGATGAAGGGCATCCAAGGAATACTTAAAAGCAAATAATTTGTCAATAGAGATGACAATGGATTGGAGGAGCAAACTAGTCTAAAAATACCAACAATATTGACATCTATTAGAGCTCAATGATGGAATCCTCTTTCAAGAACATAAGGCTAAGTTGCCTAAGCCATCAACGATCACTATGAAAGATCCGATATGTTATTCAAGGAGTATCCAAGGTCGAAGAGGCTAGGATTGGAGGCCTAGAAGGATACAAAGCACTTCCTCTAAAATCTGCCCTAACATCCAAGGCCAATGCAGATCCCGAAGTAGAAAAAAAAACCTATAGTATGAGTATGCCCCTATGATTTGGGGGCGAGCGATAAGCAGATCCATTTCATCGAAAGCAGAGCCATGCCAACGGGGAGGAGGAATCTAAAAGCCAAGGAAAGCAAGATGGGGATTTGAGTAATTTGAGTAGTAATGGTGTGCTAAAAAAAGAACATCACCTAACTAATCTATCAACTTTTATATGTGACATATTGGTCTCCAAAGGACGCTTAGTGTTGTTTGTCGCCTGGGTGGGCAAGAAAAAAGAGGTGATCAACATGGGGACTCTAGTACCTCTAGACTTCCATTGTAGGGACCTACGTGGGAAGGTGACAACATCGCAAAGATAAAGAGCTCGGTTCTATTGGTCTAGATATCAGAAGAAAGTAGATAAGAGTGTTGCCTAAGTCCCTATAGAGGTAGTGATATCTTTACTGGATCTCATAGTAAATGGGGCATCTAAAAATGAAGTTTTCAATGATCTCGCCTCCTAAAGGAAGCAAAGACAGCAAATCTGGTCTTGATGAACAAAGTGATGATTAATTTCAACTTCGTAACTAGTGAGAGTGCATTCTCATCTAGCCAAGGGAAATATCAAGTTGTGGGACCAATGGCACTAGGGATAGCAAGGGCGAAAAATAAACAATCAATCGTTAGTAGGAAATACTCGATGTAAAAAGCAATCTAAGCGGCTAAGTGGCTCAAGGTGGGAGATCCATTTGGCTGGGATATACTATTTGTAGATGTCCTCTCTGCAACTCTATTGATGATGTCCTTTTCGGGAAGGAATCATGGGCAGGGGCTGGGGCAAGGGCATTTGGGGGTGTGTGGGTGTCGAGGAGTACATGAAAGGAGATAGCCTACCAAATAGTGACACCGATATAAAGAAGAAACAAGCTACTTTCAAAGTACCAACAGTGCCAAAGCACCTAGTGGGGACGAGACCAATGGAGTAATGAGGACAAGCTAGACCGCACGGATACAGGTACGTGTACGGATACGGGTACATGTTCGATACACTGAAACAGCAAATTTTTTAAAACCTCGGGTACGGTACACTTTTGGGTACGTTATATATATATATATATATATATATATATATATATATATATATATATATATATATATATATTATAAATTTAAAGAAACATTTGCATACTTATTGAAATTTAATACTCATACAACTTAAAATCATTCATAGAACATGAAAACAAATTTCCAATACTTTGAGAATTGAGACTTGAGTTTGTATTGATTCATAGTGTTCAAAACATAATAGTTAATAACATAGACTGTATTATAGATTTGATAATTCATTATTAATGCCTTAAGCTTGAGTTAGACGTATCATTGGACATTAAAAAAATATTTAAAGTCATGAAATATTTTAGTTCCTTTCTCAAACCAAAGGAGGGCAGAACAGCCTCTTGTCAAGGCAAGGATCTTGTCATTATATTTCTGATTCGACGAAATCGATTTGTAGGCTTGGCACCTAATGTCAAATGAAGAGAAGATAGGCTGCCCAACCACCAAGTGCTTCACTTGTTCCCATGCCTTCCAAATTGACTGAAGAATAAAAGACCCATGAGGAGCAACAAGAAAGCCCCCAAATAGTAAGTCAACCAAATGAAGTCCTTTTCATCTCTCTCGACCCTTCAGAGCCTATTGGCAATATTGAATCTCACACAAACTTTCCAAAGTTCAATTCCAATCAAAGCCCTCATGTTTTATTTTTTTTTTGCACTTAAAAAAAAAAACTGTGGGTACCCTCTGGGTACTCTGGGTACTCTGGGTACTCTCTGGGTACTCTTTGGGTACTCTTTTTATTTTATTTTTGCACTTAAAAAAAAAAAAACTATGGGTACTCTATGGGTACGTACCCACAAGCCCGGGTACGTCCGGGTACAGATTTCCGTACCTGGGCCTATAGGTACGTACCACAACATACCTGTATGCACCCGTGCACCCGTACCCAAAACGTACCCAGCCTGGTACGAGGGGGTCTAGGGCGTTTCCGTGCAGTCAGGGGACAAGTGAAGCAATCCTCTCTAAAGAACAAACAGTTAAGTATCGATATCTCTCATGGTTAAAAGTTGAAGCCCCCATTGATCTAAGTTTGTAAAAGTAGAAAGAAAACCTCAAGATAGTCTCAAGGCATAGTGGTTACGCAGAAAATTCAGCCTGTACAATGCACAAAGGAGCTGTCCGCTTGCAACGGATCATGCATTGTAGCATGAGAGGTTGGACCCTCTCAATATGGGCCTAGTCAACTAAGGCACTTAAAGAGATTCAATGACTGATAAGTCACCAGTACTCATATCCACAGAATTCAATAGGTTACTTAGATATTTAATGCCTAGATATTTAATGCCTAACAAAATTGATTTAAGATCTTGAATTGACGCATCATTACTGTCAGAATTTACTGACATCTAATCACGTATCGTATGCATATGTTTCAAGGAGGAAGCCTTTCCAATACCAGAGAACATGTAATGTACCTAATTAATTATTAATAGACACCTTGCAGGGAAGTGTCCCTATCTAAATACTCCTTTATCACATATTTATGATCTATTATCTATTCACTTTTGATGCTACATCTGATTCAAAAAATCTTATCAATATATAATATTTTAACTTGAATATACCCTTTAGAATATTCTACAAACAAATAAATATCTAATATTCATGCCAAGTTTGAAATGCATACAAAAGTAGAAACTTTATTGTGTGGTAATTTTCAATCCTAAATAGTAACATGGATCCTCAGTTATTCTGTCACATAAGTTAATTCAAGTGCCTACCAATATCAGATGGCTAATGAAGGACTTACACAAGACCAATGAAGGACTTACACAAATCTACATAAAAATAAAAGGCGCCCAATTTTTAAATCCTAAAATATATGTAAATTTCAAACCAATGTCTTGTGCACAAGGCATATGTTGAAACAATATGTCAAGGGATTTAAGGATATTTTGACATGTAGGAAGCAGAAGAAGTCCACTAATAATGTAAGAAACTCACCTGTCCTTTTATTTTTACAATATATCCAAGAAGTAGAAGCAAGTCACGGGCAGCCTCAAATTGAATTTCTGCAACCTGAGAAATGGCCTGGACCAATAATGTTGTATTTACATTATATAATATTCCTCTTATTGCAGATATTTTGTCTAAAGAAAATTTTTCAGGTATGATGCTGGTCAAGCACTTTTCAATCACATTCAAAACCCTATCCCAGCCACCAGCTTTATCTCTTAACGCCTGCAGACATAATAATATACTTAAAGCAAACTTTCTCTGATGGTTGTGATACTTGTGTTCCTTCTCACGAGCAAAGTCCAATCCAAGATGTGAACTACTTTGTTTTAAAACCGAAAAATCATATCCAACATCCAAAATCCTTAAGAAGCGAGAGATGAGATACTGGAATGTAACACTTGACGGCTTTAACAAAGCTTCATAAAAACAGAAAGAGCAGCTTTCCTAAATATCTTGAGATACTGCCTGTGCACTTAAATATTCCCTGTAGTATTTCAGTATCAATTATATTATGCTTCCAGTCTGAAGGGAGGTTGGAAATTTTCCCATCAACAATAGGCATTCCTGAGAAAAAATGAGAATTTTGTTAACATACGTACTCTAGACCACCACCATTATGGACAGCTATCCACACAAAAAAATGAAAACTGCAAATTTTATCTCATTGTATGTTTTCAGCATTTAAGAAAATGAAACAAATGTAAATTTATGTTAATTGGATCACTTATTAAAACTGGCATTGTGAACAAGACAAACAAAGAAAAAATAAATGGGCTGCTTTGAAATGGCATATCATTAATTCACCGTGTATTATCTGTTCAATATCACACTGACTACGATTCAAAGAAAGTGAGTGCCTTCTTATCAACCCAATGCCTCCTGTTGAGGAATCAAAAAGCAAACTATATGGCACGTTGTTATGACACCAGGACTGCATGTAAATATTGCAAAAACTTTTCCATTAAATACGACAACGAAATTTGATTATCCCCAATTCCCTGATAAACCAATCAAATTATATAAGTTAGGCTATGCTAAACAACAATGACCATTTCAGAAAACAAACAATTCCTCATCACCTTACCTCACATTCTATGACCATCAAAATCTCTTTACGCAACCCATCTATTGTAAGAGAACGGAAATCAGAATCACTTAAATGCCTTTTACGAGTATCCAGAACTTCCTGAAGTGGACGACGTTGTCGAATGCCTGGCTGCATAAGTCTACGAAGAAAAATGTTCGACACCGAAGGAGGGATTTCATTCTGCCAGGTAAGAAAAGTTTTAAGTAAAAGCAATCATAGAGTGAACCATCACTTCTAAGTTCAACCAGCCAACAAATACAAAATTATAAGATTTCAAGTACTTGTATTTAGGGACCAAAATCAATATGCTTCAAAGAAGAAAATTACATTACCGCATCATTCATGTGTTAGAACGTAATATTAAGTGCTTATAAACCTTAGTTTATAATTAAATAATTAGGAATATTTATATTATTAATTATTTAATATAAACTAGGTTGTTTATGTTTAATTGATTATTATTAATCAATATTTAAATCGAGGTGCTTTTTATAAAGTCACAACCCGTCACTTAATTGTTCGTGACCCGTGGGGTCAAATAAATAAGATCATGTGGCATGATCATTTAATTCACAAGGTGGATTGTTGGAGAGAAGTGAGGAGGGAGATCTAGATTGTAAATTATGTTTCTCGGTAAATGGAATAATCTCTTTCACCGTGGTTTTTACCTCGGGGATTTTCCACGTAAATCCGTGTCACTGTGTATGTTATTTATCTATTGCATGGTTTGAAAAATTTTATTAATGTTTGGTGCAATATATTAATTTAATTGGTTAATTAATTCCTCGTCCAAACATGGTATAAGAGCGAGTATAATGTTAATTATTTAATTAACCAATTAGATGTGTCGGTTGGGTTGGTTAGTTAGTTGGGTGGTTAGAAAGTGTATGTTAAATACCCCCTTCCTTCCCTCAGGCATGACACACAGGTCAAAAAATTCCAAACCTTCAAAAGTTTTTTTGCGCACAGTGAAATCTCCTTCCGATGAAAGCTTGCTCAGGACCTGCAAAATAAAGGTAAGGGTGAATTTTGTTTGAAATATTTTATTATTTGTCTATAGTTTCTAAAGTGTGTGCAAGTGAAAATAAAAACCCGGGGTTAAAATCAAAGACACAAGGGAGACACAAATCCATGAATGTAGGAAATCAATTTTTCCTATTGGCTCAAGTTTTATTCCTGCCCCTCGATGTCCTAATGTGACCCGATAATTTTTTATTAGTGTTTCAAACTATAGTTTTCAAAATCAAATTTAGCTATGACTAAAGGACCGCTTTAATAATAAGGGTTGCATTCAAATCTGTAAAATATAGTATAAAATATTAATACTAATGTTTAAAATGAAACTAGAACTATACTTTAAAACCTATAAACTATAATATAGAAACTATAGTTTATATTCATTATAACCTATACCCTATATTCTATGTTGTGTGCGGGCCCCCTTTTAAACCTAGCACATCCCTCTACTCCCCACGTGGCAGCCTCTGCGCGCCCCCTCACCCGCTCCAATCATCTTGTGCCACGTGCACCCCTGCCGCCCTTGGGTCAACCACCTCCGTGTCGCCGCCAACTATGTCAAGCCTAATCGTCGCATGACATTTTTTTACGGGACTTTAGTCCCACATCAATGTGGATGGCGTGGAAGAAGGGTTTTTAACCCACGTCGGTGGCAAATAGCAATGTGACTTCAATCAAATGTTGGCTTTGTTTTGTTTGAGATCCCTACGGCTCAATCGACTCGTTGTGTTGACTCGGTGGTGAGCTCGGGTGCATTGTGATCTCGGTTGGAGAAAAGCAAAGGGGGAGCGAGCTAGCCTCGGCTCGACCCTAGCCAACGAGTTGGCATAGACACTTGAAGTGTTGGTAAATTCATGAGCAAAGGTGACTCGCCAAGTTGATAAAATCAATTCAGCCAAGCTAATGATCTAAGTCATATATAATGAAGCTAAGCTCCAACATTCCTTTTATATGCATAGGATATAATTTTTTTCTTTTTTAATCAGATTATTAAATTTTTTTCCTATCTAATATTGAAAAATTTTCAAAAGTTTTGTTTTGTATTAGATGAGGAAGGTTTTGATAAATTAATATGAATGAGAAATAATGCATTTTTTTAACGACGATCAAGTAAGTTGTTTTCTTGCAAATCTAAAAAAATTACTTACATTTCAACGAATTTGTTTATAGTCAAACTAATATGTTGTTTGTCTAGAATATTTGCTTGACATGTCTAATTTCGACATGAATAAGGAAAATCCATCGAAATATGACTGGCATAATTTGAACAATGATAGGGGGAATTTTTAACCGCTATTACTAAAAACCTCGTTGTTCTCATTTGTTGAAATTGTTAAGTAAAAATGGGATCTAATCATTTTACAATTGACAAATCGTAGATGTTGAATGGATCTAATTACAACATCTGGAAGATAAGATTGAAGGCGGAATTCATGGCTCGCAAGCTTTGGACGGTCGTGAAGCGATGACGAGACAGCTCCGGCGGCAATGACAGACAAGCAACAACGGAAAATGTAGTTGCATATCAACAGAAGGTACATGAAACAATGTCCATTATATGCAGAGCATGTAAAATGACTTCCTTCTTCACATCGGGAATCAGGAAAGTCCGAGTGAGGCTTGGACACAACTGGAATCAATGCATGAAGGTACGCGATTATCAAAAATTATAAAGTTGATTCTAGAACTAATGACGAATCCCATGAAGGGAGATGATCTAGTGTCCCTTTCGGGAACAAAATTGAAAATTAAGGAAATTAGCTCAAAACCAGAGATCTCCAAATCTGATTTTATAATCAACAACTGAAATAAATCTGAAATCTGCAAACTACCTTGGCAACAAGCTGTTTATGGAATTCAAGCCCACTTTTCACCATGCAAATCAACAAATAATGCCACAAAATAATTACTCTATCCATGATATTTATGGATCACAAATACATCAAAAGATAGATGAAATATCAAATTACACAGCTGGAATTAATTATTTAAAATCAGCAGCAGACTAGCCAAACCGAGGGCTAGAAAAAAAAAAAAATCATCAAAATGGAGATTCTGGCCTTATAAAATATGCCAAATGAGATTATGATCTGAAAATGCAACTTTATGTTCACCAACCCTCAAAACCCTACTCAAGGTAGGTCGCTCCACTAGAAAGAAGTCAATAACAATCTGAAAATGATAGATATCTCCTTAAATTTGTCTTATACATCAATTCCAAGTCAAGATGAAGGGTTTTCGTCCTTCACTCAACCTCTAGAAGGGTTTTCGTCCTTCACTCAACCTCTAGAAGGGTTTTCGTCCTTCTAGGCAAACACACATGAGGGTTTTCGTCCCCAAGTGCAAGAACAAGGAGCTACTAGCTCACAATGCCCAAGTAAGATAAAATGCGCCAAGTCTAGATCTGAAATGATGCCTTAACTCTCCTTTTATAACCTCCTTTTGGCGCCAAGGCTCATAAAGGAAAGGCCAACCTCTAATGAGCCATTATAATCTTTTATTAAGCCTTATTAAAGGCACTAAACCTAGCTGACCTCATTAAGAGGGGAAATACAAAAATAAAACATGAATATAAATGATGAAATCTGAAATATAATCCATGATCTCCCATGATTCAACCGCTTCTTATTAAGAAATCCATTACTTCATATTTGTTCAAAAAAAGGGACATTAGGGAGATGAAAAGGTAATCAATGTTTTAGCAAAAGTTAAAAATATTAAATCTCAGTTGGATGGGTGTAACTGCAATTTAATTCAAGATAAATTATTGTATTTCATTATTCAATTGAACATACATGAAAGATTTAGGAATTTCATTTCAATCTTGAATTCTAAATACCAAACTAAGCAAGACATCCCTAATTTGCAAACTCTGAGTGCTCTTTAATCCAAGAAGAGCAAGTTATGACTAATTTTGATTCAAAAGAGAATGCCACTCAGGCACTTCTCGCACAAAAATCTAAGAACAATCCTTCTAGATTCAACAAGAATCAAAAATCATCTTTTAAACCTCCTAATAAAGATAAGAAACTTGGAAACTTAAGAGTAAGTTTTGATGGTAAATGTTATAACTGTGGTAAATTTGGTCACAAAAAAAAAAGACTGTAGAATCAAAAATAAAAATGTAATAAACCAAAACAAAATGAGAATGAAGAGAATAATCATAAATCTAATGTAGTTACTCTATAAACTACATTTATCACTACTAATGAAAAGCAAATGTTTTCTTTTTAAATTGTGTTTGGTATTGAATTGAAAAATAATTTGCTTTCGTTCACAGTTGACTCAGAATAACTAGTGTAATATTGTTGAAAGATAAATGGTTTATTAAGAATGAACTTGATATCACTATAGTTGAGGGCATACAAAAGAATGGATTATATGTGTTTAAAAGGTTTTGCTTCTGCTTCTTGGTTGTCTACTCAAAATAGAAGTAATGTTCAATTGTGGCATGAAAGACTAGGTCATGTCAATTTTAGGAGCATGTATGACATGTCTCGACTTAACCTAGTTTCTGGTCTGCCACCTATCTCTCATAAAACATGTGAAGGGTGCTTATGTAGTAAGCAAATCACCAAAACCCTTAGTTATCTTGAAGCAAACCCACATAATCCATGGAATTTATCCACAGTAATGTTAAAAGAACTTTTAAAAAATTTATCTCTAAATGGTTCATTATATGTTGTGATTATTCTTGCATGATTTGGTCATTCTTTTAGATGTGTTATCTATCAGTCTTATCACTAATTTAAAGGCTTAAAATAGATAATGGAGATATATGTTGTTGATAAAAACATTTTAAATTCTAAATTAGTATGTGATTACTAAAAATAATATTATATGCATATCAAATGACACTTGGGGACGCCTTTGTGTTTGTATTGGAGACGTCCAATATTGATTGCATCTAATATATATTTTATAAGATTAATATGTTGAAATTATTCAACATATTGGTAATATAACATGGTTAGTTGTTAAGCATATTGTTATTTAAGTTGTTATACAACTTGTTTTTAACCTATCAATGTAAGATTTATAGATGGTTAAAAGTGAAATCAATAATGATTTATATTATGTTTATTATAATAATGCATGTTTATATGGATATTGTAACTCTAAACATGTTGATGTTGTGTAAGATATAAAATATTTGTTCAAGTTTTTGAGTACGGTGACATTACGGAGCAATAAAAAAGCACCACCGGTTTCCATAGTTTCTATTGAGGCAAAGTATAAAAGTGCAATAGAAGTTGCAAAAGAAGTCATGTGGCTAAAGCGGTTGTTGGAAGAAATACACATGGAAGCTAAAGGAATTACTCCTCTTCTATATGATAATCAAAGTTGCATTGCTCTTGCTAAGAATCCAGTTCAACATCAAAAAACGAAGCATATAGAGGTTCATATGTATTTTATCTAAGAAAAGGTTCTCTGCAGTGATATAGATCTCTAATATTGCCCGACTAAAGATCAAGTTGCAGATATGTTTACAAAGTCATTGTGTGTTGTAAAATTATGCATGTTTCGTGCAATGCTCGGCCTTTCAAAGTTTCCATTAAGGGGGAGTGTGCATGGCAATGCCACCTCCTAATGGTCGGTCGGTTGTTATCTCCTTCTCCTCTATACTTCTACTCCATTGTAAAGCATTGTAAAAAGATATTTTTATGATCTTTGTAAACTTGTCACTCTAAGTTTACAAGTGTGTACAATCCAGTGTGTTGCATCTATTGTAAAGGAGGTTCTTATGTTATAAAAGGCTCCTAAAGATGCTTGTTGATATTTTTCCATGAGAAACTGTGAGATGTAGTCTCACAAATCATGCTTAGCCTAAATCATTCACTACTGATTTATGGATTCCAAATCCTTTTGTACCAAAAGATAAGATGAGCATGATGAAGGTGTATAAATCCTTCAAATGTGATATGCTAGCCTAAACCTTCACTATGGTTTATGGATTTGTAAATCCTGTTGTATAAATAGGTAATGTTGGCATATGTTCCCCACTTAATATTAAGGGGGAGTGTTAGAACGTAATATTAAGTGCTTATAAACCTTAGTTTATAATTAAATAATTAGAAATATTTATATTCTTAATTATTTAATATAAACTAGATTGTTTATGTTTAATTGATTATTATTAATCAATATTTAAATCGGGTGCTTTTTATAAAGTCACAACCTGTCACTTAATTGTTTATGACCCGTGGGGTCAAATAAATATAATCATGTGGCATGATCATTTAATTCACAAGGTGGATCATCGGAGAGAATGAGGGAGAACTGAATTGTTAATTATGTTTCTCAATAAATGGAATAATCTCCTTCACAGTGGTTTTTACGCCTCGGGGGTTTTCCACATAAATCCGTGTCACTATGTGTTATTTATCTATTGCATGGTTTAAATGTTTTTATTAATGTTTGGTGCAATATATTAATTTAATTGGTTAATTAATTCCTCGTCCAAACATCATGGTTTTTCCTTGGTAGGTGATCTTTTTAATCAATAGCATTATATTTTAATTTTTGATGGTAATACTAATAAAGTTTAAAACAATATCCAATCTTCTAGATTTTTATGCAAATAACATCTGATACATCTCCTGCATATCTGTACTTCCTAATGTTGAAGCCTTGTGGCCTAGGAATCCTGGGACCATTATGAACAATCTGGATCCCAGAACAATCCTTACAGAGACAGAAACTTCTTATGAAAAAAGCTGAGACAGAAACTTACAGAAAATAAAAAAGCATTTGCTGTCTTAACTGAAATGTACTTTAGACAATATTCTTAAGAAGGAATGTCAAGATTTCCAAGACTAGTCTATGTAGCTATTCACGATCCATATGTCACTTCGAAGAATAGAACGGCAGAAAAAGAAATTCAGATTGCTGTCATTATTGAGAAAAAAGGGCACATGGAGAATTCGTTTTGAAGGAACCATGGCAGCACATAGCTGGAGCAGATTCCCTTCCGCATAGATTTGTCATGTGACTGTACTTCTTGTAGTCTGATTGTAAGATAGTATCTGCTGGTCAGTTCCTATTTGTGGTGTGAATGTAATTTTGTTTGGAGCTCTAATGCTGATCAAATCTGGGGATAATCTTGGGCAGAAATGTGAAATACTGCATATTCAGAAATTGATGGTATACAGAGAGAAGCTCCATCTGTAAAGCACACAGAGATTATGCTGGATATTCTTGCCAATGCTTGGATTCAAATCAAAGAAAACCAATAATAATTAGGAAAAGTATAGGCGCCATAGCAATGTATAGTGTATGCCATTGAAAAATATATTTCAGAGCTTTCTGATAATAGATAACACACCCAGCTCCAAGTTGATTAACACCTATGAATAATTCCAGGCTTCCATACATGATTGGCCACTCAGATAACCAAGTTTGTTTCTTGCATCAACAATAACCACATTCAGAAATTTTCACAACCTACTGTGTAAAGTTAAACTATAATATTATCAAAGGATTTCTAGACTGCACTGAAACATCCAGTACTGGCCCATACCAGGTCTGAAACGTACCTGGTACAGAAACTGGTACTCTGTGGGTACGTACCCACAGGCCCTGGGTACATACCAGGTACAAAAAACCGTACCGGGACGTACCCAGGGCCTGTGGGTACATACCCACAGCATACCCACACAGTTTTTTTAAGTGCAAAAAAATAAATAGAACTTGAGGGATTTGACTGAAATTGAACCTTGGAAAGTTCATGTGAGATTCAATATTGTCAATAGACTCCCAAGGGTCAACAGAGATGAAAAGGGCTTCAATTGACTTACTATTTGAGGGCTTTTTTTCGTTGCCCCTCAAGGGTCCTTTATTCTTCAGTCAATTTGGAAGGCATGGGAACAAGTGAAGCACTTGGTGGTTGGGCAGCCTATCTTCTCTTCCTTTGACACTAGGTGCCAAGCCTACAAATTGATTTGGTCGAATCTGAAATATAATGACAAGATCCTTGCCTTGACAAAAGGCTACTCTGCCCTACTTTGGTTTGAGAAAGGAATTAAAATATTTCATGACTTGTACAGATTTGGGAAGTGGATGGAATGGACAGACATTAAATCTTTCTATAAACTTCCTCAATCTCAGTTCAGAATGTATACAATGCTCAGAAATTCTTTCACAGCTCCCTCTACTGGACTAATTATGGAGGATGAGAATGGCTTTTGGGATACTGTGAGGTGGCTCAAAGGGCCCTCTCTCCAAGAGGCTACCTTCCAAACAACTCTATGAAAAGACTGCCTTCTCCCGAACCTTTCCCTCGGTCTTAACAATAAGTGGAATGTTTGTGAGCCCATTAGTAGATGGACTCATAGATTTAATGTTTTGTGGTCTTCCTGTATTCAGTCAAAGAAATCTTGCTTTAGATGGATTTTAATTCATAATAAGCTTGATGTTGGCTTCTAATATTTTATAGGTTGCTGCGACTATAAGCTTGTTGTATTCTTTAAATTGATATATATATACAGATTTTTTTAATTTTTAAAAATATTGTACTAACATACCGCAGCGCATCACACCCGAGGGTTTTAAAAATTCCATTTCAGCATACCGAATCCGTATCCGTACCCGTACTCATACCCGTATCTTGGCAGTCTGGGAGGATTTTCATTCATGCATACATAAGGCCAAACACTTGCATAAAGAGCCTCGAACTTGAAATAGCTGGTGAACAACTATACATTCAAGTGAAATGCCATTTTCTCCCCATGAGTATACTCATAAGCCAAACTAATAAAGGAAATAGATGCCAATATTAAATCCTGCACAAAAGAATGTTCCATACACAACTTAAATCTTCAATGGAACTTTATTAGTACACAATAAATCACCTGTCAATCTAGCCTTTGTGTAACCATGGATAGACACATACTTGACATAAATAAGACTTTAAGAAATACTCATTATGTTTCAGATAACAGATTATCCAAAGCAAACATTTTCAAGGAATAAATTTAGAGATTAGAAAGATCCCTAAATGATTAACTCAGTCAAGTTCTAAGGACTTGACACTCAGAAAATTCCAAGTAGTCATGCCAAAGCACAAGGGATAGGTTTTTCCAGAAAGAGACACTCTGCCAAAAGGTGCCAGACCTGCAGATTGTGTCTGAGTCGTGGTGCTAAACTTCCAGGTGGTGCCAAAGTCATTGGATAAGATTGGCACCAGAGGGATCAATTCAATTTCAAAACTTATCCCACACCAACTGGAGGTTGGTGTGAAGAACCACAATGGCACAAGAAAGAAACTCCCACCAAAGTTTGCAAAGATCATCTTCAGTGCCAAAGTGCAGACAAAAGAAAAGGAGAAGCACAGTGGATCCAAGAGTGCACTAACAGTTGACGCTTCTGCCAAGAAGCTATCTCACGATTTCTTTGTAATTCATTTTAGTTGCACAGAGCATAACTGGCAACTTTCTTTAACTTGGATAAATACTGTGAATGATGTTGGAAAAAGGTTAGCACTTTTAGTCAAGGTTGTTAGTCAATCACTTTGACTGTATAGCATCAACCTGCTAGTGTAGCATGTGAGATCCTTGTACAATTCAGAGTCATCTTGATGAACAGTTCAGTTTAGTAAAACTTGTATTGTTTGGAGGATTCTGTCAAACGGTTTTGAATTCCCATTTATCTTCTAAAAAGAATTATGTTACTAAAATTTCATAGTTCAATCCAATTGGAAAAAATGTGTTGAACAGTAGTACAAAATTAAACAAAGGATAATTTTTCTAGTCAAATTCTATAAAGGCCCTAATTTGATGGTGGACGGTGATGTCTTTGGTCATTCTTCTGCCTAGTGCCTTGTTGGAGACATGCACCAGCATTGACCTCTAGCTTTGATCTCTATCGGCTCCCTATTTATCAAGGGGGCCTCCTCTTCCGTAGGAAATTGTATATGTATTTATGACATACGTCTTTACATTTGCCAGCTTGATTAGAATTACACATTTTGGGTCCACTCTCTCTCCTTACGTATATTTTTCATTGATTTAGTGTTCGGTACTTTTTTAACACCTAGGGTTCTCATTAACCCTCCTCCTTTGGACATTTGTGGACATTAATATGATTTATTTCATTCTTCGATTTCTAGTATAGATGCAGTAGTGTAGAGTGTGATATCCTTATAAAATTAAGTTGATCAAAATGAAAATTCCTGGCGAGGGAAACTTGTCTTGTTTGTCCGATTATGTGAAGCTTCTCAGAATTCCCTTTATCTTCCAAAAAGAACTATGTTATTAAACTTGCATACTTGGAATCAACATAAACAAATGTGTTAAATGGTCATACAGAATTCAATGATGAATTAAATCTGCACTGACTCAACTCTAATAAATGGATCATTTGGTACCAGAGAAAAGGCTTCTTTGAAGGTTGAATTTGGTGCAAAAGGGTGGCCTAATTCAGACTGCATGAAACATACTAAGCGATTTGCACTAGGAAACAAGCCCCTGCAAGAAAAGGCTGATATGTGGCCACATTTACATGGGGTTGTGCTCACCTTAAAGCCTACTTGAACTAGAGGTCTACAAATATGTGGGCGTGCCATTTATTGTAGACAAGCATCCCTCTCCCTGATGCTATGCAATAATGGAGCAGACTGATTCAATGCTTGTTTTCTTCAATAATATAGGTTAGGGTTAAATAGATCGAGCATATCATTGGTTTTGACACTGCACAGACTGTCTACAAATAGAAACAAGCCCCAATGATAGACAAGAGCAATTCAAGTGCCCAATAAGCATTCAATTTTACATGATCGGGTACAAAAACGGGCAACTCATCAAGTGGCAATCTTTTAGGCAACAGAAATAGACAAGATTGTAGATATTGTGGCCCAAAGCTCCAAAACAAGCAGATTTGTTGCAATTGGCACTAGCATATTGAAATATTGGTGAAGTACATTGAATCTGATGGATTGCATGCATTTATAAAGAATTGGCATTGTTGAACAAGAAGACTTAGGAAAGTACTTGCAAGAATCTGCTTTATACTGTGTTACCAAATCAACCCCTCCCCCAATGTTGTACCCATTCGATTCATACCCAGCAGCAGATTCGCCTCATGTACATCCAGGATGGTATGGATACAGCCAAGTTCTTCTGCTGAACAACTTGGGTGCAGACAGACTGTCCCGCACATACCCAGGGAAAACACACAGGTTTTACATTTTATATTTTTTTAACAATGATGTTGATGTCAATGCCCTTGATGAAGACCAACATGACGATGAATACTAATTTTGATTTAAGAATTAAAAATTCATCATGGCATTTGCATTCAATTAGCATTATCAATTTATCAGTAGTGTTGTTGTAGTTATTTTGTTCGTTCTATGCATACTATGCAGTTCCATAATGTTACTTAAATGCTAATTGTGTGCCTTCTACTTTAGTACTAATTAATCCAGTTATATAAAAATTTCATTTTTAATGCAGTTTGCTAAATGCATATTCCCTTGTTAGATTCTATTAAAAGTAAATTTTATTAGTTAATGGGATAAAATGTCAAATCACTTGTATGGTTTTTCTATTATTTTATTTCAATGTCAACTTGTGGGTATTTATTCCACTACTTAAATTTTAAAAAAATCCACTTGATAACCTTCTTGAATTCTTTTTATTATTTTATTTGAATACAAAAGTGTACTTATATATAGTACTAGTCAAACTAAATAATTTGCCTACGTGACATTTTGAAATATGATTTATACAATATTAATACAATGGGGATGCATATACATCACGTGGGAACATATGGGGAAAAGATTACATGGAGATTTTTCGGGGATAAGTGTTTAGATTCTATTAAATAAAACTCTTTTTAATTTTTTTAATATATATTTTTAAGTTTTTGATTTTCTATGATTAATAATGTTAGTCATGTTACTAATCTATTTGTAAAAGCCACAGCATAAGAATGCAAGTAACCTCATGCGGTTCCTATTTATTAGGCTAGAATATTTACAACCTTTCTCATATATATTACAGCCCTACCCAGAGTAGAAATAAATCATCGTACCTGCGAACACAAATCGCCAAACCCAAACCCTTATCCAAAATGACCCGGTAACTTAGGCTTTATATTTAGCCCAAGATCAAGAAGCTAATGCAATTGTCCAGGCCATCTACTTGCTGTGAGCTTCTTTATCTCTAGACCAAATGTCATTGGATGCATACATGCCGAATTATGCAACACCAAATGCTTGTCATTTCAAGTGTGTTTAATCAGATTGTCCTTATCCAAGAATCACTATTACCACACCAAATATTCGCCCATAATAAACAGAAATTTAAGCATCTAAAGTCGATCTATGAAGTTGATTTTAAGAAAACTATATTAGATACACCTAAGACTTGAGTCGGAATTCCCAGGAAAACAGGGTAAAAATGTGAATGAAGAGTTAAAATCATATTATTATAGATTGCATCTATCTATATATTATAGAAAGAAGAGCGCACACTTTGGATATTCAAATAGTAAATCGGTTGAGTACCTTAAAGGATGAATATATGCAGTGGTGGACCAAAATAACATTATCTACATCAAATTCTGATCCTTGCAAAAGTTGATCTGCAATGTAACTTTCTTGTAGATCATAATTACAAAGACATCCTCTACACAACAAAATCGAAAAAGTTAGATGCCAATAGCTCAAAAAAGGAAACTACATTTATCGCATAAACTATATGTCGAAATACAACATTCAAACAACAAAATAGGCAGAAAATAACCCTGTGACTAAACGCAACATACAGGCATACAAGAGTTATATCCTTATTAAAGCAAAATGAAATGCACTTATAGATAACCATATTAAAATACCAATGACAAAAACGAACTACAATAGATAGCCTTGTAGAACGAGAATGAAAGACACAAAGGGAATACATTGTTTGTTGTCCATTACACTGAAACAACATGATACATCAAAAAAGAATGAAGATAACGATGGACACTGATTTCTCACACACCATAAACACATTAACAATGAAAATGTATTTTTATTTTATATTTGTGCCACTATGTGCATCATGACACATTCTCAAAATGAGGCTCCCCTGCCACACCTTTCGCAACAATGTGTACAAGCAAAGCTCAGGAAAAGGTGGCAACCATTGACAGTACACACAGCTCACCTAATAGTTACCAGGGTATTGGTACAAATATGGATATGAGGGTTAGCTGCTTTTTTGGGACACCCACTTCAGTATAGCTTGGATACTTTTATACGATATATATATATATATAGAAGAAAAATAATAACAAAACGCAGCCTATAATTGATATTCAAAATATAAAATGAGTCATAACACATGACATATCACATAGGTTTGTATTATCTGTTCAAAATAGGTACATAGTCAATATGGTCATAATCAAACTCAAGAACTACATGAACAAATCATCGTATTGCTATTCAATGAGAACATCCAAATCAGAAATTGGTTCATTAAAATTGGATGTAATAGCACTAGCAACAGTGCCACTCCCACTTGCTCCGATATGCAACTCCATTATATAATTTTATTTTTTTGTTATACTTAGCTTAGGAGAGGGCCCTAGCCCAGCAGAAAAGCATTATGTGCAGCTGGGTTGTTAACCAATAGTTCAACAAGCCCCAAATGAAAAAAGCATTTTATCATGATGAGAGTAAGGAGGAGGAAAGGTGGTCAGTGAGATTTTGACTCCTTTTCCACCACCTTCAACACCTTATCCTTTACAAAAGAACAATTCACTGCAAGGAAAGAGCAGAGCCACACAAGAAGTCTTGTAGTGCTATCCTTGTATTTTTCTGCACCAAATTGATATGCTGCTTATGAGGTAGACAAGGCCTTGTATTTCTTTCAAAAGAACTTCTTACATCCATACTAGATGAGGACTAGTCCTAAAGCGGAAAGGAGTGAGTTCTGCATGTTGCATTCATTGAGATACACGTTGGGGGACTAGTGATGGACCAGTCCAGGGTGAAAAGAGACTGGAAGTGGACCATTCATAATGACTGTGTGTGCCTGCTGGCAATGCATCTCACAAATTTTAGTTATGCAAAAAGTCTATATATACATAGATATATATATATATATATATATATATAGAGAGAGAGAGAGAGAGAGTTTGCATAATTAAAAATTCGTGAGATGCATGGCCAGTAGGCACACAGTCTATACATCTCGCGAATTTTAGTTATGCAAAAAAAAGTAGGAATAACCAAGCCGTGAATATTACAAATGTGAAGGCCTATTAAATAGGCAAAGCAAGAGTCTAGAATCTAGGAACAAAGTCTCAACGATAAAGCCAAACATGGCTAGAGGCTAAACCTACGATTAACCAACCCAAGTATAGGCTAGTAATAGCTTAACCAAATAACAAGCCTAAATAAGCTCACTAACTACGTAATAACATATGTAACTCATTCAGTTACAATATTGTAAACACAATATGACCTAGTTACTCTAATACCTCCCTTAATGACTGCACCAGAAACAACTCCAAGCTTATCTCTGAATTTTACAAATTTATCTTTACTCAAAGGTTTAGTCATTATATCAACGGGTTGCTCAGAGATGGGACAATAATAAAGACATATGTCTTCATTATTAACCAACTGCCGAATGTAGTGGTGATGAACCTTAATGTGCTTAGTCCTAGCATGGAAAATTGGATTCTTCACCAACTTCAATACACTTTGGTTGTCACAGAAAATAGGTGTGGGGGCAAATGAATCAAGTTAAAGATCCTCAAATACTCATTGAATCATGCACTAACCACTGCTTTGTACTCAGCCTCAGTAGAAGACAATGCAATTGTACTTTGAAGCTTACTCTACCATGAAAATGCTCTGAACCAAGAGTGAAAACATAACCTATTGTAGATTTTCTAGAATCAACTGATCCTGCCCAATCTAAATCAAGTATACCCTGTCAACTCAAAATCAACAGTTTGTTTATATAGAATGCCAAAGTCAAGAGTTCCTTTGACATATCTGAGAACTCGTTTTGCAGCTTGCCAATGTTCTTCATGTGGTTTAGACATGAAGCAAGAAAGATAACTTACTGCAAAACATAAATCTAGTCTAGTAGTAGTAAGATAAATCAAACTTCCTACTAATTGTTGATACATTGTTTCATTGACTAAAGGTGAATCAGTGTTAGTTGAGAGTTTTGTCCCAACTTCCATAGGTGTAGTTGTTGGATTACAATCATACATTCTAAATTTGTCTAACAAGGATTTGGCATATTTTGTCTGGGATACAAAAATTGTATAACCCGAATTGTAGCATTGCCAAAACTCTACACCTAGACAATATTGAAGCAATCCTAGATCAGTTATTTCAAACACAGAATAGATGTCGGTTTTCACCTATTTAATCAATTCATTATCGCTACGGTGATGGCAAGATCATCAACATAGACAACTAGAACCACTATGTCATCACCAACTAATTTAACATAGAGAATAGATTTTGCATCACATCTTTTAAAACCAGCCTCTAAGATATTTATCGGTTTTGAAATACCGGGCTCGAGAAGCCTACTTAAGTCCATACAAGGATTTCACTAACCTGCAAACCATATGTTCTTTTCCAAGAATCCGAAATCTATGTGATTGTGCCATGCATACTTCTCTACTAAGTCTCCGTTTAGGAAAGCACTTTGTTGGCATCCATCTAATATACCGCCAACCAAATTGAGCAGCAATAGCAATAACCATTCTAAATGTTACCATTTTTGTTGTAGGAGCAAATGTTTCTTCATAATCTACTCCTTCTTGTGCATATCCTTTAGCAACAAGACAAGCTTTATACTTATCTAAAGAACCATCTGACTTACATTTCACTTTGTAAATCCATTTGCAACCAATGGATTTCTTACTTGGGTAAATCTGACAAAACCCAAGTTCCATTTTTCATTAGAGCATCATACTCCACCTTCATGGTAGATTCCCATTTTGGCTTTCCTTTAGCATCTACATAAGTATTTGGCTCAAATATTTGTGACATAGCTGAATTGAGAGCAAAGTTTACCTAATTGTTTCCTAGATCCGGTGGATCTACCTTCTAATGATTTTGGAAGCTCATCTTGTCGAACATCCTACAGTGTGTTATAGTACCACTTTGGCCTTTTATGTTGACTAGCTGAATCACTATTTGTTTCACTAGGTCTTGCTATAAAGCTAGACTTTGGTGTTTGCCTTTTTAAGTCTTGTTCCATTTTAGTACTAGAACTTGATTCAGAATCATCAATAGTTATCCATAGATTACTAATATCAATGGGTTTTCCATCACTTGAGAAATATGGAATTTTCTCATCTATTGTCACATCTCTACTTATAACAACCTTATTTGTAGAGATATCTAGTAATCTATATGCTTTGGATTGCTCACTATAGCCCACAAACATGTACCTTTTACTTTTAACATCTAAACCACTCCTTTTTCTTTAGGAATTAATGTTAAAGCAATACAACCAAAAATATGGAAATCGCTTACATCAGTTTTCTTCCGACCATGCTTCTTCAAGAGTGATGTTTTGCACAACTTTACATGGACTTCTATTTAGGATGTAGACCACAATATTGATAACTTCTACCTAGTACCAAAAAGGTACATTTCGCTTTACACCATACATCTAACCATCTCCATAATAGTCTTATTCCTCCATTCCATGACTCCATTTTGTTGTGGAGTGTAAGGAGTTGTATACTATTTGTGTATAACTTCATGTGTGCAATATGCTTTGAATTGTTTTGAGACAAACTCACCTCCATTGTCAGATTTGAGTGTTTTAACTTGTTTACCTGATTGTTTTTCAACCAATGTTTTCCATGCAACAAAGTTAGAAAAGCATTCTGATTTCTTATTTAGGAAATATACACATTTTCATAGAAAATTAATCGACAATCAACAAGAAATAAAGTGCTCTCAACACCGTACAAGTATTCATTGGACCATGAAGAACTGCATGTACCAATTCTAACACACTTTATGCTCTCCATGCTTTACCAATAGGAAAGGGTTGCCTTATCTATTTACCCAAATGAAATCTTGCACAAATATCTTGATTTTCTTGACTGGAAGGAAGACCATTCACCATTTGATTCTTGCTCAAGCCATTCAAATATTGGTAGCTAAGATGGCCATATTTTTATGCCAAAGAGTAATAGTCTGCCGAACTATTGCTAAAGCATATTGTTCTACTGATTTAGGATCTAAAAGTTTGTACAAACCCCTTTCCCTTATACCAATAGCAACTATTTTATCATTGAGTGTAGTTATCTTACATTTATTCCCTTCAAATTTTACTAGCAATTGTTTTTTTGGGTGATTTCACTGATGGATAAGAGATTCTTGTTCATATTAGGTACATATCTAACCTTACAAAATGTATATTTGTACTCATTATTCAATATGATTTGCACATCCCTTAATATCATGTGTCCATCCATCACCTAAGGAAATTGTTTCATTACTACTAGTATCCTCAATGAAATCTACATACCAATCTCTATGACACGTGTAGTGTCGTGAAGCTCTTGAGTCGAAGTACCATGTGCGAAACTCACTAGATTGGTCATGTGATGTTGCAAAGGCAAATTCTGTAGATGCTTCCCCTTCAACTTCTTCTGCAACATTAGCATATCTAGACTTCTTGTTTGAATTAGCCATATCTTGTTGTCGCTTACGACAATCTTTCTTGAAATGACCAATTTCCTTGCAGTAAAAACATTTCCATTTGACTTCTTAGAAGGACTTACATTGCTTTTGTCGCTTTTGGAGGTGTCCTTGTTTGCATTCCATTGTTTTCCCTTGCCTTTTGACCTTGTGAAGAAAGCATTCTCTATAGCAATTGATGTAGAGGCAACCGACTAATCTAGCCTCCTTTCTTTCTGCATGAGAAGTGTAGACAACTTCTCATACTTGATTTCCTGTGTCTCTATGATCATGTGTAATGGCTCAACAAATGAGTCAAAAGATGGCAGCAAGTTTTGTAGTACTAGAGCAATCAAATATTTCTCATCTACATGTTTCTCTATTGTTTTGATTGATCACAGATATCCTTCACTACGACAAAAATCAAAAAAATGACCCACCTTCCTACTTTTTAGTGGCAAATAACACTTCAAATACAATACCCTAATGACTTCTGAATCCTGGGACTTTGAAGTCAAACATTTCTACAATTTTGAAGCTACCGTTGCATTTCTAACTTCTAGAACTAAATGGTCATCAACAGAGAGTTCAAGTAACATTAAAGCTTCCTTATGATGTTTATCATAATCATCAAGACGATCAACTGAAAGTTCATCATTATCTAGTCTTGTTTCTTTGCCAAGTACAATTTGATCAAGATTTTGATACTCACAGATGGTGAGTATCTTGTGACTCCATAGACTAAAGTTTTTACTAGTCAATTTTTAAGAATATAAAAAAGGTGTTGAACACCAACCATTCGACCTAGTTTTTCACTAAAACAATTAAATCAAAAAAACTATAAAGGCTTTTACAAAAATTCCTTTTGCTCACTAATTATATTCTAAAACTGGACAACACTACCAATTTTCATCAAAAAACTCTTTACCATTTATGAGAAATCAAATTAACAATTTTTGTAAAATTGCCTACAAATGACGGGAAAATTAAGTTTCTTGCTCTTTTAAAAAATTCCTTTTGCACTTAATTATAGACGCATTAAACCGAGCAAATTGACCAAGTTTTACACTTCTATCTTCTCCGAGCAAATGGAATGAAATTAACTCCAAGTGATGTTGGCATGATCCTTCGCTTCTTCCATCAACTAGAGGGTTCCGCCTTGCTCGACATTCCCTAAGCCATTTCTTAGGGAGTGCAATGAGCAAATGAGTTAATGGGTTGAGAAAAGCAAGTGGGAATTGCCCCTTTTATGACCCTACACGTGTGTATTAACATCTCCCTTCAATCTAGTGCTATGAGTAGTCATTAATTCATGTGACCAATGATTTTTTTAGTGATATTACCTTTAAACTACTTTGAGCCAAATTTATGTGGTGTTGATCAATGTGACCCTTATGATTGCTATTAAAATAAGCAAAGGATGCACTTTGGAGTCTAATTGGAGTAGAATGTAATATCCCCTTTTCTCGGAAGCAATTAGTCGAAGACCCTTAGCCTATTCATTGTTTCCCGGCTAAGGGAGGAATAATAGGGAAACTTATGACAGAAGGGGAGTTACAAAGAAGGGGAGTTGCGAAAAAAATTTTTTTTTAAGGTTGCCATCAATGACAAATGGGGAGATTGCAGGTTGGTGCCTACAAAATTGTAATTTGGGGATTGGTGTCTCCTGTAGGTTGGTGCCTACAAACATTTGAGAAATATAACAAAGAAGATTTTCTCTGTAGTTTTCTCCCAAAAGGGTTTCCATGTAAATTTGTGTCTATTTGCATTGTGTTGGTTTGCTTTGCATTTATTGATTGCTTTGATATATTCATTGTGAAATTGATTAATTGTGATTATGGTTCGGAGATTAGGTGTTAAATTTTAAAAATATCATAATACCGATTCACCCCCTCTTAGTATTATCTTGTGCTCAACAATTGGTATCTAATAGAGTGCCTTCAGAACAATCTAACAATTGGAAGGTAGATCTCAAAAGGACATATGGTTACTCATCAAGTACAAGAAGGTTTTTCTTCGAACAAGGCTCCATTGTTTGATGGAACAAATTATGCATTTTGGAGCAAAAGAGTGAAAACATATCTAATGGCACTAGGGTTTGATATTTGGCAATCAATAACAGTTGGATATACAATCCCATCAGTTCCACCAATAGATCAAGTTGGAAAGAAGGCTTTTGAAAACAATGTCAAAGGCGATGAATGCAATCCTATGTGGCCTGTCAGAATCTGAGTTTGTTAAAGTAATGCAATGTCACACGGCGAAGGAGATATGGGACAAACTTCAAACTATCTACGAAGGTGATGACAAGGTTAAAAGGGCTAAGCTTCAAACCCATAGGAGACAATTTGAGATCCTGAAAATGAAAGATGAGGAGAGTGTTGCATTTTATCTTCTTCGTGTGGATGAGGTTTAACGCCATAAGAGGGTTTTAGGCAAAATATTGAAGAATCCATGATCGTTCAAAAGATTCTAAGATCTCTACCATCAAGATTTGATGCTAAGGTGTCTGCCATTGAAGAAATGAAGGATCTTGATAAGTTGAGCATGGACGAACTACATGGAATACTGACCACGTATGAAATGAGGGTCAAATAGACCATCAAAGAAGGAAGTTGCATTCAAAGTCTCAAAGAAAGAGAAAATCAAAGAACTTGAGTCGAATGAGAACTCAAGCAGCGAAGAAGATGAGAAAGAAGCCTTGTTCATTCGAAAGTTAAAGAAAGGATCTGGAAAGTACAAAGGTAAGTTACCATTTAAATGTTTTAACTGTGGTAAAATTGGTCATTTTGCGGCTAAGTGTCCTAGAGAAAGACGATAGCAATGATGAGGAAAGCAAACCTAAATTCAAAAGGGAATTCAAGCAAAGCAAAAGCAAAGGCAAGAAAAGATTTGGAAAGCAAAAGAAAAGCTTATATTCAAAAGGAAGCGTAGATCATCCGAAGAAAGTGGGATAAGTGACTCAGATAGCGATAATGAAGAAATATTATTCATGGCTATAAAAGATGACTTAGAAAGAGATGAAGACATGGAAGAAAAAGGTGAAGTGAATCTTGAAGAGGAACTTATTTGTGCCTTGGGAGAGTTGAAAGCTCTTAAAAAGAAAAATCGAAACCAAAGTTCTGACTCCTAAAGTATGAAGAAGAAGATCATAACTTTGAAGCTAAGATATCACAATCTCTTGAAGAATCAAGAAAGATGATCGTGGATCTAAAAACCCAAATTGAAGAAGCAAAACGAGTTGAAGAAGAATTAAGAAATCAGCTAAGGACTAAGGAAGAAGATTGCGAAAAGTATGAGTCACAGATAGTTGCTTTGAGAAAGGCCTCTGCAAAAAGCAAATGCCAAAGTTACAAGTAATCTAAAATTCGAGAAAAGTACCGAGATACTAGATGAAATTTTGAACCGACAGTAGAAGTCAACATCCGACAAGACTGGTCTTGGATATAAGGAAAGACAAGACACCACTAACACAAAAGGTATAGAGTCGTCGAAAGAGACAAAAGCGAGAGAAGTCAAAGACCCATGTAGAGACACTCAAGGAACCTATGAAGAATGAGGACTTGAAAAGGGAGAAGAGCTTTATGAAGATAAACACTTCTTACAAGAAAAGCAAAGATGAGAACAAGTTTAGAAGACCAAATCCTCCAAGATATACTCACATGTCCAAAGTTAGAAAATTCTTTCTATGGCTATTGCTTCTATTGTAATCATTTTGTTCATAAAGCAATTGATTGTAGAATATGGGTGAGAGACAACAATATAAAGAACAAAGGTGTGTATGGATTCTCAAATAGAAATTACAACTCCTTTGCTCCTTTATCCAACTATGTTGAAGATATTGTTTGTTGTAACTACAATAACTATGGACATATGGCAAGATTTTGTAGAAGTGGTTTTGTAGAACCATCCAAATCGAACTAGAAGGTAAATGCTCCAGAAATAAAGAAGAAAGAAGCTAAAAATTTTGGAAACAAAAGAAAGAGGATGATGGGTAAGATAAAGAGAAATCTATGCTTGTTCAAACAAAGCATTCCATGCACAGGATGAAGGGCGGTTGTAGTACATTCATAGCGAATGTTCAAGACATATGACCGGAGATAAAAGTAAATTCATCTCATCACTGACGAAGTAAATGTAGGTACAGTGAAATTCGGTGATAACGCTAAAGCAAAGATCGCTGGAAAAGGTACGCTGAGTCTTAATAATGGTAAAACAAAAACGGAGAATGTTTTATATGTTGAAGGATTAAAGCATAATCTCTTAAGTGTAAGCCAAATGTGTGATCAAGGACACACACTTAAGTTTTATGTTGAAGAGTGTGAGATAAGGAAGGCGAGACACGGGAGAGTTAGTAGCAAATGCACATAGAACCACAAATAACCTCTACATGCTCGAAGTAATAAAAGGAAAGAAATGTTGTCTAAGTCGGGTTGAAGAGAGTTGGCATGGCATAGAAGGATGGGGCATATAAATTTTGATAATCTTGTGAAAATCAGCAACAAGCAGGTTATGCGGGATATGCCTAAGGTAACGAAACCTGCAAGTACTCTATACAAGCAATGTCAGCATGGAAAGTAGACCGGAGAGCAAGGTTTAGAATGAAGGAGTATTCGACCACCAAGCCACTGGAGTTGATTCATACAGATTTGTGTGGACCTACCAGAATAGAAAGCATACAAGGTGAGAGTTATTTCATGTTATTCATTGATGACTACACTAAAATGACTTGGGTAGCCTTTCTAAAAGAAAAGTCAGAAGCATTTGAGAAGTTTAAAGCTTTGAGGCTTTAGTAGAAAATGAAATCGGATTGAAAATAAAGTGCCTGAGGTCAGATCGTGGAGGTGAGTTCACCTCAAATGAATTCATTGAATATTGTGAAGATCATGGAATCAAAAGATAGTACTCAGCTGCAAGGACTCCACAACAAAATGGAGTGGCAGAAAGAAAGAATCGAACCGTCCAAGAGATGGCTAGAACCATGTTAAATGAATCTAAGCTATCAGATAAATTTTGGAGAGAAGCGGTAAATACGGCTGTTCATATCTTGAATAGAGGGCAAATCAGAGTTAATCATGACAAAACTCCTTATGAATTGTGGAAAGGAAGACCACTTATTGTAAAATATTTCAAAGTGTTTGGGAGTAGATGCTTTATTAAAAGAAATGAAGAAAACTTGGCGAATTCGATTCAAGAGCGGATGAAGGAATTTTTCTTGGCTACTCTATTAAAAGCAAAGCCTACAGATGCTATAACAAAAGACTACAAACTATAGTAGAAAGTGCAAATGTGAGAGTGGATGAAATCGTGAATCAAAAAGCTAAAGAACTTGCAGAAGAGCCCTTAGAAATACCCAAGGTAGTAGAAGAAAAGGAAGAGGAAGAAGATGTTGAAAAATTAAGCAAATCTGAAAGGCAGGACACCAAAACACCATCTCGCTTTGTTAAGAAGAATCATGTTGAAAGTCAGATCATTGGAAACCTTGATGATGGAGTACAGACAAGAAGAAGAATTGTAAGTGCATCAGAACCAATAAATTTCTCCTTATTATCCAAAATAGAGCCGAAGAACTTTGCAGAAGCCAACCATGATAAACATTGGATAAAGGCAATGGAGGAAGAGTTAGATCAAATTGAGAAGAATGAAACATGGGAACTTGTACCTAGGCCAAAGGATCAGAATGTGATTGGCACTAAGTGGGTATTCTGAAATAAATTGAATGAAGATGGACAAGTCACTCGAAACAAGGCAAGGTTAGTATGTAAAGGGTATGCTCAAGTAGAAGGTATTGATTTTGAAGAAACTTTTGCTCCTATTGCTAGATTAGAAGCAATTAGAATGTTTCTTGCTTTTGCGGTATTCAAGAACTTCAAAGTCTATCAAATGGATGTCAAATCAGCATTTCTAAATGGGATGTTAGAAGAGGAAGTATACATAGAACAGCCCGAAGAGTTCCTCCTATCAAAAAAATGAAGATAATGTGTGTAGTTGAAGAAGGCCTCAGACGGATTAAAACAAGCCCCGAGCATGGTGCTACTGGGCTTGATAAGTATCTACAAGACCAAGGGTTCAAGTGTGGACCTGCTGATAGCAATCTTTACATTAAAATTGAAGGTGAGCACCAGTTGATTGTTGTTGTGTATGTAGATGACATAATTTTTAGAGGAGACAATGAGGAAATGTCTAAGAAATTTGCCAAAGACATGCAAAAGGAGTTTGAGATGTCCATGTTGGGAGAGTTATCATTTTTCCTTGGATTGCAAGGAATATTTATATCCCAAACCATGTATGTGAAGGAAATGTTGAAGAAATTTGGTATGGAGTGTGCACATGTTAACACGCCTATGGCTATCGGGACAAAGTTAAGCAAAGATGATGAATCTCGAATGTTGATCAAACTCTCTATAGATCAATGATTGGGAGTTTACTATATGTGACGACATCCAGACTAGACATCATGCAAGCAGTGGGTATGGTTGCACGTTTTCAAGCAGGTCCGAAAGAAACACATGTGCAAGTTGTAAAACGCATATTCAGATATCTAAAGGGAACTATGGATTATGGGTTATGGTACCCAAGGGGTAAAGACTTCACATTGGTAGCTTATACAGATTCAGATTGGGCAGGATGTGTGGATGATAGAAAAAGTACAAGTGGAGGAGCATTCTTCCTTGGAGACAGCCTGGTATCTTGGTTGAGTAAAAGCAAAACTTTGTATCCTTATCCACAACAGAAGAAGAGTATATAGCAGCAGTGTTATGTTGTACTCAAATTCTCTGGATGAAGCAAACCTTAAAAGATATCAAAGTAGAGTATGATCATCCAATCTCCATATTATGTGATAATACCAGTGCAATAAGTATTTCAAAGAATCCAGTTATGCATTCTAGAACAAAGCATATTCCCATAAGATATCACTTCTTAAGAGAGCAGGTGGCAGAAAAGTAGGTAAAGTTGGAATTTGTTGCTACATCCAAACAAATAGCAGATATCTTCACCAAGCCACTTCCAAAGGAGACATTTGAATATCTACGACAGAAGTTGGGAGTAATATCCTTTGCTTCTTCCCATTGAAAAACCAAGAGAAGTATCGATTGAGGGGGAGCTAAACATTGCAATATTCAGCTCCTAGATTGGTCCTTTGCCATTGATGTCAAAGGGGGAGAATGACAGTAAGGGGAGTTACAAAGAAGGGGAGTTGTAGAAAAAAAAATTTGAAAGGTTGCCATCAATGACAAAGGGGAGATTGTAGGTTGGTGCCTACAAAATAGTAATTTGGGGATTGGTGTCTCATGTAGGTTGGTGCCTACAAACATTTGAGAAATATAATAAAGAATATTTTCTACGTGGTTTTCTCCGAAAAGGTTTCCACGTAAATCCGTGTGTATTTGCATTGTGTTGGTTTGCTTTGCACTTATTGATTGCTTTGATATATTCTTTGTGAAATTGATTAATTGTGATTATGGTTACGAGATTAAGTGTTAAATTTTAAAAATATCGTAATATTGATTCACCCCCCCTCTCAGTATTAACAACTTAGTCATAATGAATTAATTATAAAGTGCAATATTAAATATTATTATAAGCTACATTGCCAAGATACGGATACGAGTATTTGATACGGATACGATACGCGGATACGTCAATTTTAAAAACCATTGGATACGATACGTCTTGGATACGTCCGTACATATATATATATATATATATATATATATACATATATATTTATGTACATCTACTCAATCTACTCATTTTTAGTCCATAAAAACTGAAATAGTAATACAAAACTTGAATCAATGTTCAAAACATTCAATATACTTGAGACTTTGCATTTTTATTGATCATGTGGCTGCCATACATATGATATATGAATATCATGTTAACATGAATACGAACAAAACTTAAAATTTGAAAAATATACTAGTAACTAGATCCATGTTCAAATTTTCAAAACAAACAATATACTTAAGATTTTACATTTATGATTTCATTGTTCATGTGGCTGCCATACATATGAAAAGTCAAACATTAAAAAAAAATGAAATAGAAAAAAAACGTTTTAGAGCCGGATACGCCCGGATCGTGCAGGATACTCGAATACGTGGCGGATACGTGCATATCGTATCCATGCCACGTATTCGGAGTATCCATCTGGATCCGGATATCGACCCGTATCCGTATCGGATATGTATCCCGAGGATTCGGGGGTTCGAGGTATCCGTGCAACGTAGATTATAAGCACTTTATATTAATTTATTAATAATAAAGTTAAAATAAACAAAAAAGAAAAGAAAAGAAAAGATAAAGATAAAGTGATATAATAAAAATAAATAAATTATAATGTCACTTTATTTTATTAATTTCCCAAGGAAAATGCGACTTGGGTTTTTGGAGGAAAAAGGTTATAAATAAACCTTTGGAGTCTTTTGGAGAGGCATTCAAACATTCAATAATTTTGGAGCTATTGCTATTTTCAGTTTATTGCTTGTGGAGGTCAGATTCTGCAAGATCCCTAGCTTTGGTGGTGAGAGATCCATCCCTAGTTGGTAGAGCATTCTTTGGTGAGGGTTTCAGATCCATATCTCTAGCTTGTTCGTATTTGAGGATATTTCATATTCCCAACCTTCTACATTCAATTTTCAATTTAGATTTGGAACAGCTATTTTCTAGGGTTTTATCTACTTAATTCCAAATTTGAGGAGCAATTTCGGGTGCCTTCCACCCATTGGAAAATTGTGCTTGAATATGCATTGGATAGATATTGGATTTATCTATCTTTTGAGCTATCATTTGTAATCAAATCCCAAGTATTTCCAGAGTTATTAATTTTGTAAGTTTCAGCTATATTTTCATCATTAAACATTTAGATCTAGACATTAAAAAATGTTTCTCGGTTGTTTAGTGTTTTCCATGTTTTTCTAAATCTTTTAAAGCTTCTGGGTATTGTTGAAAGTGAATACTTTTGAAGATATAAATTTTATTAGATTTTTGTACCTTCTTTGTGAAAATCAAAATTACAGTTTGCAGATTTTTGATAAATTTCGGAGTTTTAGAGTGATACCTAAAAGGGATACTTCAGTGGTATCAGAGCCACCTTTCTTCTAGTCTATTGGGTAGTGAATGAAGATCTCAATATGGATTTTATGAAGCAAATGTTCATCAACATGGTGAAACAACAAGAGACAACCAACCTCTACTTGAGTCAAGTGCACAAAACACGAATCAGATCATATATGGGAATAATGGGGAAAAAGGTGAGAACAAGTAATAAAGGGCAGCCAATAGAGGTGATTGATGAGGAGTCTTGTTGGGAAAAATACCAATATTTGAGTAAGGGTTTCAGAGATAATATGTCATTTTCATATTATTGTAAGATGAAGATTGGTAGCAAGCCCAAGAGAGATCATCATATGTCGATACGTGAATTACAAAGGCGTTTGGGACAGCCAAAAACTACTTCAAACAGTGAACAAAAGGCACCAAATTTTGGGCAGCAACGGGCAGCCCATTGTATTGAGGTAGTTCCAGATGAAGAAAAGAAGAAGAAGAGCGTGTTGATCCGAAGGAAGTTGTTTGGAAGGTATGAGGAATGGTACTCCTCAAGTTGTGTCATCCAAGTGTATGGAAGGTTCCTTCAAAAGAGAGTAGATCGCACGGGATGCAAATTATGTGGTAAGAGATGCATCTTTTTCATTATCAGAAGTGTTATCATGAAGATATTCAGCTCATGTTGAACAAGGATGCTAAGGATTTGGTACAGCAAAGCCAAGATATCATGAAGGCAAAGAAAATTGAAGATCTTGATGACATTGTAAGGTATGAAAAGAATGATGATATGTCATATTTATTGCTGCATATACAGATTTATTTTCCTCTTGAAAAGAATGATGAGTTAGAGGATCAAATCTGTAATATAAAGTATGTGATACCCTTGGTGCAAATTTGTGTATATGATCATCATGAGAGCTATGTATTGTGGCAAGAGCTCTCTCACTTGACAGGTACAGGATCTCGAATCTTGGAGCACTATAGCATGTTTTGTCTCTTGCACATGGCTATTGGATATATGAGTTATAATTGCTTGAGGGCAAGCAATTTGGGGAAGGGAGGATTGTAATATCCCCTTTTCTCGGAAGCAGCTAGTCGAAGACCCTTAGCCCATTCATTGTTTCCGACGGCTAAGGGAGGAATAAAAGGAAACTTAGTCATAATGAATTAATTATAAAGTGCAATATAAAATATTATTATAAGCACTTTATATTAATTTATTAATGATAAAGTTAAAATAAAAAGAAAAGAAAAGAAAAAGATAAAGTGATATAATAAAAAGAAATAAATGATAAAGTCACTTTATTTTATTAATTTCCCCAAGGAAAATGTGACTTGGGTTTTTGGAGGAAAAAGGTTATAAATAAACCTTTGGGGTCTTTTGGAGAGGCATTCAAACATTCAATCATTTTGGAGCTATTGTTATTTTCAGTTTATTGCTTGTGGAGGTCAGATTCTGCAGGATCCCTAGCTTCGGTGGTGAGAGATCCATCCCTAGCTAGTAGAGCATTCTTCGGTGAGGGTTTCAAATCCATATCCCTAGCTTGTTGTTTGTATTTGGGGATATTTCATATTCCCAGCCTTCTACATTTCAGATTTGAAACAACTATTTTCTAGGGTTTTATCTACTCAGTTCCTAATTTGACGAGCAGTTTCAGGTGCCTTCCACCCATTGGAAAATTGTGCTTGAATATGTATTGGAAGATATTGGATTCATCTATCATTTGTAATCAAATCCCAAGTATTTCCAGAGTTATTAATTTTGTAAGTTTCAGCTATATTTTCATCATTAAAACTTCAGATTTGGACATTAAAAATTGTTTCTCATTTGTTTAGTTTCTCCATATTTTTCTACATCTTTTGAAGCTTCTAGGTATTGTTGAAAGTGAATATTTTTGAAGATATAAAAAAATTTAGATTTATGTACCTTGCTATCCGGGAAAAATCAGAATTATAGTTTGCAGATTTTTGATAAATTTCTGAGTTTTAGAGTGATATCCTGAAAGGGATATTTTATCGAACTCCTCGCATCCATGGCCAACAATTGCCTTAGATCCAAGGGGAGGATGGAGGCCCAATGTTGAGTGTGCGCGCCAATCTTGATAAAAGTTGTGCTCCTATATTAGCAGCTATGTCTGCGAACTTGGTTCCTTGTCATCGGGTATGAATAAATTTGATCTCTTTAAAGTGAGAAGATAACCTAGAGATTCTTCCTAAATTGTCTAAAGGGACCAAGATCTAACATTGCCATTATTCATCCCATTGATCCTAATTTGTAAGTCACCTTCAACTATGAGCTTTCACCAACCTCTACGGACAACTTCTTCTAATCCTTTAAGAAGGGCTAGGCCTTATGCTAGATTATCAAATCCACATCCAAGATCTATAGCTAGTATTAGAATTGGTTGGGCGCTACATATCAAAAACGCAACCTCTTCCTATTGGACCAAGATTGCCTTTTGCTGCTCCATTAAAATTCATCTCAATGAATCCCTAAGGAGAGGGGATCCAAAGAATCTTAGGATCATTGGAGGTACTTGCCTTATTATCGGGAGAGGACCCGAGTATTTCCATGGTAGGGGGTACCAAGATCGGCTCCAAATTTCTTCTTTAGCTGGCATCTCAATATATAAGTTTAGGTTCAGCTAATTATGTATGTTCTTTATGTTTTTAAATTGTAATTTTAATTTATTTATTTTTAAGTTTTTATTAAGAATTTTTGTCTTGGTCTTCAATGCCACCCGAATTTTGTTATACCCACTAAATCCATCTAAAAGGAAAAATATTCTTTCATGCCAAATTGTCAGAGCCTAGTCAATAAAAGGAAAAGGAAAGTAATCTCTACATGTTGCTATCTATACAGACCCTCCATTTCCCATTTTTCTTCGATACAATTCTGGAGTACAAGCTATGCTTTGTTTGTGCTTCCCCCAATCCAATTCATGTCCCCAATAAGATTCAATTGTTATCATGCCAAATTGTTATGCTCATTTTTCAAAAAAAAAAATGGCATACATTCTATTTTTGTGTTTCCCCGCAAAGTCAAAATCTAGCATTCTTAAATTAACTTTTTGTTGGCTTTCAATGTATATCCTTCTCAACTTGTTCATCTTGGTTTGTACCTTGTAACTTGCCTTTAGCTTGTGTTGAGTTCTACCTAGCATAAACAAGGGCATCATGCAATTTGTCAATTCCTATTGCCCTAAATAACCCCCTATCGTTATTTTGACAATTTGCAAATCCATTCTCATTCTAAAGCATCACGTTTCCAAGTTGTGCACGCATCTGGTTTTCTTCTTGGCGCATTTCCTTGGTTAGCGAGTTCTACGTGCACGCCCTCGCGCTCTCCCGCGCGCTTCCCGTACTCTTTCCTTTTCCTTCGCTTTCTTTCGCGCACCTTTCACGCGCTCCCGCTTTCATCCTTTTGTATTCTGCGTTATCTCTTTCCATTTCCCATTCGCGTGCGTTCCCCATGCATCCGCTTCCCCTTTCCCGATTGCGTGCATTCCATCGCACACACTTGCGAGCTTGCCTTGTATTTTACAAGTTACCGGCATGCTTTCCCCGCATGCCTTTTCTTCCTAAGTCCCACACATTTCCGCACCCGCACTCGTTTCAAGGCGTCTTTCCTCGCGTAGCATGCCTTTGTGCTTCCTTCCGCGCGAGCTTCGCACTTCCTTCCTCACACCCTCACACCGTGCACCTACTTTTTTCTTGGCATGCCTCTTGCGCGTCATTTTTTCTAATCTTCGCTTCTTCTTGCGTACTTGCATGTTTTAGCAAATATGCACCCTTTTTCCTATCCTTGCGCATCTTCATGCACAACCCGGCAAACTTTTGCATTCATGCTTTCCTTGCCTCATGTTCTTGCGCATGCGCCCAAGGCTTCAACCTCCGCATGCCAATCTCTTGTGCGCCATGTATCCAACTTTGGGAACCTATCGAGATAAAGTGCAACTCACAAGACAAATAGAAAAGCGCGCCGGTTGTGCGCCAAATTCTTAATGCGAATGAATGCGATACCACAAAACCAACAAACAATCAGCTAACTCTCGTGACCAATCAAAGTCACCCCACGTGTCTTGTGTATTCCTCTTGCACTACAAAACTTCAAATCACCATAACTTCCCCGCAGAGCTCGAAATCATGCGCGTCTGGTCTCATTGGAATGTTCTTTAAAGTGGGCTACACTCTAGGCTCTTCAAAATCAGATTTCAGGGGGGATTTGGTAGGTGAAAATGGGAAAACGTGATTCTAGTCATTAATGCACACTTCAGTCGACTCAACCACCCGGATTTCATGGGATTTGGCTTCTTTCCTTCTTCCACAAGCAAATTGACGTGGGGAGGCAGATTTGGCAGAGCTCCATGTGGATTTGCAGGCATTTATTGCATCTTATTGGTTGTGATTGGAAATCCGAGTTTTCCCTCTCTTTTCCCTCCTCTTCTCTCCCATTCTTCTATATATTGTTGAATAATGCTCATTTGTAAAGGTTAGACCCTCTTAGATTGCAAGAGCATTATTTAGAGTAATGTTCCTTTGCATTTTGAGTTGTAAGCCTCAGATCTGGGCCACTACGTGTGGATTCTTGCCTTCTTCCACCATTGTAATCGACTATGCATTTTTGGAAGCAACAGAAGTTGTGTTATGTGGTTATCTTCTGTCCTAGCTCATATTTTATTGCATCTTCTTGCCTTCTTTTACATTATTGGTATGTTGTGCATTGTTTATGTCCCTTGCAGGGTTTCTTTTCTGTTGTGCTCCATGGAAATGAGAGCTTGAATGTTGTTTTGGAATGTGGCACGCATGTTTGCCCTTCCTTTGCACATTTTCTTTCATTTTCACTCATCTGAGAGTGTTCATCCCCTTCTTTCTAGTGTTATCACATCCCCTTAGCTTAGGATTTCATTTTATACATCTCCTTCTCACCCTGGTCCCTTGGAATCATAGAGTAGAGTTAGATAATTGCATTTCCCTTCTAGGAGTAGTTGTAGCAGTAGAAATAAGCAGAGGAAGTCGGCCTTCTCTAAAGGTTTGTCTCAAACACAAGGTCCCACAACTTGGAGACAATCTCATGTTGCCTCAAAGCCCTAGATCATTCTAATTTAGGACGGGTGCAATTTTGAGCTCCAACAGCTCCCATAGTGCAATAGAAGCCCACCTCAAACACTTTTTTGAGTTCTTCCCGCACTTTTCAAGAACACTTGAGTTACTTTTGTTCCAAAACTTCATTCGAGACACTTTTGTTCCCAAAACCTCTTCCAAGACTACCCATGCACTTAAGTGATTCCAAATATGTACTTTTGTTCCCAAAACTCATAAATTGGTACTTTTGTTCCCAAAACACCTCCCAAGGCCGCCTAAGTCATAAAACTTGTTCCAAAAGCACACCAAAAGGTCGCCAAAGGTATTAACATGTTCCCAAGAGAGTCATAAAGTGCGCTCAAAGTCTAATTTGTTCCAAAAGTGCACCAAAAGGTCACCTATAGTAATAATGTGTCCCCAAAACCTCTTAAAAATCTGCTCATGAGATGGAACTCCGGAAACGGTATTGTTTTGACCATAACTTTTTCACCCAAACTTTGATTTGAATGTTGTTTGAAGCGTTGGAAATCTCTTGGAGGATTGATCTTGTGCAAGTTTCGGAACATCAAACATTGTATAAAAGTTTCATGAGAATCATTTCTCAAATGTTTTTTTGCTTTCATTTTAAGAGTTTGTTTTGCTCACAATTCAAGTTCTACCCATTGAATCTTGCTCAAACTTTGTCCATAGCCTCTTTACCATGACACCGCCATTTTGAAGTGTATTCATGATGATTTTCTCATTGGTGATGGCCATGTTGATTATATGAACTTCAGCAACATCGAGGCAAGAATGGTCAGTGGAAAGTGAACTCTTATTGTAGACACCTAAAACATGCTTACACTTAGCATTTCATCAAATTCAACCAATTGACGACACTTTGTTAATTCCCCATTCTTCGCTCCATTCTCGGATGTCCATTCACAACACTCTTTCGGTCATATTCCTCCTATAATCAACTTATTTGGTTAATATCTTTCTTATTAGCTAAACATTCCTCCTTTCGACCATTCAGAACCTCCCTAGTTCTCTCTAGACCACTTCTATTAGCCAGAAGGCTATCTATCAATCACAATTGATTATCCAGGACCTCCCAACTCTCAATGAGTCTCTAATCACTGCTAACCAAGTTTAACTAGCCTAAACCCTAATTAACTAGCCTAAACCAAGTTTAACTAAGCCTAAAGCATGTTTATCCTAATCTAATCTAAAATAGCTTTAGTCCCACATGCACCCAAATTCAAAACTCTTCAAAACCGAAACTATAAATACAAGCCTAAGGCTTTTCTTTCAAATGGTCCTCTCTCAAGCTCTTTAGAAAGGCATTAGAAATCATTTGTGATAGCTTTAAGCTATAAAACATTTGGATCTTGGCCATACTCCATTGTTGAGAGCTCCTCCATCTTGCATCCATCCATTCCATATCTAACAATATAGTTAGTAAACGTGGATTTATATTTAAAAGTCTAACTTATCTAGATCTAAGATTATTATCATGTATATGTGCCAACTTGGAGAGATCTTTTCACAATGTTTGGGAGTAAACTAGACTTGGGAATATCTAAAGCTTTAAACAACACACAATTTGATTGCTTAGAATCTAACTAGGTTCATCTTTCATTAAGCTTTCGGGTTAGTTTTTGATGTTTTTGTCAAAGTTATAATGTTTTCATGTTATTTAACTCTTGTTTAGCTCTTATCTCATGGTGCATAGTTGAATTAGCAAAGCTTTGAAGTTCTTTAGCCTCATTCTATAGCTTTTGCAACTTTCCAGTAAATACACCTATCAAAAAACATTCCACCATAGTGGATTGTATCAAGTGGAGGGACTATCCATTTCAATGCAACATACCAATTTGGTCCTCATGTGTGTTGATGATTTTGGATGCTTCATAATCATGGATGGATTTGCTAGGAAATACTCTCATCACGTGGAAGAAGAATGTCTGAGACTGTTCTGGGATTCAAGGTTACATGTGTTGAAGGTGAAAGTGCTTGAGTGAATCAAGCAAGGAACCTCCATGTTGGAACATATTATTCTCTTCTTCATTTGAGTGACTTTCTATTTCTTTGTTGGGATAAGTCACTTAAGTGACATTTCTATTTTTGCATTGGCAAAAGTGCTTTTGTAAAACTTAAGTGACTCAAATATAAAGTCACTTTAAGTTATAACTTAAGTGAAAGTGAAAAGGTAAAAGTTATATTCTTATCAGGAAGGTGGTTACGAGGTGGTTATGGGATAAAAGTATAAATAGGGGTGGCATTTTCATTGTAAGGTTCGATTCTCTCTTTTCTCTCTATATGCTAGAGGAGTTTGTTGTAACTTTGTGTACACATGTTCTTCAGTTTCCATGAATATATAATACAATGTTGATGTGTTCCTTTCTACCTCCAGTGTGTATGCTCCTCGATCATAAAACTTTGCCTTACAATTTTATAATTGAATGATGTTATAAACACTGCTTTTCTCCCTTGTTGTATGTGATGTCCTGATACTCAGACTTTGTGTTGAATGTCTGTGTACGCGAACTTTGTATCATATCTGTATGATTTGGGGATTGTGAAGACTTTGTGCTTCCGGTTCTTATTCATGTTTGTTATTATATTGTACTCTTTCATGTGTAAGAGTGAGAGGGTTCCAGCCTTTTGTTTACCTGGAGTTATCCAGGCAGATCTCTGTGTCTAGTCTGCTGCAGGGTTCTCCCTTCCTCCTGTTCTCTTCTTTCTTTTCGTTCTCCTTCCCATTTTTGTCTCATTTGTGCTTTCTGGTTAAAAGCACCAAAAACCCAAATACCCCCATCATATGAGGGAACTGCCCCTTTCAAACACAGAGGATAATCACCCTGTCAATGAGTATTTTCCTTAACTGTTGCAAATTGTATAAAGCCTCCATTGGGCCATATCTGAAAATCTAAAGCAACATAAAATCAACAATACTCCAACTTTTTCACTATTAAAACTAAAATATTCACCAAGGCACACCTCCTTGCCTTCTCATATCTTGTATCCCCCTGCCATCTCATTAGGCAATGTGTACAAGGAAGCCACATAAACAAATAAATGCCTTAACATATAACATAGATGGACTAAAACTTCACATGAAATTTTGACAATCATTCAAACTATTTTGGTCTAGTTTTAGATATACAGTGGTAGACTTCCACAACCTAAGTTGTTAAAATCAGAAATATTCAACTAGATCAACAACATGACCTTGTAGTTTTTATACTATCTTACATCTCATTACATAATTTCAAGAAGGAAAACACACAAGATATTAAGAACTATAAATAACGACCTTAGATGCAAAGCCAGAGATGGTCACGCAGTATGTTTATGAACTTCGGGACAAAAGGCTGAATTAGTCTTCATTGCAAGATAAACAAATAAATCATGTGATATGTCAATTCAAAAAAATGAAAACATATAACAATTAAAAAAATGCCACAATTATAACAGCCACCTACAATATACACAGTCATATAACCAATGATTATATGATATTATCCAGGTGACTTACGAATCCAGATCTGCATGAAACAAGTCGTAAAGATCTGAACCACCTTCTTTGAGTACCCATAATCTCTCAGATGATAATTTCATGTCAATAACTTTTCCCTGTCAATATAAGCAAATCCATCAAAAAAAAAAGTTCATAAGCTGAAATAAATGTAATGAATCATAAGGCATAAAATTGCAAGCACAACCCACAAATATCTTTGTTGAGTTTTTCACCAAACTACAAAAAGCCATACTTAATTTAACATCTCAAATATAAGAAGCAGAAACATACCAAGAAATCCCAAATTTAATCAAAAGAGAGAAAATTGAAACCATTAAAGATGCAATAAACTACAGATGAAAGTTCAAGAGTTGCCATCACCTGCTCCAAAGGTATAATCTGTTGTTGGACAGACTGGCCATTTCGGCCCGCAACATCACTAGAGAAAAGGCTCAACTTACATAGAGCAATTGTCTCTAAATTGGCTTCCTTCACAAATCTTATAAGACATTGATTAGAACAGGAATTCATTTTTTCAAATGCCTAAAAATATAGTGAACATACTAAATTTGGGCAAGATTTTATAGTTATCTAAAAGCCGCAAAATCAGAACACGGTAAACTAGAAAAATATTTGAAGGGAACTCCTCATACTGCTCCAATTACATCAAAGGAAGCTTAGTACATTCCATACATCATAAAAGCAACAATTGTGGTTGTTAAACACAATAATTTCTAGTTATAATTTAGTCATAAATCATTCATGATCAAGCCTAGCAAATAACAGAAGATAAACAACTCTGCTGAAAGACGGGCATTGAGAAGTATTTTCTTTGAATATCTTTGTTCCAACCTTAACCTAATGCTCAATTAGAAGGAATGGCTTACTGATAAGCTTCTGTATAGAACTGCCACTGAAATAGTTGCCGCATTAGCATCTGTCTCCCCAACGGATATCATACTTGGTCCAAAACCTGTAAAACCATATCATTACGCTGGCTCGTCAACTTAAATCACGCAGGACAAGTTCCCAACCCAACTAAACTGACTGTGATGTTTCAGTCGATTTATGGTAATTTGGTAATGTTTTGGCTTCCTTTGTGTGGTTAAAAAGTAATCCAAAGCAATTTATTGCACTCATGATTGTTGATTGCAAAAGAAAGGCTTAAAAAATTGGTAAACAGAAATTTGAAGTATCATCAAATGGTCTTAGACTATCAAAGGTCAAGATCTGATAACATATTTCTTTATACTATCTCACGTTGTAATATGAAACTACGAGGTAGAGAACCGAAACACAAGTAAAATACAAAATTCTGCACTGTTTGATTGCACCAAAGACTAGGACTGATTTCCCGATGGATGAGAAAATGCCAAAGATAGTCCGGCTGATAATTAAAATATCCTTATAAAATAAATGACATGTATCATCCCAAAAGCCCCTCCCTTCCTCCATTATAACATCTGACCCCTAGTTCATAAACATTTTAACAGAAGAAATAGTTTAGTTCTTTGAAAAGAATCAGAAAATGATTTCCAGAGGAAATGCAAAAGCAAATAATACCCAGTGTAAACCTAGGAACAGGGATCAGAAATGCCTAGAAAGCATTCCCTGCACATCCTCATGGCCCTGAGAGGTAGAGGTGCGCTGGAGGTATGTGATCTCTGCCGCCTAGCTGTCCCCTAGAAAAGGGATAACATGTCGGGGACTCCTGAGATTCCCAGATCCAAGTTGAACTCAACGATATCCCCTGCAGCTTGCAAAGAGATACATTCCAGGAAGAAAAAAAAGCAAATAAAAACTTGAAAAATCTGGCCTAACGCTAACAGTATTCTTCAATGATCAAAGCCCTATAATACCAGAAAATCATATTCCCAAATAGCATTCTTACTTCCAGGTAACAGAAAACGGAGGAAAAGGCAGCAAAATGACAACAAACAGATTTCCCTTCATTTCTGACAATTTATGACCAGTATATTTGTGTGGTTATCACTTACAATTAATGATTATCATTCATCTAATTATAAATTATAATCAATACGTATAGTTGTATATTTGGCATTTATAATCTTTAAAGTTTTCCCTTACTCTTGGTGCCAGTCAAAGCTATTGCTAGGTTTTCATCAGCAATGCATAACAATCATGTTTTCAACTATACGCATTTAAGAGGTTTCTGATTGCTAGTAAGCATTGACAACACCTTTTCATCTGCAAAGACAACACCAAAATCATAGCCACCAACCTAGCATTCATTACAACAACATATTGATATACGTATTTAGGTGTTTAGTTTACCAGACCTTATTTTTAGATTAAGACATGGATCGCCATTTCATCATTTCTACAAAGCATATGCTTCTATACCAATGGTTGACCAAAAGTGTTACCAGCTCCAGTCAAGATATTTTGTTCAAGATGGGATTATCTGAGCCTTGATTAAAGTCACAGTTCACTGATAAATATGAGGCCCTAGTCTTAATCATCCCGATTTGATTCACGCGGTGTGCACAGAGACATCATGCCTTAGCGTCTTATTGGGTGCTAAAGAGGATTATCCCCAAGTTTATTGTCAAAGATAAGCTTGGATCCCACATTTTTCATCTTAAGTGCATAAAGCTACTTCAATAAAAACTAAATAAGCAAGACCAGGAAATACCAAAGGTGAAAAACATATGAGAAGAAAAAATGACAATCCCATTTTTGTTGAGGTGTCAAAACGATGTGGCAGACATTATAAAAGAGCTAAAAATCAACATTTGGAATCTAAAATCAAATAAGAAACAAATATTAGAGGGCAGTAGTCTGCCATTTAACTTAATAATGGAGAACAAAATCCACTAATACTAGGGATAGAGAACTGTCAGCGGTAATTCAAACACTGTAATCCCCAAAACTAGTCATAATAAATGATCAAGCTGAAACTGCTCCATCTTAAGAAAACACCACGAATATAGAAAGATTTGTCGTCAAAACAATCCTGGACAGAAATGTATCAACCCAAATGTAAAATCTCAAACACAGAGCAATGCTACTGACAACGTAAAGGTTCAACCCTGCTAAGATTAGCTCCTCCCCAATCATGCGAGCCCAGCATTAATTGGGTCAAAAAGGGCAGAGCCAAGCACAAGCCCCGAGTAACTCAGATACCTGGAAATGCCAACCAGGCCAACGTACGCACATATTGATGTACCAGGTACTGGTACTGGTCCTGGTACTCGCCTGAAACGTTTCCAAAACTCCAAAACAGACCAAGGTACAGCAGAGCCATACCTGAACGTTTATGTACCATTTCAGCAGTGCTTCTGTTTTTTAAATGCCAAAAATAACAAAAAAATACTAGATACTTCTGTTTCAGCGGTACTTAAGGAAAATCTAGATGATATATTCTAGAATCTAGATTATAATCATGTACATATGAAAATTTAAGCATGTTGAATGTTTTGAACTTTCATGAATACAAAGTATTTTAAACTTTTATGAACAAAAATAAGTATTTTACATTTTTATATATATTCATATTTTTTTAATATTGTACGGACATTTCCGTGCCATCTCATACCAAGGGTTTTTGAAAATTGGCATTTCCACATTTCAAACCCGTACCCATTTACTGGCAACCTAACCGAGTAATTTTGATGTTGTAGATTGCCATCCATCCATGGCAGTGTATGCCAAATGGAGATTCAGGCTCGACTGGTGCTCTAGTGACTATCTCGCTGTGAAAATGGGTCTCTGAGGACTTGGCAGTAATGACACTCAGAATTGACCCAGCAGAGAAGGTTAACTGGGGATTTTTGACTCAAATATTTTTGAAAAAAAAACACAAGACTCCAGATCCACCAGCACAAAAACATCCGTATAGTTTCAACTGGGAAGAGGAATCAGGCATTACTACTTTTTCTAGAATCATGGTGGAAAGCTTGAAATTAAAATCTCTTGGAAAGAGAATATACAGTCAAATTCTAGTGTCTGCACAATTAACAGTATTAAAACAGACAAGTTTGATTGGGGACCGCTGCTCCACTAGATCAGACAATCTTCAAAACTTCAACTATTTTCTATTACAGTTGCCAGGACTCGCTAAAACACATACCATTTCAAAGTTTTCATAAACCATGTGTGATCACACAATATGAAATGCAGTGGCAATGCTTGTCTTGGAATTCTACATTTGAAGAGTTTTGATGAAATTTGGTGACAACCTTTACACTGCCAGTTGTCAACTTTTTCTTTTATAGAGCCTTTCATGCAATGTAGTTCCCAAGCAAGAGACTAGGTTGCCATGAAACAGGTATGGGTTCAAAATGCAGAAACGCCAATTTTCAAAAAACCCTTGGGTACAAAACGGCACAGAAACATCCATACAATATATTATTAAAAATATAAAAATATATATAAAAAATGCATAATACTCATTTTTTGTCCATAAAAGATAAAACACTTAAATACTTTGTATTCATGAAAGTTCAAAACATTCAACATGCTTAAATTTTCATATGTACATAATTATAATCTAGATTCTAGAATATATTATTTAGATTTTCCAGAAGTATTGCTGAAACAAATATCTAGTTTTTTTGTTTTTTTTTTTGCATTTAAAAACAGAAGCACTGCTGAAACAGTACAGAAAATGCCCCAGGTACTGCCTGGGTACAGCAGAGCCATACCCAGGACTGTTTTGGAGTTTCGGAAACATTTCAGGAAGGTACCGGGACCAGTAGTGCCCAGTACATCAATACGCGAGTATGTTGCCCTGGTTGGCATTTCCAGGTAACATAGGTAAAAGAAGGTGAAGATGGTAATACAAATGACTAATAATGCAATGAAAGTCATTTTTGCAAGAGAGAATATATAATATATATTAAATTTTGTGATCTGATGAAACTCTTAAGGACTTTTCAAAAGTTGTACCTTCCCTCAATTTTCTTTCTTATTCGATCTATCAATTATGGGATATATTGCAAAAGCCAACATACCTGACAAGTCAGCAGAGCTTAAACAGTGACTGAAAACTCTCGATCGACTAACCAGATCCCATATGCGTAGAGTTCCATCATCATGAAGTGCAAAGAGCAACCTTTTTCCATATGCTTCTGTTGTCACTAAACCCCTAATCATACCAAGAGTTTTTCCCTGCATAAATGCATGGAAAGAAACAAAATGATTACCCATGATATATGAAAGAAATAGAGAAAATAATTAATCCTCTAAGGAGTGCCTAATAAATCATTAAATAATTAATTGAACATTGACCAAAACAGCTGATTGTCAGCAAAAGAATGCCTTACAAACTGGCGGCAACATCACAACTTCTATGCAAGTCTATCCTTCACAACTGCACTATAACGCTGAGAATAATCAGCTACATAACTAACAATTTTATCATCTTTTCTAAATGGTTTTGGAAGATGTGCTATATTCATAACCCAGTGATAACAAAAGGAAATTAGTCAATAAGCCTTGGCAACTGCATCTTTATGGCCCTCCTATCTCCTCATTCAACTATTTTTCTTCTTCAATAACCCAGACACCCTACTAGACTCAGTTTTAGTTCAATCCTCAGCTGAGCTACTAGGACTAATTTGGCCCTAGTATACTGATCCGGGGCCCAGAAGGTGACCCAATGGACAACACACTAAATGCAGATTTAGATGTGTTATATGTGCATGCAGAAGCTTTCTAGTTTTGTGCAGAGAATTGAGAGAGATACAGAGAGAGAGAATAAAACTGGAAAAATAAATGTGTTTATTTATCTATGCATCCTGTACATAGCATACTATTGAGAAGTATGTATGGCTGTCTATCTTCTACTTTGATTTCTATCTAAAGCTATAGATGTGTATTCATATATGGATTACAATACTGCAAGGGCCAGAAGAGCCATTATGGAAGTTGAACCAATTTGGGACTCAATGTGTGATACTTCACCTTCCAACCGTTATGTGGCTAGCCGCTAGAAAGATGTGTGATATGCAGAGTGACACTCTGGCATAACAGCAGCCCCTGGGACTGCCGCAGCATGGCGTGGAGTTGCAATGACCAGCGCAAACTCTAAGAATGGGCTTGGTGGTAGCGCAAGAATTGTTGTTGGTAGATCCTCTTGGATCAATCGCCTCTCCTTGTAAAGCAATAGTCCCAATTGCGTTAAGTCTAGGAAGTAGGTGCAGAACCTTGGCTTCTAGTTGATACCTCGTGAACCATTTGGCTTGTTGTGGGAGTTGACTTGCTCTAATGACTCTGTACACTAGCATAGAATAATTGTGTATACATGGTTTCCAGAATTTGATTTGTCTTCGCTGGTGGAGGTCTCGCATCAGTAGGAGGTAAAGTTCCAAATGCAGAATACGCTAGTTGTATGGCACAATCTTCTTGGGAGTTGGTGCAGCATGATTAGAGCATGGAATCGCTTTGAGAATCTGATATCTCTTATTGCCCACTAATACAACTGTGCTGCAAGGATTGGAGTTCCATACACATTGGTGACTATGCATGTATGGATGCCCAAGGAGTACATCACAAACATCAATTGGTACTACATCACAAACTAACTCTTCTTTGAAAGGATAGATAGAGTATGAGAAGCGGCATTGGAGAGTGACGTGTATACCTTTGTTGTTGCAAGAACTGAGCCATCCCAATTTGTAAGGCTACGGATGAGGCATGGTTGGAATATTCAATCACTTGAGAGTTGCTTCAAAGATGCAATTCTTCATGCTACCAACATTGATCAAAAAATCCAGTGGCTGCCCTTGCACCCACATCTATGAATGGAATAGACATTTTGCTTCACCTTCTTGTGCTATTGGGGTCATTGTGTGGCACTTACCTAAACATTGGGATCTACGTCAATGATTCCATCTAAGGGCTAGACTCCATCATCCTCTATTTCTGCTCGCGTAAGCAATCTTTTGAGCATGGCACTAAGTGTGATCTTATAAACTAAAACAGGGGTGAACTTTCAAGCCTACTTGTGATCTAATAAACTAAAAGAGATTTGTTGAAAGAGAAGGCACACAAAATACATTGGTGAAAGTACCGTTGGGCATCTCAATGGGCCCTTGTCCCTGAATAATCAGAGAAGAAGACACCCACATATATATTTTATACAACAAGTAACAAGTGAAGAAAACAAATCTGCAAGTCGAGGCATGTGTTGAGTGGCTCCAAAGTCAAGTATATGTTCAAGGTTCAATGATGAAGAAGCAACTTGGGCAAAATGGGCTTTCGCCTAGCCCTTTGCCTAGAAGAAGAAGAAGAAGCAAATGGAACATTGATATTGTGTTTCTTCATTTCCTCATTAAGAATAGCAAGTTTCTTGAAACATTTTGATCTAGGGTGTCCACTTACTCTACAAAAGTACATTTTGACACATGGCATTCTTTCGTTTAGAAGGGCGAGTATTATACCTTTGTGATTAAGCCTTAGGAACTTGATTTTGTTTCTTTGTAGGTGCTTTGGTAATAGTCATTTGATTTGCAACAAGAGCATGCAATTTAGCAGATTTTGAAATGATGCCCATATGTATGAGCTTGTCCTGCTCACGAGTCAATCTTTCAGTAAACTCATCAAAAGCGGGTGTTCTGAAATTAGCACCCATAGAATCGTGGTGTGAGTATTGTGCACCCAATTTGGACAATGCCTGAAAGATAAGTTGCTCATCTTCCTTTTTGATGTTACAATGTAGAAGTTGTAGCCTTAATGAGCTAAATTTGGAGATGTACTCTTCAATATTATCAAAGTCAGCTGGAGAGAGTGCAATAAGTTGTGTCAAGTTGAAGACCCCTAAGTTTATCAGTCTTTTCATGCAATTGCTTGAGGGTATCCCATGCAACTTTAGGAGTTTTTGAGCCTTCTATGTGAAATAATAACTCATGGGAAATAGATAAACACATGAGGCATAAAGCCTTGCCACACCGATAGTACCATTTTGACTTCTCTATGTCTAGTGCAGAATCTAACTCATCACTAACCGCCTTTACTCCTTAACATGAATCATTTTGGACTTAGTGCGAGAAAAATAAGCCTTTACTCCTTAACATGAATCATTTTGGACTTCTGTGCAGAATGATTGAATGGAGTAAGGAGAATTGGTTTGTCATCAATGTTGAAGAGTCTTAACATAAAGAAACAAAACCCCTGAGATGGACAAAAGCTAGAGCAGACCTACGGCAGCCATAGAAGAAGGAGTATTTGAAACAATGCACACAGAAGAATACTATAAAAACAGCCTTATAAAAATGTTAATTTTCGAAGTTTCCCGGCTATTTTAGGCCCTGTAATTTTCCGATATAGTGACGAAAAATTCCAAAATACCCTCCCCTGCCCCCCAGCAGATTTAAAAACTGATGGCACTTTATAATATAGTGCAAGACACGAAAAAAAGAACCCTGCACAACTACTAATGCACATTGTGTTGTACAATACAGATTACAAGAGGAAAAGAAAGAAGAAACAGAAACATTGTTTTCCTGTACAGTAACTTGTAAGAATCAAAAATAATTAGATATCTAGAAAGTACTCAAAAAATTAAACAGTTTCATAAAATGGCTCAAAATAACTCGACTTTTAGAGAGATATGAACCTGAGGTGTACAAGTCAGGATCCTTGCCGATTGTAGGAGACAAAAACCTGATTTTTTGTTTAGGGGCGTGACCTCATGTCATACTGAGCCCAGACAATAAACTCCACCTTTAAAAACAATTCCAGCAAAAAAGGATCCCTCAGAACTTTTGGAAATGCAAAAAATGCCTCCAAGAGTGAAAAAGTCCATACGGCCTAGGACACTCCAATAGATGGCGTGTTGCAGACTTAAGGAAGCCTTGGGAGAGCCTTAAAAGGCCCTGAAAACTTCAAAAAATCACCAAGAACTGTAGCTCCGATACAGATGATTCTTTTTTGTTGCAGACCACACAAAGGAAAGAATTTTTTGAAATCGGAAACAGGCCTGAAACTAGAAAAAATCTTCAAAAAACACAAGGACATTGTGCAGATCCCTGAGCCGTCTCAGTTTCTTGCAAGCCCTGAAACTTTGAATGGCCATGAAAACACACCGTAGGTTGAAAATCAAAAAAATTGAACTTTCCACTGCCCAGAGAATTACTGAGTTTTCATGAAAATTAAAATACTCTCGAACAATGCCTTACAAAGCTTTTTTCACCAAAAAATAAAACCACTTTGGATTTTCTGAGCCCAATACAGAAAACTGAGTTATATCCACTCTTAGGCATTTGAGAATGCCCAATAGGGTTATAAACAACGTAGGGGTCAAAAAAGGTTGAAAATTACTAAGAAGTAGAGAGGTGAGAAAACTGAGTTTCCTTAGATAATCACCACAATGAGCAAAGACAATGACTCTGGTTCCATACAGGAATAAGTGAATATTAACTGAATATATTCACTCCCAAGAACACCTTTTAAGCACAATTCATCTCATAATAGCTCTCAGACTAATAAGAACGGAAAATAAAGTATGCATTCCTGAATGTGAAAATAAATAGATAGAGAGGGTATATATAGCCTATGAGCTGGGTCCCATTCTCCTATTGGCCACAAAATAGGCCATCTTCATTGGCCTATGGAACGGAGGCATCTTATTGGGCAATAAAAAGGCTAGTCCTTATCCTATACTAAGCCTAGAGAAGTCTGTTGAAGCAAACCTAGAATAGTAATTTATCTTAATTAAGTTTTATAATACATGCATAATATGCTGCACCAACAAAAAACATCATCATTTCCAATGAACGGCAGGATAGATGTAAGTACATATGCTAACACACATGAAAGCATACGAAAAACACAACCAAACACTTTGAACATCTGTACAGTAAATCTTTTAAATTAGTTTAATACTAAATAGACAATCACATGTTTAAATTAATACAAGCACATGCCACACATGCAAGTAAGCATGAAGAGATCCTTAGTGCTCAAAGTCATTCAATTGTACAGTCATCTGTCCTAGATGCAAAAAAGCATGCATGTACTTCTCAGACATGCACACACTCAGATAAGAAGACACATACACTCACTCTACTCTGCAAATCGGCATGCATTGGCTTTATTTGTGTCTTTAACAACTAAGCATCGTGTCCATATAAACCATGATATTTTAAAGCCACATAATGTTTTGCAAAAATAAGAAATCATTAAACCTAACTTGGAAGCATGTGTCAGTGGAAATATCGGTCAAAGCTATTAATACTCCATCAGTTATCAAATATTTACCCACTCAATGATCACAGCATGCCATCTACAAGATTGTTCAGTCCCTTCCTTCTTGATTTCATTATTTTACAAATCACTGCCCAGCATACACCCCAGAACAACTAACGAGTTTTAGTAATGTTTCCAAAGGATACTGCACTGCCACATCAATCTCATAAGGAACCAATGATCAATCTGCTTTTCTGGAAGGTAAACATAGAAAAGGATTCATGATTGATAACAAATCTTAATCTAACACTGCATGCAGTTCGAATATGATTACAAGAGAGTTGGTACAGAATTAAAATTGTCCAATAAAATTGTCATTCACAAGTCTCCTTGGTGAAAGTCATCGATTTTTGCCAATTTAAATGCATATTTCTAAGGAAACCATAACACTTTGCGGGTAATTGATGTATTTAGCCATCCCTAACTTTAATATGGCTAATGTTCACATATATTAGTTCTCGCGAGAAAAACAATCAAGGTCATACTATAGCACTGCACTTAAATTACATCAATAAATGTACCGAGTATCAGACTACATTCTTAAACCAATTATGGCATATGGTTAGAATACCTAGAAACAAGTCCCCATACACGTCTCAATCCACCATCTCCTTCTTTCAACTCGAAGGAAAAATCTGCAGAGCATGAAAATTCATAAAAACAAAAGACACATGATCCCAAGTGCAGTTCAGTAATATATAATCTCTTTTCCAATTTCACTTAACAATATACAAGGCAACAAAAACAGAAACTTCAATCATGAAATGGGCATAAGCACAACATGCAATGCAACAAATTAAACCTTTCAATGCATTGTACTTGCAATTCTTACAAAGAAGTTTCTAATATTCCAGCTATAAAACATCTTGAGAAAAGATCAAACTTTATCCTTCTGAAGCAGCCACCTATATAAATCCTGAGAAAAGACATCTTTATTCATCAAATACATATAGGAGGTCTCAGGCCCGCAACCCATTTTATACCAAGGAAATTCCAAGAAATTTTCTAAGACAATGTTGCAGATGATGTGTGTTACAGAGGGGTCATCTTGGCCAAGAAGACTTTCACCAGTGCATGTGCATGGTGCTCTTTATCAGACTTTAGCAAGGTATTTTGAGTCTCGTAAAATATAGGATTTTTAGGTTTATTTCTCAAGTGATCACCATATTAACACTTGGTGGCTGCAAGAACAATTTACATCAATGAGACTACTAACCTGCATCTGCAGTGAAAAGGTTAAAAAAATCGTAATATTTTTGTAAATGCCTCCATTTTGCCATCAGTCGATAGCAAAAGCATAGTGAATGTGTTTGAACCTCCATACCCTAGATTGCATGGATACAGATACTATTTTTCAATCTCTGCAAGAGCTGATAGAGGAAGAAAGGTGGGCATTGATGTGACCAGGACCTCCCAGAGATCCTGTCAGATATTCCAATTAAGGGATCCTTAAGGGCCATGTAGATGATAATTAAAAAAACTGGAAAGCAAGGTCAAAAAGTTGGATTTTTTTTGGATATGTCTTGGAACTCCATCTACAAAAAAAAATTGAATGAATGGTGAAAAAATTGGCAAACGATATGGTGTTCTTACTGACGTTTTAGATACAGGTTCTAAAATATTTCTCACTTTTTTCAAAGATGGGAAATGGCTACAACGGTTATTTAGAAACATCTACTGTACTGTGGGAATTCTGTATTTCCTGTGGTTTCTAGGGACCCAAGCATTGATTCATCTACATTGAGGATATATAATGAGATTAAGTGGATAGAATTGCAGAGTTTTCACCCTGCAGTGTGGTGCATGTTACTTTATAAAGTACAAAAAAGGGTTGATAGCACAAATAAAATTATTGCATCCGTAAATCTAAGAATATCATTTGCTCAAACTTATGATGGATCTCACTGATACTCTGCATATCTGCCTTGAGTAGGCTCAAGTCACTTCAGGAATCGGATTCTTGTGATTACTGTAAAACCAGCTTGCACAAAGTATAGTTATCCATTTAAAAGATGGGCTTAAAAAATTATATCGCAAGTCATGGGGACTTCATAGAGTAGTATTATTCAGATAATTTGTGTTTGTGGGATATTTTACCACATGGGAGTATTTTTAATATTCAAGTCCTCACCAAGATGACTAGTTTCCATAAGTATTCATTTATGTATGACCTTTAACTCGTGTCCATTGATGAATAATCATGATTCACAAGGCAAGGGGGCTACAAAGCACACAAACACCTCTAAACAATCATTAGAATATGGGGAGGAACAGAAATGTTTCAGTAAATTCGCCGTTCTGAACTTTTCATCCTCTATCCTCTTTACCAATTGGAAAAGTTTTTGGTGCATGTTATGGCTTATAGGCCTAACTTGACTCACAATTATTGCCAATGTGAAAAATTTCATACCCAACAAATTGTACATTATGTAACGGAGAAATAGGTGAAATTGCCTACTTGTGGAAGATAATATTACCTTCAAGGAGACTAAACCTTCTTGGTATTGAATAGAAACAATCCAATAGACTTATCCAAGAGAAGTAACAGTAATATAATCTTAAGTGATATCGTACTAGAGAAACAGTTCACACATGTGTGCATGCTGTACACAAGATTTTCAAATCGGAACCCTTTCAAGAAAGACCCCAGTACAGCAACCTCCTTTATTGTATTAATTCAACCGTTTACAATACAGTAACATATTTCGAATTTCTTGCTTTTCCCTAATGCATATGCAAGTATTTGTAGGCACGTCAATGGGAAACCATCCAAGAACTATAATAAAATGAGTAGAAACCGTCAGCTTAGAAATTGTCCATACAATACCATGGATCATTAACTATGGGTCAAAACCACCCATACATCCCCAAAGCCACATATGGGGACCCTAGAAAAAAATTGAGGGGTTACAAGAAATACATTTTCTGTTTAAATTTGTTACTGGTTTCTTGCAGGTTTTGCAGTATCCTTAAGTGAGATAGAATTTGCAACCTTGCACTGTCATACAAAAGGCTGTGAAAGAAGGTAAATGGTAACACCTTGTGTAGTCCAAGCTTTTAAAGTGTGACAAATCACTTGAGATATACTCGAATCAGTTCTGCATACACCTCTGTCATTTTAAGGTCTATCATCCATCCTGAACCCCTTTTTTCTGTTCAAGCTAAACTTCATCCTAGCTTTGCTGCTTTTGACTTCATATCTGTATTGCGTTGACTCCAAATTAAACACTAATTATGTGGTCATTTTCCTAGCTCCCCATTATGTGAATGTCATTTAATCCATACAGGGTGCTTTGTTGTTAGAGAAGGGTCGAGAAGATTTATGAATACATATTTCACTTAAATACATAGGCTCCAAAAAAATCTTGTCAGAAAAAACATCCAAAAACAAAAAAATAAAGAAAATAAACCCTTGCATGGATAGAAGGTTTCAGCATATTAGGGACAGGCAGACATACCCAAGATTTTACGATTTTGATGTTGGCAAGAAAAAAAAAAGCTAAGGATATGATTATGGGGACCTTATATATTGTGTGCAAATTACCAGACAATGTAAATGACATTTCTGACTGTTACATACTGAAAATCAGTATGTAGTAATCAATTTTGCAGTGTTACCTAAGAATCCAGGATGGCGGGATGGCAGGACGGTGCTTGTGGGACAGCAAAAAAATCTAAATTTTGGGGACAGCGGGGGACGGCTGATTAAAAATATATATAAACATTTTAAATATAAAAATATAGTGACTAAACTATATAAATAAACTGAAATAAAACCATTTGAGATTTAAATAAGCTGAAATCGTAAATACATTTAAATTATCAATTATACATAATTTAATAAAACCATTTCAATTTGAGACTTAAAAATTAAATAAGCTGAAATAAATTATAAAACCATTGTGATTGATCAATTGACAATATCTGATATTCATATCATTAATCTCAAATTCAAATACACCAACAATTGTCAATATTACAAAAAGAAGAGGACAAGTTTCAGCCTAAAAATCAGAATCAACATTTGAAACAACATCCATGAACTCCTTGTTGGAACTATCATCCTCGTCCTCAAAGGAGAGCCCAATCAATCCTTGTTGCATAGTATTGTCCTCTTCTACTTGCCTCGGCTCCTCGGGATCTACATCCCATCGTAATGTTGGGGTCTGCTTGTACTCAATTGTCTTGCGATCCATAAGACACAAAGCATTGTGTACAGCTACAAACTTCTCCACTCTCACGAAGTAAGCATATTCCTCTTAACATAGTGGATCCAACCATATGAGACCACCTCCTCTCGGAGGTAAAGGAACTAGAAACTTGAGAAAGGAGGCGAATTACAAGTGTTTGTAACAATCTTGGACACCCATACAGTCGCCACCAACTCACCGGCTTGTCATGTGTCAATGTTACCCTATCCATCTTTGTTGAAGTTTTGTACCCATCAAGTTCAATGAAGTCCGGCCACTCCAACCCGATCGAGAAGCCTCCTCTAGTCCATACAATTTTTGAAGGCCTTCATAAGGCCCTTCTTCACCTCATCATCATCAAAGGGATAACTCTACCTAGCCTCTCCACATACCATTTGGGATTCAATGCATATGCAGCCATATGAAGTGGGGTGTTCAACTTCTCCCATCTATGTTGAATGATGGGCTGAATATGTTCATGGTAGAACTCCAAAGGGGGTCCCTCACCCGAATAGTTGCCTTCATTTGCCCAAGCATGTTGTCAATGCACTCATATATCTCACCAATATTGGGGTTGTTAGAATCCTCGTATTTGATGACGTAAAATCGGAGTTATAATTGATGTGATGTATTTCACATCAACCCAAAATGTTTCCCTCACCACCATTTCCTTCACTCTCTTCCCTTGCTCTGTCTTGGACTCACTCCACCTAGTCCAGTCATGTGTCATAATCATAACTGCAAGGGCTCCTGTAGCTCAAGTATCGTAATGTCCCCAATGGACATATTTTTACCCCTAAACGGATTTTAGGCAATCCCCAACCAAATGCAAGTTATAGACAAATTGTCATTAAAATATTATGCAGATCTGAATTAAATCTGGAAAAAACAACTATGGTTTTGGCACAAACTCATACCAACAAGTATCAGTTGATAATCTTCACTTTCCAAAAACAATATGCAGATTTTTGTGAACCAATTCAGACCCAAAAATGATAAAATAGACCATGCAAACTCAGCTTTGACTGCTGCAATATATTCCTAGAATGGCGACTAGGGTTTGAGTAGAAAACCCACACAAATAGCAATCAAATAATTTTATTCCTATCATAAACTGATCACTATATTTTTAGCAGCCCAAATATGCATTAAATCTGATTTTTAGAGGCAAATAATGACTGTGAAAACAGTTCAGAAATCTGCATACAAATCTGACTGAAAATACCTCTTAAAACCCTCCAAAAATTTTGAAAACAATTTATCTTGAGTCACAAAAATCAGATCAACAGATGGCATTACAAATCAGACCTGGAATGTCATGCATTCAACACAAATCAACTACAAAATGGGTCACTCCACTAGAGACAAATAACATAAACACTGCTGCAATATTTCTTTAAATCCTTGCTACAGAAATCTGCCAAAAACTCCTTCGTACAACTATTGGAAATGACTAAAAATCTGTGTAAGCACAATAGAATCTCCTGAGTAGAGATCCCTCACATACTCTTGGGGTTTTCGTCCACAAGAGGGAAAATACTAAGGGTTTTCGTCCTTAGAATTTTTTATGCAAAAGCTACAAGCTTAAGACACAAATCAGAAATTGTAGAATGATCATAGAATGCCTTCCCCTCAAGTCGACTTCTCCTTATAAAGGAAGAAGAGACCCAAAACAACCTCTAAAATGTCCAATCAGCATGTAATGATTTTCTCTATGCAATTTCTACCCTCTATTTCCCTTCCTAGGACAAGTCACCATTTCCCTTAGGGAGAATACAAAAGACATTTAATAATTATTTTTCCCTCCCAAAGTTGGTCACATTTTTCCTAGAGAGAATACATAGTGAAATGGGCTTTTATCCTTTCTAAGTTCCCATTCCCTTTTAAGGCAAGTCGCCATTTCACCTAGGATGGATAACAATTTATATTTGGAATTTTTCATCCTAGATTTAATAATCAGCATGCAATGATTTTCTCTATGCAATTTCTACCCTATATTTCCCTTCCTAGAACAAGTCACCATACTTAGGGAGAATACAAAAGACATTAAATAATTATTTTTTTCTCCCAAAGCTGATCGCATTTTTCCTAGAGAGAATACATAGTGAAATGGGTTTTTATCCTTTCTAAGTTCCCATTCCCCTTTTAAGGCAAGTCGCCATTTCACCTAGGATGGATAACAATTTATATTTGGAACTTTTCCATCCTAGATTTAATAATTATTAAGTCATATAAATTATTATAAGTGCTCTATATTTTTTTTTCTTTTATTAATGGCACTTAATAACTTTAAAATGACTTAAGTCACCCTTATATGTTTCTTTTGGCCATCGGGTTGACAAAATAGGCCAAAGGTCTTCAAATGGGAAGGGGATATTACAACATCCTATCCAACAAAATAAAATAGGATGCAAAGCGGATATCAACTAGTTTGAGAATTCCTTCTTCGAAAAGCTTCAAAAGATTGCCACGATGTGTGGTGATTACATAAAAAATCGCCAAAAATCGCCGATAAATCGCGATAAATCGCGTCATTGACATTTCGCCATACGATTAAACTTCCAAAAAATCGCGATTTTCGAAATGGTATAAATCGCTGATAAATCGCTTTCAAAAACCCTCGAAAATCGTTGAAAATCGCGTCTAAAATCGGCGAAAATCGGGGAAAAAAACGCGGCTAGGGTGTAAGACGAAAATAAAGTAAATCGATTTGTTTTTTTTTCTCTTTCCACGGGCTACAGTCGACGCGTGAGGGCACTAAAATACAGCGCGTATTTTTTATCAAATCGTGTGCATTTCTTACCTGTTCGTGCGCGTTTTTCACCGATCCGTGGTCGTTTTTACCAGTTCGTGCTCCTTCTACTGTTCGGGCGCGGTTTATACTTGTTTGGCGCGGTTTATACCTGTTTGCGCGCGGTTTATACAATTGCGCATGGTTTATACTGTTAAAATCTGCGTTTTTTTAGTTCGATTTTTGCATTTTTACCAAGAGTTACTTTATGCAGTATGTGCATTGTGTATATTTAATATTTATTATTAATGCATGTTAATATTAATACTGTTACAAACTTACACTGTATAATATATATTATAAATATTAAATAATAAATATTGTAAGTGTAAAGCTGAGTGTTTTCTCAATAGTATGCGATTGTACGTGGTATTTCATATACATATTACGATGTTATAGTGTATTACAATGTATATTAATATTAATAAATACTATAAGTATTAATATTAATATTATGTATTATTCTTCAAGGCTTGTAAATCTAAGACAATTTTTTTTTTTTTTTTGTAGAATGGCATCAGGATCCGGTTTAAGGTTCAAAGCGCTCGTAGTAAGCCTAAATCAAATGACCCCTCTTGGAAGCATTGTGAAATTTCAGAGGGCACTTGTGTTATCATGCGGTGTGTGGCATGAAGATGAGTGGAGGTGTTTATCGCCTTAAGTTCCACATTGCACGGATACCAGGGAATGAAGTGACAGTGTGCAATCAAGCACCTCCCGAGGCTCGAGAGTCTTGCTACCTTTGAACTTATTATGAAAAAGAAGAAAAGAAGAGGAAAGGCTGATGCACTTAGCCCTAAAATAGAAGGGAAGCGAGGAAGGTTTTGACGTTGAGGTATCTTCTAATGCCGCATGACTCCACGAGGTCAAACATTGGGACGGGGTTCATCCACATCCACTAATAGTAGTTTGAATGTTTTTTGTTCCTCGAAGTACACAGTACACAACCTTCACTCGAAGGTCCCTGCTTGAAATAAAGAAATGCCAATGAAGCAAGAAGAGTTGCGGCGAATTTTGGTACTGCTGACAACATTCCTTTGATGTGGCAAAAAGTCCATATTGGGAAAATTTGGAAATGTTGACTATTCTTTGGGAAGGGGTCAAGGCTCCTACTCCTCATGATTTGAGTGGCCCATTGTTGGAGGATTCTCGCACATACCAAAACTCTTGTAGAAGAGCAAAAAAATGTGTGGATAAAAAAGGATGCATCATTTTGTCGATGGGTGGCAGATGGGAAAAACCGCACATTGATTAACTTCTAGTAGCATCGGTGGGCGGTTGGTCTTCCCACGAAATCAATTGATGCCTCCCACCCAGTGAAAAATAATCACTTTGTGTGATATGTTAGATGAGGTGGTAAAGAGGTGGGTGTGGAGAACAAGTCCAAGTTGTGGTGATAATGCGGCGGCGTATGTAGCGACGAGGAGACTTCTTGAGGAGAGGCACCCTACACTTTTTTGGCAATGCAGCCCATTGTTTGGATTATTGGAGGACATAGGAAAACTCTCATGGGTGAAAAATGTGGTCGAGGACGTAAGAAATATTACAAAATTCATCTCTGATCACACTTGGGTGCTTAACTTGATAGAGAGCACACAATGGAAAGGAGCTTGTGCGATCGGGGTCACACGATTTGCCACAAACTTCATTACATTGCAGAATATGCAACCTCATTAACATCCCTTAAAAAGATGTTTGTGAGCACGCGATGGTTGGACTCTCCTATCTAAGAAGCCCATAAAAGGGTGGTCCCTGTTTTTGATGATATGTTTTGCAAAGCAAATGGAAGAAATCATGAAGGTAATCTAAACTTGAATATTTGTTTATTTATCATTTGTTATATAATTTTTATTAATTTCAAATTTTAAATATATATGTTATTTTGTTTTAGGTGTCGAGCCGTTGGTTGAGTTCTACGGATGGTGGATGGGGAAAAAAATGGGTTATTTGTATGAGGCTATGGATGTGGCAAGGAGGCCATAGCTAAATATTATGGGCACAATCAACGAAAATATGAACCCATTTGGCGTATAATTGATCGCAGAGGACAAGACACTTCATCGGCATATACATGCGCACGTACTACCCGAACCCGAAGTTTTTCTATTCCCCATCATTTAAGGTGATGAGGAGGTTATGGATGGCCTTAATACGTGCGTATAGAGGATGATATCGACGAAGATATTAGAGATGCCATTGTTGATGAGTGCAGTGATTTATAAGGCTGCAGAGGGGAGGCTCTTTTCCGGCTCCTATGTGTGAAAAGAAGAAACACTTCTCGGTGAGGTATAAACAAATTGAGTCATTTGTATTTAGTCTCGTTACACGTAGAACTAGATACTAGAAGTCTAGAATTCTTTTATTTATTCAAGCCTAGTTAACTTACAAAATTATAAATGTTTTATTTGCAGATTTGTGGTGGGAAGATTATGGTGCAAAAACACCAAATCTTCAAAAGCTAGCCATCCGCATTTTGTGTCGACCATGCGGTGCTTACGGATGCGAACGTGGTGGAGCATGTTTGAATTTTTCACACAAAGGAGCGCAGACGGAGTTCAACAACACAACGCCTCAATGACCTTGTCTTCGTGCGTTGATTTTCGTCTTCGTGTGAGACCACGCAGTTATGTATGCAATGTTCTTTTGGTGACATTGATCCATATGATGACCTGGATTTGGGGAGTCGATGATGCGGAGCCTATGTTTACTCTGAGAGGAGATAGCAGCTTTGGAGAGGAGATCGAAGAAGCAGCAATATCCATCGGGGACATTAGAAGTTGGTGATGATCCAGATGATATGTTTGGAGATGACAATGTTGGTGTTGCAGAGGAGGAATATTTACCTTCCACTTCCACGAGGCAGCCGCAAGTGCAACAGACTTATTTTAGGCATGCATAATGAAATAGAATATTATTGATATTTGATAGTGATACTTCAAAAGTCACATGTGACATGACTCTATGAGCATTTTTGTTTGCAAACTTTGTACTCTCTTTTTGGTCAAAACTTAATCGAAAATATGCATATGGGCCTATGGCATTCTATAGAGTCACTTCTTGCATCATTTAACATTGTTTTTACATTTAATTTAAGTATATTTTATGAATTTAAATGTTTTTAAAAGTAGCGATAATTTTGCCGATTTTGCGATTTTTTGCGATTCCCGATTTTCGATTCAAAATTTGCCTGCCGATTAATCTCGATTTACAATTTTTTCAACTATGGTGGTGATTACATATGAACTTTTGCAAGTTTGGCCTCATTCACTATCCTGTTGACCCACCGAATCTTCCTATGTCTTTCGGTGCAATATCTTTCATGGTATGTAAATGCTTAACACGAGATCCAAAATAGACATGATTTTAGTCATGCTCCACTAACTTGCCTCATATCGCACACATAAGCCGCATGTTTAATAACACATTTTCACACAACATTTGAAGGTCTAACCTCCTCAATGTCATCCTTTCAAAATCTAAAATTGGAACTCGGGATCTTTCTACTACTAACAATCAATTGCTCTCTTCAGAAATACCGTTCATCTTTGCAAAGAGACAATGCTATTGATGAGTATGACGGTGTCTAATATCTATCCACCCATCCATGATAATGTTGCATCCATGTGATAGCCATGTGACCTTCATCTCCTCCATCAATAAATTAACCTTCGAATAGTTTCTATCCAAGATTGTTGTCTTGAGTTTGGTGTTTCTAAGAGACACATAACTTGTACCTGTTTTTGCTACCTTGGCCATAGCCTCCTTGTAATAAGGAGAGCGAGCAGCATGAAATAGGATCCCAGCAGCATCAAAAAATTTCCCAATAGCATCATTTGCCTCTTCCCTTAACTTTGAATCAAACATGTCTTATTGGATTGGGGTTGAACGGCCTTTCTCTCCCCTCTGCTTTCCACTTATGTCATTTCAAAACAAGAACTAGCCAAAATATTCCTATAAGTCCTAAGAGATCTCAAAAGAGTGTTAACCTCACGCTTAGTACCACAAACTTTTGGACTCTCGTTTGTGGTATTTCCATTAAAAAAGCTCACCATCTACGCACTCCCTTACAAAAACCAACCCCCTTCTGTAAGGTGCAACAAGTGTGCATTGGTGTAATCTGCCATGGTAAATCTCACGAAGAAATGTTGTTCTTCCATAGTTTAATCCCCCTCCCAAGACTTGGAGTTCTCATGTATCCGAGCAAATTGTTTAATGGCTTCTTCTTATCAAATGGTTCAATGGCAAATGCGGACAATATTTGAGAGGGTTCGATTGTAGCATTACTAGTTGAACAACCGGTTGTCATTGGCACTACATAAAAAAATGATAACTATAAGCAATGATTATAATTTTGATGTATAAACAAGTAAAGCAGACATAACTATATGTATTATGCAATTGCTAAATGAATTAAAAAAACAATGATAACTATATAGTATATCTTTTGATTAAGAATAAGTAAAACATCAATAACCATTTGCATTGTGCAATGAATTAAAAAAACAGCCATAACTACAACTACACGCAATGATTTTAAAAAAAACAGCCATAGCAATTAGGCCCATAACATGTAATGTCCCTCTTTTCGAGTAGTTCGAGTGAAGACCTTTGGCCCATTCTTACCCGACGGCCAAAGGGTGAAATCAAGGTAATTAAGTTTTATTTATTTTATTTGTATAGTGCAAAATATTAAAATATAAAATTATAATGCACATACAATAAAATAATAAAACTTAATAAAAAATTAGAACTTGGGCAAAGTCAATTAAAAATTAAATGTATTCATCTAGTGAAAAATGCGACTTGCCCAAGTAATGAAAAAATAGAAAAGTGTGCCATAAAGCCTCCTTAGAAAAATGCGACTGGCCTAGGGAGAGTCAAGTGATCTCATTGGATGTTGTTGGAGGTTGTTTTGGGCCATTTCTCCTTTATATGGAGAGGTCGACTTGAGGAGAGGATATCCAGATTTTTATTATCATATTTTCCTTGCAAAGAGCTTCCAGCTTTTGTAAAAATTCCAAGGACGAAAACCCTTGTGAATTTATCTCTTGTGGACGAAAACCCCAAGGGATTGAGAGGGATTTCACTCAGAAATTTCCAGCAATTTGATTTTCAGTCAAGTTGTCAGCAGTATTTCAGATCTGTTTTTCAGAGTTATTTATAAGTCTGATTTCTAGCATATCTTGGCCTTTGAAAATATTAGCAATCGATTGGGGTAGAAAGTTTAATTTTTGGTGTTATTTGCATTGAGTTTTATCAAAACCCTAGTCACTTTGGCTGTAATAAAATCAGTTTTGCCCTAGTTCGATCTCCAAGGGTTTTAACAGTTGTATTTCATCATTTGCAAAACATTAAAAATCTGATTTAGGGCAAGAAAATTATTGGGGATCTTTCATATATGCAAAACAAAACATATTAAAAAACAAAAACATAGAAATTGAAACATCAAACATAGGAGTATTAAGTTTTTCATTTTTGTATGTACATTCATGTGTATCAAAGTTTTTGTATTTCTGATGTTATTGTTTCTAAGAATGTGTATCATACTATCATGGTAAACCTTGCCAAACCTATTCAATGAATCAATAATCAAGAGTTTTATCAATGTTACGCGGGGAGGGCGCGTCCCCTAGATTTTGATGACATCTTGGACGTTTCTTGAAAGGGGACTCGGGGAGTTTGGAGGGCGTCCCCAAATTTTTAAATCTTTCAAAAGTTTTATGATGTTTTTACTTTTAAAAAGATGTTATTTTTACCAAGAACATCAAATTATAATCTTGAAAGTAACTAAAATACATTAAATACAATGTAAATCCCTAAATGTCATTGGAAAAAGTTTAAATATTGAAATATTAATTTGTATGTATTATCTTAAAAGTCGTCCCCCTATTGTCCCCAAAATTTGGGAATTTTTTGTCATCTTGTAAACCACATCCCTTCGTCCCCCATCCCCAAGACTTAGGTAACTATGAGTTTTATGTTTTAAGATTTTAAAAAATAAAATTTTAACCCTAACAACCAAACCCTATGCAATATGCATTTTGTAAAATCCTACAAATTATAAACATGATTACATTGTGAATGTAGATACAAAAACTTAAAAACAGCCCCTAAAAATGCAAATAGAAGCTAAATTTTAAAAACTAGAGACTATTATCAAGCATTGTAAGCAAATAAAATTCTAAATACCTCTTGCTTTTGCTCTTTCTTTTGCAGTTGCCCTTCTTCTTCCTCTTCCTCTTGCTCTTGCTCTCCTCTTCTTCTCTTTGCTCACTTTGCTCACTTTGCTCAAGTGTGAATATTGAATGTGATATGAAATGAGGCCATAGAGTCATTTTATAACTTAGAATGTAACTTTTAGGGTTATGGCTATGTTATTATTTTTCTTTTATATTATTATTACTTGCCAATGAAAAAAATGTCAAAAAGTGTTTTTTTCAAAGTAAATGTTTTTAAAAAATGTTGCGCTAGTGGGGACATTTGAACGTCCCGGGGCGTACCTTGACCGTCTTGGGGACATCCAGCCATACCTGACATCCCCGAAATGTTTTAGACATCCCCGAGACGTTCCCTTACATTTTTGGACATCCTAGAGATGTCCCCCTCCTTTCCCGCCACCATGGAAACGTTAGGGGGCGTTTCCCCCATCCCGGCATTCCCAAAACATCTACGTCATCCCAAACCCTAGTTTTCAGGAGGGGAATGTGTCCCCACTAACATGGATTTTGCATAAGTAGGATCCAAGAACTCTAAATATTGGTCACAAACATAAGGTACATAATTGAAACCCCATGGAAAAAGAACTTAGTTATTAAACTGACATGTGGCCAAGGAAAATTTTGATTGAAAATTTTATACAATATGTATTCTGGTTCAAAGGTCTCTGTAGCTTTAAAGTTGGATACCAGTAGGCTTGCAACAGTAGCAGGGGTATAAAATATACCTACCAACCAAACAAAGAATTGACATAAAATTTCCAGCCTTGCACTGTCATACAAAAAGTTGTGAAAGGTAGACGGTAAGGCCTATTAAATATATATTTAATATCTATTTGTAAAACATAAGCTACACATTAACTAACGATCGGTTCTAAACCACTGTAACTATACTGTAACTCCCTTTTTCTAATAAAATGATGGACGTGCACATATCTCAATGTGCCTTCCAGTTTGTCTTCATTCTCTCTTATATTCTAACATTGATATCAAAGGCATTGGTGCTCAAGGAGTTTGTAGTTCAAGAAAGCCCTGGAAGAGGGTACAGACTGCGTGAAAGAAGTTTAATGGATAAATTCGATCTTAGAGATGAGGCAAAGCTCAATGCTAGTGTACAAAAGTTGAAGTGTAGAGGCAGAGCTTTTGAAGTCAATATTTCATGGATGACTTTCAGATGTTGAAGTTGCAGAAATTCAAAGACAGTATTTTGTGAAAGCCTTGCAGGCGTTGAGGTTTCAGAAAAACGTACATTAAAAATCGTGATTAACCAGTGCTTAGGGCACTTGAACGTAAAGAAATTTTGTCAGAGTAGAAGACCAGACGTTTTATGAGACTGCAGACACAGGCAGGCACGAAATCCAAGATGAAAAAACCAGCAGAACAAGTCACGATTTCCTTTCGTGTAAAAACAGAAAATACCTTGCAAAAACAATTGTGATTTTCAGGATTCTACATTTATTGATTCTGCTGTACATCTAGGATTCTGCATTTATTCTTTCTGCTGTACATCTAGGGCAGGATTCTGCATTTATTCTTTCTGCTGTACATCTAGGGCACGGGATTCTGCATTTATTCTTTCTGCTGTACATCTAGGGCACGGGATTCTGCATTGTTCCTTGTGCTGAATGTCTAGGACACAGGATTCTGCATTGTTCCTTCTGCCAAATGTCTAGGGCACAGGATTCTGTATTTGTTCCTTCTGCACAGGATTCTATATTTATTCCTATTGCTATATGTCCTAGGGCACATGAATTCCACATTTGTGCCTGGTAATTGCTGGAAATTGCTGTAAAAAATTAGTGCAAGTAGTCCAATATTCAGACTGTAGATTGTACATTTTTCCCTATTACATTGATTTGCAGTCCTGAAAACAAATATTGTGTGAAAAATGGCCAATATTTAGAATTTTGTTCTGTCGGAGGCACAGAAATTGACTAGTCAGAATTACAATGTCTATAGTCTCAAAATTATGACAATCACAGAGTATCGGATCCACAATAAAATAAGTCTTGGCGCTAAAGGAAGGTGTGTTGCAGATTTTGCAGATTATAGCAAGCGTCGTAAGGAGGCCTTGTTCTTGTTGAAATTGTCTGTATCATATGATTTACCTCAGGTTTGGAACACCACTGAGGAAAGTGTGTTATGGATTAGTTAACAAGTATCTGACATCAAACAAAATTCAGGTTTTGTACCTGAAGAATTTGTTGTTTTCAACAAAGATGCATGAGGATGGGTCCCTATTAGAAGGCCTTCTTCAAATGAAAGATCTCCTAGACTAACTCCGTTCCATCAACAAAAAAGTGGATGATGATGACCTGGCTACCCTCATTCTAAACAATTTGATGTCCGCATATAAGTCCTTTGTGGAAGCTTTACATTCGATGGTTGAAAGTCAAACTCTGACTTTTGAATAAGTTCGTATTTGTTGTAAAAGGAATGAAGAAAAACACAAACACATGAGTCTAGTTCTAGATAAAACTTGAGTGCATTTGTTGCTCAATCAAAAGGGAAGTGGAAACGTAACCCTAAAGAATCATCTTCCAAATACCAAGTAAAGTGCTACTACTATCATAAAGTTGGCATGTTAAGAAGGATTGCCGAAAGAAACAATATGCCCTTTTCGTAACAAAAAGAAGGGACAAGCAAATGTGGCAGCACTTGAAGCTGAACGAGAGTCTAAAGGGGAGCATGTTCTCATGGCATCATGCACAAATGAAAGTACTGTCAAATGTTGGTTCTTTGACTATGGAGTATCCAAACACTTCACATGTCAAAAGGACTAGTTTGTAAGCTTTCATGCAAATTCAACTTTTTCTTATTCAGTTTCATTAAAGAATGGAAGATCACATGCAATAAAAGGGATCGGGGATATTTGCATCATATTGAATAACGCTACACAATTCATAGTCATAAATGTTAGATATGTCCCTAAAATGAATAAGAATCTCTTATCTATTAGTTAACTGAAAAATTCCAACATTTCTGTAAATTTCTCCAACAAGAAATGTATAGTGTTTTATGTAAAGCATAACAAAGTCGTAGCCCTAAGCATTGGGCAAGGAGGCTTGTATAGACTTATTGACCCTACCACTATCAATTTACATGCATTGATTGTGGTGGGTAATACCAACATTTTATGGCATGAGAGATTTGAACATCTCAACCTTTAGGACCTATCCAAACTTAGCAGAGCCAACATGGTTTTTGGTTTGCCAACAACCCAAGAAAAATAGGATATGTACACAATTTATTTGGTTGGCAGCAAAAGTGAAAGCCATTTCTAACCGAAGGTGCTTGCGAGCAAAGGGACTCTTAGATCTTGTTCATGAATATCTTTGCGAGCCATTCTGGAAACCACCTACGGTTCTCAATACATCTTGAAAGAGAAGTCCAACTATTTTGCTTTCTTTGAAAAGTTCAAGGTGTTGGTGAAAAAACAAACAAGCAGACAAATCAAAACACTAAGATCCAATAATGGAGGTGAATTCACTTCTAAGAAATTTGAGGATTACTGTAACAAGGAGGGTATTCATTGTCAATTAACAACTCCATTTTACCCCACAATAGAATGGGGTGGTTGAAAAGCGAAATAGAACTATCATGGAGATGACTCCACGTCTGATGCATAGAGGAATGCCATACAAATACTAGGGATAGGCAGTAAACATGTTGGTACATAAACTTTGAATTAGAGGTCTTGCAAAGATTTGCAACTAGTCACACTGGGGAATCTTGGTCTGGAATCAAACTAGAGGTAACATCTTTTCATGTTGGTGTCCCGAGATTTCACCCTGAAATATGGGACTACCCCTTTTAAAAAAATCGTTCTTTTCAAAGTAACGGGTCATTTTGTGTTTATTTTGCCTACAGATTGTTTGCATTGCTCTAAGGTATCCCCAAAGAGTCATAAAAGCCAAATTCCCCAAGTACCCATGTCCGAGAGAATTTTATTTATTTTTTATTCTTTTAAAAATAGATTGAGCTAAAATTGGAGGATTTAGGTTATATAAAGCACTTCACCCCATCATTATTACCACAGAACATTCACTCGGGGAAGAATTTTTGTAGATCAACTAATTAGAGAAAATTTTGAGCAATTGCTGCAGCTTCTTTTGTTTTGTTTTATTTCTTTTTGTCTATGTTTTGGTTTGTTTTCTCCGGCAATTCCTGTAGCCTATTCATTCTTCCTGCCAAATCTTTCCCAGGCCTAGGGTTTTGAAAAGTTATCTAGTATTTTTAATTACTAATCTGTCTAAAGGCAATCAGAGCTCAGGATTCTTTCAAAAGATTGCAAGAAGTCGCTTGGTCCAAAAAGGTGCAAAAATGGATTTTATGAAAATAAGAAAAATATTGCCATCAATGCGTAGAGCTCGAGAAAATATGCACTTTTAGAGAAAACGGCACCTAAAACGGAGCCACGGAATGAAAGTTATGGCACATGCAAGTTTTTGCTACTACATCTTCCCAGACCCTTTCCACTTCACCAAAAATCCAAAAAAGGAAAGAAATGCAATCTTCATGCCAATCGCAATTTTCAAGGCTACCTTCGCGTCCAATTTCCACGCTGCCTTAAGTGACAAATTTTCACGCAATTTTAAAGGCAGAAGTCATAATGCAAGTCACACTTTTGGAAAAAATTATCTTTCATGCAAGTCGCATTTTTGGAAGGAATCACTTAAGCTATCAATGGGAATTTTGATAGTGGCGGGAAAGCAGAATTTCTTGCCTGCCTTGCAGATTACTTTTTCCCATCAAGTCAAATCACTTAAGCTACCAATGGGAATTTTAGAGGTGGCAAGCAGGGGAGAATTTCTTATCTGCCTAGCAGGTTACTTTTTCCCATTATGAAAGAAAAATCACTTAAAGTACCAATGGGATTTTTGGAGCTACCTAGTAGGTTGACTTTTCCCATCAAAGAAGTTTATTCACCCATGCAAAGTGCATTTCTAAGAAGGAGGCTATTTTTCATGCAAGTCACACTTTTTGGAAGGAAGGATTTAAACTGCCAGTGGGAATTTTGGCGATGCGAGCAAGCGGAAATTTCTTGCCTGCCTTGCAGAGTGAAATTCTCATTATGAAAGTCAAGTCACTTAAGTGAAAAGCGGGAATTTCTTAGTTGCCTTGCAGGGTAAAAATTCCCATTGCTTTGACTTCCTATTTTTAGCAATTCCTCTTGCCAAAAAGTGCGACCCACCTTGGCATTAATACATGCATTTAATGATATTTATTAATATTATTTCTAGCAAGTTTGGCGCCATAAATAGAAGGAAAGTCAAAGCAAGTGGATGAGCTAAAGAGAAGTCAAGGATGCATGCTAAAAATAAATAAAATAAATTCATTAAAAAACAATCAGAAGCATGCAAACTTGGGCACCCAAATTGGAAGAAGAAGCATGTCTTTTAATTAATTAATTGCCAAAAATAGGGAAAGGCAATTATTAAAAATAGCATGTAGATGGCTATATAGGCATGGGACGCCATAAGGGAGAAGCAATTAATTCTTTTTTATGGAGCTTGCAACCCAAAAGGATTTTGGCGCCAAGGGAAGGAGGATTTTGCATTAAAGAATATTTTCCACTGCTGGGAAGCTTCTAATTTTGGCGCCTAGGGTTGGAGAAGCTTTCTTTTTATTATTCCAGAGCATCTGCATGTTGGTATAAGTGACCAAGTATTCATCACAGGTGCTCATATTGGTGAAAAGAAGTCAAAGTCAATGTTTGATACATCGAATATATCTTCAGAATCAGAGGAAGAAATAGATTAGCTCTCATAATTGCAAAGACTTCTAGCAAAAATTCATTCTCTCGTTTCTAATGCAGCCCATGTGGAAGTCATTACATGGAAAATTCCTTTCGAGAGCTTGTGCATGTGCTCTCAATCTTCCAGTTGAAGCCTTCATTGAATTTACTTGCGTTTTCCTTCGCCCGAAGTGCTTTCCAGAATTTAAAATTGCTCATATGCAATTAAAAATAAAAAATGATGAATTTTGTCTGAATTATTTACGGCAAACATTGCACTAGTGCATATACTGGAGAAGAATTGCAAAAGCTTCAAGGATAAAAGGGGAAGACGGGTCGAGGTAGCACTGCGCAGCAAATCATCACGATCGATTGCTTCCAGATCCAGTTTGGTGAGAATCAAAGGCAAAAGAATCAACCGCATGCAGAATATGGAAAAAGAAAAAGACTGGGAGTGTTGAAGCTTTCTTCTAATTTCTTTTCCTCTTTCTTCTTCTTTCTCTTATTTTTTTAACAAAGTAATTGAGCAATCGATTAAATTATAAAACTTAAGTGATTGGTTTAAAAGTTGTTACTTAAAGAAGTCAATTACTTGGAAATAGGTGGCAAACATGCGAAATAAAAGGTTTTATTTTCAGTTATAAATTATGCATGTCATGCAAAGAGTAATTCTAGGAGGAAGATTGCCAGTTGTTCCCTTTCCTATAGCTTCCGCATGCGGGAATTCATTAAAAACTTCCTATTTGTAATTGCCCTCTATACACTATAAATAGAGGAAGAACCTACGAGTTAAAGAATCAAAATTTGTAATCAGCATTCTTGAGTTCCAAACTTTGTGTTGAAACCCTTGATGTCTTTTTGAAAGCTGAGGAATTAAACAGAGGTGGATTTCCGAGAACTTTGTGTCAACGGTGCATTTGCTTCTTACTTCTGTGTAGATCTTTAGATAAACTTTGCATTGTCTAAGATTTAGATTAGAAACTTTCTTTTCCTTTAATTATGTATTGTGAGATCTATTTGTTTTATCTATGTGTATGAGACCAACTTTGTAAACTATTGGTTGGATTACACATCTTCTTTTCCTTCTTCCCGTATTCAACTATTCCCCCTTTTGCAAATATTTCTTTACAGTTGCTTACTTGCTACATAATTGCTTAGCTATGGTTCATGAGCTTCACAGTTAAAGTAAAACCCACAGATAGTTATTAGAATACATAATTGATGAAATCTTACACGGGAGCCTCACCGATAAATGAGGGAGATTTATCTCATGACTGCCTAGGTTTTAGCTATGCATAAAATCTAGCCAACACATGTTTTAGGTTCAATTGCATATAATTTGGTCCTTGGTAGAAAGGAGTAAACTAGATTCTAAACATATAAAATATTAATCCAAGGCCAAACTTATTGATGTTTCCACTAACAAGGTAATTGTTAGTTGAGGTGTTGATGTGAAGGAAGTATAATCCTTCTTTGGCTGTAACCCGCAAGCAATCATTGGTAGTGTTGGGGTTCCTTTGAAAGATGAGGAATTTAGGTCATCTAGTACTCCAAACCAAACTCCATTACAACAACTTGTGACACCCATGGTTGATATCTCTAATACATTGGTCTATAAGAGACACCAAATTGAATTGATCCCACATCAAAGCAAAAGACTAGACACTACGAGAACTCTCCATTACAACAAAGGTCTAAGTGGTTTTAGTCCACTATCCAAAAGCACGACCCCAAAGGACCGATAAGAAGGTTGTTGATTCAAAGCATGTTCATTTTACTCTCTTATCTTTTCAAAATGCATGAACCACGAGATGTTTTGCAACAAGAGGTAAATCTAAATGGAAGACTACCATGCAAGCAAAATATGATGTTTTGATGAAGAACAATACACGGAAATCGGTGGAATTACCTCCGGTGAGACAATTCATTGGTTGCGAAAGGGGTATATAGAAGGCCAAATGCAAAGTTGATGGTACTTTGGACAAGTACAAGGCTCGTCTTGTTGCAAAAGGTTTTTCCCAACAGGAGAGAATGGACTATAAGCAAACCTTTACTCCTCTTTGGGAAGATCACTTTTCAGTTGCTCCTCTCCATTGCATCCTAGTTTGGTTGGTAGGTCTTTTAGATGGATGTAAAGAGCACCTTCTTGAACGGAGATCTAAATGAGGTCTATATGGTGCAATCTTGAGGTTTTGAGTACCTAAACATGAACATCTGGTTTGCATAAGCTAATTAAATCCTCAGATCTTGACTTAAGTAGGCTCCAAGAGCCTAGTGTATATAAATTGACCAACATCTACAAGATTTAGATTCAAACAAAGTTTTTCCAATACCAATCTTTATGTTAACAATGATGGAGATGACATTGTGATACTTATTGTCTATGTTCATTTGCCATCACAGGTAGTGGGGCCACTACTAGTCAGCGAGTGAAATCAAATTTCGGTGCCACTTTTGACATGAATGATCTAGGCCTCCTATACTATTGATTAGATGTAGAATTCTCGCAACATGACCGTTTGATTTTTATAGCTCAAGTCAAGTATGCTACGAATCTTTTGCAGAAGTTTGGGTTGCTGATTACAATCATTTCTTCTACACTTATGGAGGTCGGGCTGAAGTTGTCAACCCAAGATGAATCATCACCAATCGATGAGTCACTCTACAAACAATGGGCAGTCTGATATATCTTATGTCCACGCGGCCAAACCAATGTTTTGTTGTTAGCTATCTTTCTCGAGTCTTTGTCTAAACCGAAGATCATTCATTAGACAACAGCAAAACAAATTATGAAGTGTGTCAAAGGAACTCTAGACTTTAGCATTCTATATCAAAGGGTAACAAATTTCAGATTGACAAGATACACAAACTTGGATAAGGGAAGTTCAGTAGATACTAAAAGGTCTACCACCATGTACATCTTTACCTTTGGTTCAGGAGTTGTTTTGCGGCAGAGCAAGCTTCAACACACCGTAGCTATATCTTTCACCAAACAAAATACAAGGCAGCCGTCATTGCCAGCTGTGATGCACTTTGACTGTGTTGGATTTTGATTGACTTTCAACTTCCTCTGAATAGACTTACTCCACTCTCTATTTTCTATGATAATCAGGGTGTATTAAAGTTGGTAAAAAAATCCAGTATATCATGCTCAAACTAAACATATTGAGATTCGGTAAAAAAATCCAGTATATCATGCTCAAACTAAACATATTGAGATTCATCATCACTATATTCGACAATTGGTTGATTTTGGTGATATCTCTCTTCACTTTTGTGCCTCTAAGGAGCAGCCTGCAGATTTAATGACTAAACCTCTTGGTCCCATCTTGTTTGTAAAGTTTCGGGACAAACTTGGAGTTGTCTCCGGTTTTGTCATTAATGAAGGGTGTTAAATATATTTAATATCTATTTGTAATATATTAGTTACACATTAACTAATGATCGGTTAAAAACTACCATAACCATATTATAACTTTCTTCTTCTTAATAAATGAAGGACACACACATATCTCAAAGTGCCTTCCTGATTCTCTTCATTCTCTCATATCTTATAACAAGGTCGTGTTTCAACCAAGCTTTTAAAATGTGATAAAACACTCAAGATGCACTAGGATCAGTACTACATACAACATTTATCATCCATTATGAAGCCTCTGCTCAAACTGAACTACACCCTAGCTTTTGCTGCTTTTGACTTCAAATCTGTGTTAGGAGGACTCAAGATTAAACATTAATTATGTGGTCATTTTCCTAGCTTTCAATTAATTGAATGTCATTTAATGCATACAGAGTGATTTATTGTTAAACCAGGGTCAATAAGACTTCAAAGAAGATTTATGAATACAGTTTGCACTTATACATAGGGTCTGAAAACTTTTCTCGTCAGAAAAAAATGTTTTAAAAACAAACAAATAAAGAAAACAAAACCTTGTATGGCTAGAAGGTTTCAGCATATTAGGCACAGGCAGACAAACCCAAGACTCTACAAGTTTTGTGTTTGCCAAAAAAGTGAAATGTGTGATTATGGTGGCCTCACACATTGTGTGCAAATCAGCAGGACAATGTAAATGACATGTCGGTCTGTTACATACTGCAAATCATAGGTGGTAATCAATTTTGCATAAATGGGATCCAAGAACTCTAAATATTAATCACAGACACAACATACATGATTGAAAGCCCAACCATAGAAAAAAACTAACTTATTAAATTGACATGTGGCCAAGGCAAAAGTTGATTGAAAAATTTATACAATACCATGAGCACTCTCGTCAAATTGACCAAGTTGATGACAAATAATAGACCCATTTTGGCCTCCAATGCACAATATACCAGCAGCTGCTGTAACCGAGGTTATTTTATCCAAGCGAACAAGATTCTTAGATAAATCAAGCTCTATCAGTTCATTGTTACGCAAAACAGCTCCAGAGCGATAAGCAGTGGAAACTTTAATTTGATCAGATATGCAAATCCCGAAGTTGTTATGACATAAAGTAATAAATGTCCAGCAGTGTTATTCATCTGCATCATACAAAAGACTATTTAACAAATGCAAAAATGGTATAAAACCAAAAAAATGCCAGGAAACATGTACAGATATGCCTAAAATTATAAATACCCAACAAAAATCCTCCTAACATACATACAGACAGGACAAACCATTTGTTTTCTCAACAAAATAAGATCCCTGAAACCATAAAATCAATACTAAAAAAAAATTTCAGCAATGTCATTTAGCTCACATTGAAAATTAAATGTTTAACAGCATGTTTGAACTATGTCAATTACCTTGTGCTTGAAGATAGATGCAAATGGAGAAAGTGAATCCTGGAAAATAATGTGCAAGCCATATCTTGGGGTTCCCGCTTAAAGCGACCATTCGATTAGCTCCAGCACATTGGGTGAATCCTTGTGCATGCGCCTGATTTCAAGGAGGAGCATACAACAATGAGAATCCCACTAGGTGTAAAAATCCAAAAATCCAATATAACTTCCAAAAGCACAAACTCTGAAGCTTAAAATAGCAGCCTTCAAATAAAATGAGAACCACTTTTCTTCAGCTCAACCAGACAAAATGCATACGTGTTAGTGCATTGTGATTTAAAAGAACTGGAAAACTGAATATACTGTCTTTACTGTTTAAGTGCATTGTATAATTGTGTCTCAATAACAAGTTTACCTTAATTATTGTTTTCTTCCTCTCTCCAATAAATGTGAAACAGTCAGCTGTAACAACTAATTAACCATCAGTGCTGTGCTGGTTAACCAATTAATTAGCCAGTTTGATAACAATTAATTAGCTAATTAAACAACAGTTCTGTGACACACCCATGGATGCTACTAGCATAGATATCTTATAAATATATCTAACAAAAAGACATAGAGAGATATCAATCTCAAGGAGCCTATGTTGGATCCTCAACATCTTTTAGATTGATGTATTTAAGATATCTATGCTAGACTAGTGCAATGGTGATCTTAAGCATCCAATCCATATCAAGTACATGGCAGTTACAAAACTATTCAAAATGGCAAAGCACCCCAAAATTTGACTCAACTCTCCAACAAAACAAGCAAATTAGACCTCCAAGAAGTTACTGCCAAGTAACTGACAAATTAAGAAATTGACATCAAATCTAATTATGAAAATCTCTTAGTTAGTTTCAAACTTGAATTAAACCTTTGTAGTCAACTAGCTGCAGAGTCTTATGCCAATGCTTTTGCAGGGTGCTGTGTAAACTCTATTATTCAGCTTGCAGAGTCAATCCCAACTCCTAGACGTGGTCCTTGAAATCCGTATTCAAAATAGCTAAGATCTACTAATCCTATTAGAATCCAACTTGATTTCGGTGATTATTAGGTCAACTTCCTTGCATTGACACCGGTTACACTCACGCAACTTCAAATGCTAGGAGGCAATATGCTGCATTCAGGCCAATTAACTAAAATCCCCTTTCCACCAACAACCCAGCTAACTTCCATTCATTTTTCTGCTAGTAGCAAACAATCCTTTTAATACATACCAACGACAGTGGTATCCGCCTTTTAAGCCTTTTTTAAAACCTCTCCAATTTCAAATAATACTGTGGTTTCAGAGATCAAACTGCAGGATTTTAGGGATTTAAGCCTAGGGTTAAGGTTTTAAGCCTTGGTTTAGGGTTTTTAAGCAATTTCCGGCTTTCACATCAAGAAAAAATAATTGCAACAGTTAAGCAGGCACTGTTTTCACTTGAAAGGATATCCCGTACGTAATTGCTTAGAGGGTGCTTTGTTACGCTAAGGTCGGTCACATAAGGGCTTAGTTGATGTTAAATTTACTGCCCATAGCAACTGGTGGTAAATTTAAAAGATGCCGTGCTAATTTCTGGGAATATTATAGTGAATGCAGTACAGTACACTCACCAGATAACGTAATCAGAAGGGCCGCCAATGGAAACACATCCAGCTGCATCTCGTGGAAGAGGGCGCACGGCTGATCTCGAACAGACGCAGTTCTCGGAACATTCACTTGAATCCACTGTATCGCGTCACTCCCAACTATAGGCACCTCCATACCCTAGCTTATTTGTGTTTTCAGCTTGACGAAACAACAAATTCTGTCGTCGGAGGAGGTTTTAGAGCCTACTGCTTCGAATACAGACGCGTTTGAAGAGATATTTGTTTCAGAATGGGCATTTAGTATACTGTCTTCTGCGTGGTATGAAAATGAGTCAATAACAAATCTATGGCATGCAAATAATGTTTAGCTCATATTCGTTGGTTTTTTAAAATTAGTAGAATAGATTTTGGCTACTGGGCTGAACTCCCGCCAGTTACCAGTCTGCTAATTTGAAGGTGTTATTTTGTGCCAAGGTATTTTCCAAGAAAATACCTTTTTAAAGTACTTCAACCCTTTATTCGCCAATTTGAAAGAAATGGGAGACAAATAAGAGCACGGTCTGGTTTGTCATAATGTAAACTAGCAATTGCCCTTAAAGTGCAAAGTATGACCCCAAAAAATGTAATAAAACACGAGACCAAATAGTCTATGGGACCAAGAGTCACAAAAGAATTTGTCCACATAAAAACAAAACATCAAGGTATAGAGGTTGATTGTTGATATTGCAAAAAGTTAACACTTTTCTTGATGTCGGCTCTTCTACTATGTATTTTAATTTAAAAACTTGATATTTTGGTTAGCCTTTCCTCTTGAAACGAGTCCGTTAACTTGAGAACGCTTAAATTGTCCTTGTAGTTGCTTTGAATATCATTATAAGCATCATACTCCATAATGAAGTGCCATTATGTCTCCACTACCCTCTTGACACAGAATAAACAAGTTCCTATTTCCCATAATTGGGAAGGAGTTAGACAATATACTCAAGTATTTATTGGTTGGAGAGTGTGTCCTTCAACCAACCTAATAATTTGCGTTGTCACGGGTGGATAGGGCGGGAGGGTCTAACACATGTCAAAATGATTAACGGTCATGATTGCTGGCTTATAGAGGATGTCAAATATGGATGTCGATTACCCATCGATTTGTGTGGAGAACCCCTAAAATCAAACCTAACCCTAAAACTTGATAATGTAAGAAGAATATGTGGGGCGGAGATTTATGGTAACATTCAAAGCTGCTTGGATGAGAGGATTATTGCGGGAGAGACGGAAGGATGGGTGGCCCATAACGAAATGAATAACGATGGAAAGGGGCATGATGATGGTCATCGAGTAACATTATCATACAAAGTGCGTATCGACCATCAAAACGTGAAAATAAAATAGTGGGTAAAAAAATTAGCAGGTAAGATGGGTTTTTCCATGTACACAAAGCCACGATATTATACCAAAGCTTAACGTGGTGTGTTTGTTTTTTTATTACGAGGCTTTGGTCGAAAAGATGGGGACTACGGAGGTTGTGTATTGCAAGGATATGGCCATGTGAAGGAAGTATGTGCATGAAGGGCTTGGGGATTGGAGAGTGCAATCCTGGATTTTGTGTTCACCTGGATGGGCATGGTTTCTTTAGAGCGGAGACGTCAAATCTATGTCCGACAACCATGATTTTTGGAGGGTTTTTTACAAAATTTTGTTTATATTGTATTTCATGAGGCTCCAACTTTTATTGCATGTTTCGTTGTAGCTTATGACATGGAGAAGTATCTTGTTGTGGGTGATTGCGTGTAGGGTATTCGGAATAGGGTGTTTGGCGTATGCTTGGCAAAGCCTTATTTTCCATTATTGGGTTTTGTTGTAAGCTTGTTTGGATAGCAATGTTGTACTAATCTATTTTGGGATCTAGAATAAACATGTGTTAGTATATAGAATATCTATTTGTGAATTTCTTTTGTTGGCCAAGTTTCCTTGTTCTGCTCATATTAGCGAACTAATACTAAAGAAAATAAACAACTCAAAATATGAAGGGTCTATGGTACCTCGAGATAATGATGATGACAAGCGCAAATGATGGATCCTTCTCATTGTGAGCTAGATAATCTACACAACAAATAAGACTAAGAAGAAAAATGGATTAGTAAATAGGATGGAGGGTTGCACTAACAAAATTCGATCCTGAGAAGTGTGAGCGTCCTTGGATGGATGTTAACCCTCTTGTAGATAAGATAGGATAAAATCAATAACAATGGATCTAATAATATGCATAATCTAGGATAAACAAAAACTGAAAATGCAAAAATGTAATAAAAGTACATATCTAATCAAAAATAGGTGTAAAACAAATCAAACCTACATGGGTCGACAACGACCCAAGAGGCGTAAAGGGCCAATCAACGGTGACTAGGGTTGGATGAGAGGAACCTGCACCAAAGTAGGCCTACAAGTTCTTTTGTGGCTGGATCTGGATGGATCTGGACTAAAGACAGAAACCTACAAAACATACTAGATCTAGATTTGGATGAAAGGATGCAAGAAAATTAGGCAAACTGATGGTAAAGGGTATGAGAACGGGGTTGGTCGATGGTGACCAAAAGAGATCGGCAATGGTGCAGAGTCGAGAAAATAGATCACGGAATGGCATGGAGGAAAGATGGTGAGATCTGGAAACTAGATGGGTACGAAGCACGAGATCCGGCGATAGAGGATGTGAATAACAAAGAAACTAATGTGGATGAGGCTAGGTCAAAGGCGGCTGGGATTGGTTAGGGCTTGAACGAAAATGGATGGGATGAAATGAAGACCTATAGATGAAACGAAAAGTTGAGATGGTGAAGTAAACTTCCCGATGATAGTTGAACTTGCACAAGATGTTAGTGGCGAGATATATATGATAATATTGCAAGGAAAACACAAAGTATGTTAATGGTGAAAGAAGTCTCCCCAAGTCTCAAAGTTGATATGCACACAAAAGGTCCGAAGACTCCAAGATTCCAAAATTGCATCCCTTGATCTCCTTTAAGAAGGAGGGGGTATGGGTGTATTTATAGGGTGAGTGGATGGATGTAGGGGGATAGGAAAGCATTTAATAAAGGTAGGTGGGAGGTAAAATTATTAAATAAAGGAAAAGGAGATGAAAATATTAAATGAAGGTGGGTGAGAACCTAGGGATGGATAAAAGGTGGTTGAGAGGAAGGAAAATATTAAATAAAGGCCAAGGGGAGATGAAATTATTAAATGAAGGCCTAGGGAGGATAAAATGGAACATATAGAGAGGCTAAATGGTAGGAAAATATTAAATAAGGGTATAGAGATAAAATGGAGAATATATAGAGGGTAAAATGATGGGAAAATATTAAATGGGGTATAGGTATAATAAATGGGATGTGCTTAGGATAATAAATATGATCAGGATTAAATAATGGTCATTAAATATGATTACGAAAATGATTCAGGGAGAATAAAATAATGAGACGAGGATTAAAGCTAATTAGGGATAACAAATAAAATAATAAGATGGACCACATATGATTAAAGGTGGGAAATGGTGATTAATGGGATAAAATGAATTTAGGAGGGAAAATTAAATTTGAATGGGTGACTATTAAGAAAGAGAGCGAACGCGAAAGAAGGGTAAGAATATAAAAATTAGTGTTTACATTTGCCCCTTTTTGATGAGTGGTTTGCGTTGGGCAAGCCACGAGACAAAAATGAGAAAGTAATGAAAGGATGATTGATTGGGTGCTCCCCCTCAAACTAGGGATTGATGATGAGAAGAAGAATCGATCATGAGTTTGAAAGAGATAAATGAAGAAAAGAAAGGGGAAAGGGGAAAGAAGGGATAAGATATCCCAGATGAGGATTGAACAAAAAGTAAAAGATGGGGTGATTGCGATATCACTTACGTTAGAAACAAAGAATGGTCTCAATGGAGATGGCGCGATGTCCTGTGGACATGTGAGTGGGCAAAATCACTATAAAATGGAGGGAAACCAGGGGGAATCCACTAAGATAGATCAAACATGTCTTATAACCAATGGATCGAAGGTAAATATTAAGCATGTGCAAACAAATGCAAAAAATATGTCACGATAAAGTGCGAGGAAAAGGAGCATGTGCCTCCATAGGAGGAAGCGAGAGAATGTGTTTGGATAGGACTAGAATGAAAAAAATGGCCATAATGGTGGGCTTAAGTCAAGATAAAGGTGCCCCAAGAGGGAACACAAAGATGGCCATAGAGTGGGCTGCAAGATGTGAGTAAGGATAATATATATAGATGAGCAACATGACATGGCAAGAAATGAGGCATGCAAAATAAGGAAAATCGTGTTATGGGTCCTATGTACCTTGGGATATGATAATATAATATATATGGGTTGATGGAGATGCCAACATGTGGCACACATCCCTTTCGTTATGTGTGTGGGTTCACATGGGATATGATAATATAGTGTATATGGGTTGATGGAGATGCCGACACGTGGCACACATCCCCTTAGTTAGTTATATGGGCTCACATAGGAATTAATTATATTGGGTAATGGGTCTACCTACATTGGGATTAGGTGTTACCCATCATATTTAAAGGATGTGAGTATCATTATGAGAGGGTCATGGATGTATGATTTGATTCTTCTACTTGGTAGAGGTATATTGGAGTTGTCCCCCTCGAAGTGGATTCCCATCTTGGGAGATTGTGGAGTTACTCCTTCCTTAAGGAGCATTGTATGGTGTTGCCCTACCTTAAGGGTATTATTTTGAATATTTTACATATTAGGGCATCTTGGCCCCTGTTATATCTTGTGTTGTGTTATCTTCTGATTTATTATATGCAAGGTTTTTATCAAGTGGTATCAGAGCGGTGATCAGGCAATTTGTGGGATGAAACCCTAATGTTGGTGATTCATCTATATCTTGTGATCGACTTGGATTTTTTAGATATTTTTTTGGGGAGTGGATACATAGTTCAAGTGATCTTCCCTCTAAATTTTAGATTTTTTGGAGCTATTTTGCAAAAGTTGTGTCCGTTTTAGGGTTGAAACCCTAATTCTAAGGTTTCATCTATATCTTCTGAATAATGACGAATTAGGAAATAATTTTTGGGTTGTTGGTAATATATTAAACGGTGATACCACTGAAATTTCAGAATTGGTGGATCTATTTTGACAGAGTTATTTCAATTTTATGATTTTTCACTATTTTTCTCCACATGCCGCAATTTGAGGAATTTTCCTGAATTTATTACATTTTGAAATGTCTCAAAATTTTAGTAGGGGTTACTTCTTTATGGTTTGATTTGAAATTTGAATGATTTACGAAATCATCAAGTCAAATATTGGTCAAAGGAGTAAGTTTGTGAAACCCTAATTTTTATGCATCATGGATATACCAATTTTCTATGGTAATGGGGAAATTGATGCAAAAAAATGGTGGATACAATTTAAACAAATGTATTTTGAAGAATTTTTAGTATGGGTTTGTTTTTATCTTCATCTTGGTGGGAAAGCGCGACATTGGTATTCTTATTTGGATATAGATCTATTGGATTGGGATTGGGAGGAAATGGAGGATATTTTCTTAGCTAGATGGGAAACAAAAAAGAAACACAATTTTGTTAAAAAAAAGAAGAAGAAGAAGAAGAAGAAAATGTTGATGATGCGAGAAGAAGAAAATGTTGATGATGAAGAAGCTTACATACATGATAGTGCATCTCGAGGAAGGAAGCTTGATATTTCGGTTTGAAGGGTGCATTCAAAGAAAAAAGGTAATTGTTTCCATAAACCCTAGCAGAAATATAACTTCATCAATATGGATGTAGCTCAAAATCTACATGTGCAAACAAAGCATATCAAGGAATCTCAAATGGATGGTAAGCATATTCAAGTTTTTGAAGATTTAAAGCTTTATATGGATAAATATGTTTTACATTCAAATTTTTATGCTTTAGATATGGATGGTATGGATATTGTTCTTGGATATCCTTGGTTAGAGACATTGGGAAAAATTAATATTAATGTGTAAAAGAAATTCATGAAATTGTGGTACAAGAGAAAGAAAATTACATTGCAAGATATCACACTTAGCAAGGAAAAAAGTAATGTAAAATTGGATCATGAAGATGAATTTGAAGATGGTGAAGAAGGGAATAAGGATGAATCAGAAGGAGAGGGTGAAGAACATGATGAAAAAGTAAAAAATAGTTTCTCCGCTCAAGAGAAAAAATAATTAGCAAACAAGTTGGAAAAGGAAAAGAAAGTGGAGGAAAAGATTGATGAGGTTGAGCATGCTAAGTTTGCACCATATAGACACCCACATCATCATGAGAGGAAAAAATCATGGAGACATGTTAGGACACACAAGGGCAACAATCTATATGGATATACAGGGAATTGGAGGAGTAATAATTTTGGCTATACATGGAATCAATGGAACAATAATTATATGACATGGAATCACATGAATAATAATTATGGATATACATGGATGCCGAGGAGGAACACATATGGACCAGGATGGAATCAGATGAGCACAAGGGAATATGGAATCAGGTTTGGAGCAGCATCACCCCCTAGGATTTCATATGGGTGGTTGGATGATCGAGCATGGCGACAAGTGTGTAATAATTTAAAGCGCACTCATTATATGGCTTCTTCTTATGTTTCGAGGATGAAACATGTCAAAGAGGAAGCAATCTATGTACCTTGCAGGATATGATAATATAATATATATGGGTTGATGGAGATGTCGACATGTGGCACACATCCCCTTAGTTATATGTGTGGGTTCACATGGGATATGATGATATAATGTATATGGGTTGATGGAGATCCGAGCATGTGGCACACATCCCCTTAGTTAGATTATATGGGCTCACATAGGAATTAATTATATTGGGTAATGGGTCGGCCTACATTGGGATTAGGTGTTACCCATCCTATTTAAAGGATGTGAGTATCATTATGAGAGGGTCGTGTAGGTATGATTTGAGTCTTCTATTTGGTAGAGGTTTATTGGAGGTGTCCCCCTCGAAGTGGATTCCTATATTGGGAGATTGTGGAGTTACTCCTTCCTTAAGGAGCATTGTATGGTGTTGCCCTACCTTTAGGGTATTATTATGCATATATTGATTATTTGGGCATCTTGGCCCCACATATCTCTTGTTTTTCATTATCTTATGCAATTTCTTGATTTATTATAAGCGAGGATCTTATCGATGGGTGACACAGGTCGGAAGGATAGGAAAGATATGTTAGATAAAAATATGGACGATGGGTGAGATAAGATAGATGGATAGGGTGAGATAAGATAGATGGATAAGATGAGATAAATAAGAGATGAGGCGTAAAAGATAATACTTTTCTTCGATAGGATGACCCAAAATGTGGAAACATACACTTCGTCGTATGTGAAGGAGTGCGCATGGAAATAATGTTAGGAAGCTGGTTGGAGGTAAACAAGAAAAGGAGCCAATCGAGGCAATACACTTTACTGACAATAATAAGTTATAACACATAACCAATTATAGTTAGTTATCTAAGAGTTATAAGAGAATGTATGAATGGTGAACTTATAAACCTAATGTCGACACGACATAAAGGGGTTTATTTATGACTTGTGCGCGGGAACATAGGTTCTCCATAGATGGGTTCGAGGTCTATGCCCAGCTCTAGGTAATGGGAAGATCAAACTGATCAATGCGGGAAGTTTGTTATGAATGAGAAAGTTGATCGATGTGGGAAGCTTTCTTAGGATGCTTGTTTTTAATTGACTTTATGAGATAGAAGGTTGATCAATGCGGAAAACCTTCATTGTCATGATATGAGAGAGATTAGCCATCCTTCGAGAGAGTGGTCTACTTTCTATTTTATGCTCTTTTTTTTTACTTTGGAATATTTGTTTTTTACTAGATGGAAGGGATAATATATGCATGATAGTTGTCCTTGAGGAGTTAGACTTTTGGATTCTATTAAATGAAGCATCTATTTTGGAGATGATAGATTTTAAAATGAACATCCATGGAATTTTGTCTTTTTCTTTTATTTTCACAAGGAAGAGTTGGGGATAGCTAGGTATACCACTTAGGAGGGGATAATGAATGTACAAGTGACACCCATGGACCCTTAGCATGGTTCCAATAGGTGAATAAGAGGGTAATGGATGTAATGATCATGGAGTTCTCACCAAGAAGGAAGAACCTATCCATAAGGAATATGTTATGAGCAAAGCCATGGTGCCCATATTCAAATTCATAACTAGGAAAGTGATGATAGACCACACAATTCCAAATCATTACGATGAAAGATGGAAATGGCTAATGATGGATGGATGACCAATGGGATGATTAAGTTCACGTTAGTAGGTATGTGTAATATCCACTTCCCAATCGAAGACCTTTAGCCTATTTTGTCAATTGATGACCAAAGGAAAAATATAAGGGTGACTTAAGTTTTATTAATTTTATTATATTGTGTAAAAAAATAAAATATAATAGCACATATAATAAATTAATAAACTTAACATTAAAATAGAACCTAGGAAAAGTGCATAAAAGAAAAGCACTTATTTGAATTGTATTTTCTAGGTAGACATGAAAACTTGCCTTAGGGGCAATTAAAAATGGTTAGAAAATGTAAAAGCTCATGGGACAAATATATTTCCCCTAGAAAAATGTGACTTGCATTAGGAGGGAAAAAGTTGTTGGGAAAAGCATTTAATATGGGAAAATATTAAATGAATGCATAGGGAAAATCATTGTAAGCTGATTGGATGATGAGGGAGGTTAGTTGGGCCATTTTCTCTATATAAGCAAGTCGACTTGCTTAGGAGAATATCACTTGTTTATCCTCTAAATTCATATTTGTATGTGGAGCATTTTAGCTTGCATCTTCAATCTTCTAAGGACGAAAACCCTTAGAGATTCACTCTAGAGGACAAAAACCCTCTAAGAGCCCTAGTTGAAGGATGAAAACCCTTCCTCTAGTTTGTGAGGATTCTCTACACAAGGGTTTCCATTGAGCTTACATAGATCTTTGTTATTTCAGCAGTTGTATGAAGAGTATTTTGTAGTAAGGGTTTGAAGAATATAATTACAGCAGTGTTTTGTTAATTGTACAAGGTGGAGCGACCCACTTGTTGGTTGGTTTATGTTGCAAAGAAGACATTTCAAGTCTGAATATTATAGCCATATATTGTACTAATTTTTGGGAATCGAAATAAATAAATTTCATAATTTTTGGAGTTAATTTGATGCTTTAAGATTTTGGAGGTAATTTGATGCCTTAAAACTAATTTTGAAATATTATTCTTCATATTTTTGTGGCCCAAGATCAAAAGTTTCAGCTCTTTTGGACTTCTCTAGCAAAAGATATGAATTTTTGAAGTTATCTTTGCAGACATGGTTTTAAATAATTTATTGCAGCCTTGTTTATATCAGAAATCTTCACTTTTATACTTATTTGGGCTTTATAAATTAGTGGTACCAAATTTGAGTGGAATGATATATATTTCGGGGCTGATTTGTGGTGGTATTTAATTCTACCCTAGTCGCACTTCTCATATAAAAATCAGATCTACCTTATTAATGATTGATATATCTTCTATAAATATTTTTGGTGAGTTGGGATTGCCTAAAATCCAACTGGGAGCAAAATATGTTCATTGGGGACAATACTGATATGTTACGAGTAGAAAGGTTGCAAGTGCGATGCGTTAAGAGGTTTCGTTTATGGTTTACCATCAAGAGACGATAGGTTCAAGATTCATGTGTATGATCAATCCATTTGGAGAGAAAAATTCCATGTTGAATCCTTTCCAGAGAAGTGACATTTTGATTTTCTTTAAGGACAAGGTCACTGATGTTAAAGTCACACTCCTTGAGATGTTTGATTGGATGGGATAAGATGATAACTTGTAGAATATTAGATGAGATTATGTGTTATCTTTTGAATAGCGAGGAAATATGTGTTCATGGTGAGATGAAGATGGCCACAAAAATTGGGCTTAGGATGAGATATGGTGCCCTAAGAGAGGCACAAAGATATATGCAAAGGTAAAGCAAAGATGCAATACTATATAAGTATATTAGATGAGATGAGATAACAAATTGGTCGAGATGAGGGACTAAGTAAGATTAGATGGGATTAGGTGAGATTAGATGACAATGTGGGGATTAAGAGGAATAGTATTATCACGATAACAAACCAATCCTAAAATGATTGTGGAGATTTAAAGAAGTCAAGGGAAAGAGACATAGTGTCATCGATGTTCATGGGATGGTTGGATGAAGGAGGAGACATGAGAGGACTAAGAGAGAGAACCATGTTCTCCCTCGGCGAGAAATGTTGCTCCACCTTAGGTAACTTGGATGTAGATGTAAAGGAGCTATTGGATGTCATGGGAGATTAGTTAGGATATTCAAAAGGAGAAATGATGATGCCTCTAGATTTTGATTAGATAGATGATTGAGGATCGTGAGGGTGAGGAGGATTAGTAACATGGATGGCATCGATGAAGAGAGGGGGCCTCCCAGGAGAAATAGAGCTTGGAGGAGGAATTACGATGAATGATTTGGATGGAGAACTCGACTTAGATGCCTTAGGAGGTGAGGGTTTGATTGGAGGATTGGATTTGGATGTGGATGAGATAGAAGGAAGAGGATGGTCTTCACCATCTTCCTCCATTAGATTATGGATGAGAGTTTGGAGGGCCTTACAATGTTCGGTGTCATGGCTTGGGGTGCAATGATAAGTACAAACAGTGTTAGGATCATACCGTGTTGGATTTTTTCCATGTGGATCAAAAGGTTTGATGGGGGGAAGTGTGATTACTGAGGTTTGGAGTAAGCATTGAAGCATTTCAGTATACAATCTAATGGGGGTTGTTGAAGAAGAGGTTATAGATGTAGTAGATTTATTAAAAGTAGATCAAGGCAATAAGGATGATTCTCTTCAACGAGGCTTTATGAAAGCCTTTGGTTCAAGTGTAGAGGTGGAAGGGGGCTAGATATATGTGATTTGGTTTTGATGATTTGGGATTTAGATGATTTTGAAGGGGATTAGATTTAGAAGGAGGGTTGGATTGCTTGGATTTGGGTTGGTTGATGATGGGTGTCTTAGATGAAGGGCTTGGCCCTAAGATGGATGGAGATGCTCCTAAGAGTGATGATGTAACATTTATTTGTTTAGGATTGAGAGGAGGGAGCTTTGAATTTTTGTAAGGGTGTGTAAGGGATTTTTAGATAGGCACGCCAAAGTTCTTAGAATTTGGTTGTGAGATTTTTCCTTTGTCCAGATGATGACTGTTTCAACTAGATGGTCTATAGTAGTAGAGCTAGATGATGTAGATTGTGTCAGGAATGAGGATATGAGGATGGAAGGGTCTTTGAGGGATGCACTTGATGATATTAGAAGGGGTTGTAGATTTAATAGGTCTTGAATTGATTGATGTAGGAGCAATTGGTTTTGTAGATGGGGCATGGATATCATTTGTGATTGCCTTGAGTGGAGGTGTTTGTGTAAGGAGTGTTTGAGGGTATCATATTTATATGTGTAAATTGAGATGTAGATGTAGGTATGGTTATGCTAGTAGATGTGATTGAGGTGGAAGTGGGTATAGATGTAGGAATGGTAGATGTTGATGAAGAATTAGATATGATAGATTGGGATGTAGTAGATATGGATGGGGTAATAGGTATAGTTGAGATTGATGTGGATGAGATAGTTGTCGATATAGGTGGTCTAGATAGAATAGAAGTAGGAGTTGATATTGATGAAGGGGCAAGGCATTGAAGGCGGAGATAAGTTCAATTGGTGAAGGAATGGTTAGTGTAGGAGAAGGGTCTGAAATAGACATAGGGACAATGGATGAAGAGGTGTTAGGTGTAAGTGATGGTGTTGAATCTTGATGTTCAATATTGATTGTGTGGGAATTAGATGATTAAGATGTGGGGTTGGAAATTGAATTGTTAATGGATTACTAGAAACATCAAGGGGTTAATTAGGTGACGTGCTAGGATTGTCTACTTGGAGATCCCCCTGATTTATAAGTTGTTCAACACAATCTTTGAAGGAATGACACTTCTTAATGTTGTGACCTTGGACTGATGATGATAGATACCATAATGCAATTCCCTCGGATGGGGGAGAAGTCGAATAAGGTGGATACCATACTTGTCAAATATGGAACTATATGACTCCCTAGAGGGGTATTTGAAGGTGGTCTAGGATTCCATCAGATGAAGAAATCGGATGGAGGGGGAAGTCGAATAAGGTGGAGCCATGGTGAATGCCTCCAAAGGTTTGAAAAGATTGAATCAAAGAGTTGAAGAATGTGCTTTACACACGCACGTGAGAAGAGTTCAATAAGCTTTATTTTTGGAAGGGAGAATGATAGTTGGTTAATAATGTTATTCCATCGTGATCTGATGGATTCGTCATCATGTTGTTGAATGGCAAATATGGAACTATAATGACTATTATTGTACCAATCCAGCTAATAACATAGAAAGTGGGAGTATAGTTATAAAAGGTGGTCTAGGAGTTCTTTGTGGAGGCTCCATGGGAAAAATTGGTTGGATCCCAATTTTAGTTGGGGTTGTGACTTAATAGGAACATTTGATTGATTTGATATGGGGTTGGTTGTTGAATGTAATGTTTGGGGATGGTATGTGGTTAGGATATAATTAAGGGAGTGTGATTGGATGGGTTGAGTAGGATATATGTAATGATTGGCTCCTTAAGGAGGTTTATAAGTTTGTTAGGATACTTGAGTTGGTTTGATTATGTAATGATAGAGGTTTATAAGGGTTGTGAAGGGTTGTGAAGTGATTACATTGGCATGGACATGCGAAGTAGAGATGACAATTAGAGTTGCATGATGTTGTTTGGATGTAGGAGGAAACAAAGTACGATCATTGAGATGATTGAATAGGCATACTAGCAATAGTAGGAGATGAAGTGGGGATAGTGTTGATATGAGGTAAGTTGGGTGGAATGGGACCCACTAATTGAGTAGGTTGATGAGATTGAGGGATTGTGGAGGACTTACGAGTAGATAGTCATAAAGGGTGATAGGATTAACATCAAGGAGTTCCTAAAACTCCAATCATCCATGAGGGATAGTAGGAGGTCCAAGAGTCTCTAAAGGAGTAGGAGACAAAGGTGAAACTAGTTTGGAAGGATTGGTTTCAATATGAGGATCACTTTGGATGATATGGTCTTCATGAAGATAGATCGTAGAAATAAGAGGTTGAGAGACCAAAGGTGTGGTACCAAATTCAAAAGTTTGTTAGGAAGGATCATTGGAAGAAGGGATGTCATTGGATGAGGTGGATTATTGCATTTTATTAGCTTGAGAAGGAGTGATAACAAGCATGAAGTAGATAAACATTTTTTATGTAGTTTATTAACAAAAAAATCAAGCAACAATAATTTTATCATCATGATTATTAAAAGAGTGTGAGAAAAGAAAAGAAAAGGCTCAAAGGGGAACCTAGGAAAATGGCCAATCTAAGGCTTGTTTCAGGTGGTTTTGGCTGTGGAGTCTTGTTATCCATTTTTACCCCTGGTAAAAATGGGTAACTGGGAAGGTCTAGACTTGAAAACTTTTCAAAACCATTAGGAATGAATTTGAAGCTTATAGGCATATTTCCATGTGTCGAGGGCATTCACATTGTTTTAGGAGATTTGAAATCAGAAGAGGGATTTTTTCCTCTTCTGGGTTTTAGAGTTTATAGGTCTAACTGGAAAGAAAGAAAAGGCCTCTGGGCCCACATGCATCAAAATGGGCAAAAAATGGGAAAAGTTGGAAATTTAGCCTCGGGGCATCTCATTGCATTCCGTTTAGCCTTTTGGTTATGAGAAATTTGAGCAAGATCCAAATTTAGAAGAAAGTTAGACTGGTGGTCAAAAATGACTCGAGCTCCCCAACAATTTATCGAGCTATTGGGTGAGATGGTTGGATACATGGGAAGCTTGTTGAGCTAATCAAAGAGTTAGGAGTTTGGGCAACTCGATGGTGAGCTAGTGCCGAGGAGCTCGATGGCAAACGTGTTCGACATATAGTCGGTTGAGCGGGGGTGCGTTGAAGTGGATCGGATGTTGGGCATGTGGGGAGTGAAGTGGTGGTAAGTGGATTGGCGGGGTAAATGAAAATCTAGGGCGCAACACAAAGAAGCGAGCTAACTCACCGAGTAGAGGAAATGGAGCGAGGACAAGCTAAGGCCAACTCGGCACGATCGGGCTCACAAGGGCGGCCAAGGAGCTCACGGGAAGTCTAGCTAGAAAGGTGAGCATAGGTTGTAATGATGGTGAGCTCAACAAAGAGTGGCAAGGTTGAGCCGAGTAGAAGGGTAGAAGTTTTGGCGAAGTCATGGACCCAGGGCGAGTAAGGAGTTGCGGTGTTCGGGGGAACCCATGACTTCAAAGTAGTGGGCAATGCATTAGTAAGTAAAAGCACTTAGGAACCTGTAAAGTGAGGCATGTCGAGGAAAATTGAGGAGTTACGGTGGTTGGATGCGCCATTACTTATAAGTAATGACCTACTGTGAAATTACGAGTCAAAGTGTTTCAAAATCCCGAGAAGAAAGGTGAGCTAAAAGCGAGTTACATGCGTTTGGAAGGCGAATACTTAAGCGAGAGAGAGCTCATTCCGCCAAGCAATAGAAAATATAAAACCCATAAAGCAAGTTGAAAGGGGTGAAGTAACTCACTCTTCTCGAGTAGCTTCACTTCTAAAACAATGAAGTAATGACCCCAAAATGACAAGCAAAAGCATTTGAGAAGCCCAAGTTGTTGGGAAAGTTAATTAGGTGAAGCGGTGTTTGAGGTGTCGAATGCGAGTTGGAGGAGCTCGTTTCACCAAGCCATGTAGAGAGCTTTGCAAAGACCGATGCAAATTTAAAATGAGTTTCTTGGGAGTTGTCTGGCAAGAGTTGAAGGTTGACCTACCTCACTTCCCAAAGTCAAACAATGAGCTCCCAGAGGACCATAAAGAAGACAAAGGCCAAGGTGAAGTAATGCGATGTTTTGGAATTACTTCACTTCTAAAAACAAGAAGTAAAGTAGTTGGAAAAGTTGATGAACAAAGAGATGAAGTAATGCACCCTAGAACTCAAAGAAGGAAGTAATAAGTAGTGACCCCCTGGTTTCCCACAAAACCGGGTATATTCAAATTGCCTTAACCTTTGGCTAGGAGCTCCATTTTGCACAAAGTTGGACTTTCAGGAAAGCTCTTGACACCCTATACACAAAAACAATTAATTTTTTTAATTTTGGTGAGGAAAGGTGGTGAAAAAATGGAAAACTTCTTTTGCACTTTAGTGACGATTCTGACCAACCACTAGCATTAATGGAGTACGAAGGCTATTTTATTCTCCAAAAAGCTATGGTACAAGAAGGTATGGGCTTTGCAAGTGTCTCATGATGATTTCATATCAGTAATTACATTTTGTGGGTGGGTTAAAGCATATATTTGGGATTTTAACCTTCTCTCTCTTCTCCTCTCATTTCTATAAATTGTAAAGGAGGGCTCATTTGTAAAGAGTTGGACATTTTTTGTGTTGCCCTCCCTTCTTCTTCCCGTGAGGATGTTTGTGGAGCTTCAAGCCTCCATTTGTAAGCATTGTAATGATGAATCTTACCTCTCCCTTCTATAATGATGTATTGTGCATACCCTTGGAGCAATAAAAATCTAGTGTTTGTGACTATTTCTCTATCCTTGCATTGTTTCTATTGTTTTTCTTACCTTTCTTCATCTTTGCAAGTGTGATATGCATATTATCGTTCTCATTGCATGCTTAGATTTGGTTGTGATAAAATTAAAAATGGTGTATTGTGTGTATCTTGGTATGTGATGTTTGCCCATCCTCCCTATTCTCACCTTTCTTTGTTTGTAAGAATTGAAGATTGTCCAACAACCCCTTTTTCTGGTGTTATCACCTCTTTTAGTGTAGGATTTCTTGCTTTCACCCTTTCTCCTTCTCTGCTGCTCCCTTGGATTTGATAGGATATGATTAGATAGATGTTTTTCTTACATTAGGAATAGTTGTAGCATAGGATTAGGAAGAGAAATCAACCTTCTCTGGAGGGTCATTTCAAGTTCGCAAGTCCCATAACTTGAGATATGGTCCAATGTTAGAAAAAAGTATGGATTTGTCAATGCCATATCTCAGGGTGCTACTTTTTTGTGATAACAAGTCCTCGATATACCTGAAGGTACATGAGGCCCAAATCTGTATAGAGTTTATAACGTCACCAAAACATCGTGGCATATTTCCTCTTAGGTGATGAAATCCTGGTAGTTCCACTTGGTAAGGGATGTTTGGATGTGTAAGTTATTTGTGTGTTTGGATGTGTGTGATGAGGTGAATGCAATAAGTTAAACCCTCAAGTTAAGACTAGATTTTAAAGCAAGTAATGAAAGGGTTGTTTTTAGCTTCCAAACCAAAATATGTGATTTGACGAGGACAAAAGGCAAGAAAGGGAAGTATAATGCAAAAGGAGAAACTAAGAAAAAGAGGAATACCTCGAATACGCTTTTCCTTTTTATCTAATCTAAAAAGGGTGTGTCCCACCAAGTGTGCTATAATGTTAACCAAGTTTCCTCGTTCCTCTTAGATTAGTGAACTAGTATTGAAGAAAATAAACAACTTGAAATATGAAGGGTTTATGGTACCTCAAGATGATGATGATGATGGCGGGTGCAAATGATGGATCCTCTCACTGTGAGCTAGATAATCTACACAAAAAAGAAGACTAAAAAGAAAAATGGATTAGTAGATAGGATGGAGGGTTTCCCAACATAATCCAGTATTGAGAAGTGTGAGCTTCCTAGGATGGATGTCAACCCTCTTATAGATAAGATAACATGAAATCAATAATGATGGATTTGATAATATACAAAATCTAGGATAAACATAAACTTAAAATATAGATATGTAAGGAAAGTATAGATTTAATTGAAAATAGATGTAAAGCAAATCAAACTTACGGATCAATAACGACTTGAGATGCAGAGGCCGATCGATGAAGATTAGGGTTAGATGAGAGGAACTTGTACCAAAGTAGGCTTGTAAGTTATTTTTGGCTAGATGCGGATGGATTTGGAGATGGATCTGGAGTGAAGACATAAACCTACAAAACAAAGTGGATCTAGATCTGCATGAAAGGATACAAGAAAATTAGGCACACTAATGGTAAAGGTATGAGAGCAGGGGTTGGTCGGTTGTGACCGGAGGAGATCGACGATGAATAGGGTATGAAAAAACAAATTTGGGATGATGTAGAGGGAACATGGTGAGATCTGGAAATCATATGGGCACAAAAGTAGACATCTGGCAATAAAGGGTCTTAACAACAAATAAATTGATGTGGATGAGGCTAGGTTGATGACGATCAAATAGGGTTGATGGCGTATCAGAACTGGTTAGGGATCGAATGAAAATGGATGGGATGAAATGAAGACATCTTGATGGCGAAGGCTAAGATTGTCGAAGTAAACTTCATGATGATAGATGAACTTACACAAGATGTTAGTGACAAATATATATGATAATATTTCAAGGAAAATACAAAGTATGTTAATGGTGAAACAAGTCTCCCGAGTCTCCAAATTTGATATGCACACACAAAAGCTCCAAGAAGACTCTAAGATTCCAAAATTGCATCCCTTGATCATCTTTAAAGAGGGGGTATGGATGTATTTATAGGATGAGTGGATGGATGTAGGGGGATAGGAAAGCATTTAATAAAGGTAGGTGGTAGGTAAAATTCTTAAATAAAGGCAAAGGGAGATGAAAATATTAAATTAAGGTGGGTGTGTAGACACCTAAATTCGATATCTCTACCCTATATCGCCCGTGTGCACATATTCATTTATTTAATCCCCCTTAATTTATTAAAATTCCCCTCATTTATCCCATCTCTATTGGATGTAATTAATATCTTGTCCCTTGCCCTAATGGACTTTCGATTTCCCATTCCTATGGCTTTTTCTAACCTATCTTTATTGTTAACTCACCTACATGTCATCCCTAAACATCCTCTCGACCACCTAATGCTTTAAAGCACTTGCACAATCTTTAAGAAAACTGAAATCATGCCAAAATTAGAAAAGCTATCCCGTTGGGGAAAACTTTCCCTATGGTCGACACAAATGACCCAACCCAATCACCATTGATCCTATAAAGCTAAGTGATTTCTTTCCATTCTTCATTACGTGTCGTATGCAAATGCTCAAACTTTCTTGTGAGATGTGAACTCCATCCCACACTTGTGCATTCGAAGCAATTATAGACCTCTCGGATCTCTTTGGAACATGTTTGCATCCCTCACGATCATCCCTCGTGAGCGTGTCGTTATATTTGAATTGCTTTATTTCAATATTATTTTTTTATCATTTCTTTATTGGTATTTAACCTTTTACATGAGAAAATAATCCACAAAAATGCTTGTAGCTTTGTCATCAACCTCCTTTTTCAGATCCATACTTACAGGTTTCTCTTTTGGCTTGCCTTTCCTCGGCTTTATCCAACTCTATCATAGCCGCCGTAAATCGACCACGACATGTTGCCATCGACTCGGCCTTATACGTAACTTTTGATTTCTATTCCAGAACCTTCTCCCCCTCTCGCATGAGTTTTGTGTTTGCCCCAACTTGTCACAAATTTCTTATAATCCCTCTATGGCATTAAAATTATCTTGTCTGCACTGAGTCGCCGTCGACAGTAGGGTCTGGATTCCCAACTTACCTTTATCAACCTTCACTTTCTATCACCTTCTGGTTTATTTCCTCATATTCCCTCTGCAGTTGATCCCATCATTCACCAATTTCTGTTGTATTCAGATTACATCCAGATCTTGTAGGATCTGCATATTTCACTTATTTTTTTGAGATCTACCTTACGGGTCGTCATCGACTTGCCCATGTACAAATGATTTGGGTCATCACCGACCCAAACAGGTACATTTAATTTTCATTTATTTTGATTAGATCAATACTTAAATCAATCAATAATGCTTTCATATTTTGTAATTCTTTCATTTTATGCATATTTTCAGTTTATCTTTACTTTATATCAATTTTTTTAACAATGGGGGTTGACATCCACCAAGGAAGTTAACGCTTCTCTGGGTCCACTTTGTCGAGCAACCCCCGCACAAACCATCTAATCATTTTCTTCCAGTGATTTGTAGGTTCTATCATATTTGCAGCAGAGATCCATCATCATCTTTCACTGTATCACATCACGCATCTGAGGTAACTTAAACCCTCCATCATTTCTAAGTTTGCTAGTTTCTTGATAGGCTAGTGCATCAATTTCATTAAGAACGAGAAACTTGGTAAACATGGTGAGAACCTAGGGATGAATGAAAGGTGGTTGAGAGGAAGGAAAATATTAAATAAAGGCCAAGTGGAGATGAAATTATTAAATGACGGCCTAGGGAGGATAATATGGAGCATATAGGGAGGATAAATGGTAGGAAAATATTAAATGAGGGTCTAGAGATAAAATGGTGATTATAAAGAGGATAAATGATTGAAAATATTAAATGGGGGGTCTAGGGATAATAAATGGGATGTTCTTAAGATAATAAATATGATTAGGGAATAAATAATGGTGATTAAAGATAATCAAGAAAATTATTTAGGAGAATAAAATAATGAGATGAGGAAAGAGTATATTATAATAATCTCTATTTAATTTTTGTAATTTATAATTTTTTCATTACTTTTATTTGCTTATGAATCTCTTTATACTTTAAAAATTGTTTATCAATAACTCTTTATAAGAGAGGAAAGTCTCTAGCAATCAATAACATAGTGAAGTCTCATTATAATTGAGAATTAGTGTAGCAGAACAAGAGAAAAGAATCAAATAATCGATAAGAGAGTGAAGTCTCATTTATACTTAAAAATAGAATAGCAATAGATATTGCTAATGATACCATTACACTTTAATCATATGTTAACCAACACTTAAAATATAAACAATATGATCACTATGTGCAATTGAAATTATTAAAAGCAATGTAAATCACAGTCATTTTTCCTAAAATAATAAACAATGCAAAAATTTGAATCCACTTATCCACTTATTTGTTATGTAAACATTGTCATTTTTATTTGTTATGTAAACATTGTTATTTTCTCTATTTTTCATTGTCATTATTGTAAATTTATTTATTTTTATCCACTTATTTGTTATGTAAATATTGTCATTTTGCTCTATATCTCATTGCCATTATTGTAAATTAAATTTTTTCTTATGTATATGCTTGATATTTCCTTTGTTTTTCATTGTCGTTATTGTAAATTTATTTATTTGTTACTTGCTCTTTATTTCATTGTGCATCGAACTCACGAATTATTTATTTTAAAACCCTATTATTTTTTCTATATTGTCATTATCGGAGTATATCTCGCATTATTTTTTTAACTTTTATTTAACACGCTTAATGATTTAATATAAATTGAATTAAATCTAATTTTAGAGTAACTACTATAAATGATGATATACAAATTCTAAAATATAGTAAAGATGTGAGAAAACAAACATGTGTAATATGAAACCCTAAGCAAGAGGAGGAGATAGAGTGACTTACCTGGTTTCCAAGCAATCTGGAAGTGATTTGGGTAGGTGAAATACTAAAACAAGCGTAGATAGCATTGTTAATGCTCACTAGAAACTTTGGGAGTTAGAAGCGACATAAGATAGTGGTGCATGTTGGAGGGCAAGAGCGTTAGGGTGCTTAGCTTGCTGGATCTGGGCATTGGTGGCCACGTAAATGCTCAGGATTTGATTTCTTTTATGTCGCATGATGGTTTGATGTTGATTCATATTTGTCACTTGATATTCGCTCCTTGATCACCAAAGGTATCTGTAACTTAAAAAATAAGATGTCTAAATACACATGTCCACAAGCCACATCAAATCTAATAAAAAAGATGCAAAATGTGGAGTCGAGGACCTCGACCTCAAGATCAATCGAAGAGTGAAATCACCACCGAGTGTTGCACTACATCTCATACCCCATGTAGTTATGTGTGAAAGTGTGTGTAATGATGACCTTGTGCAAATTTCACTAAGATAACGAGCTAGATATAGAATAATCTAGATGCAAATGTGTGAGATGGAATAGAATAAACTTCCCCTTTTGTGATGTGTATGCACAATTGATCGTCCCTTGTCCCTTTAGTGAGTGTTCAGAAGGATGCCTTTTATGATCTTGTGCCTTTTGGATGCAATCTTAGGTGATAGTAAGTAATGATAATGTTTAGTCCCTTATTTTGAAAACAAAACTATGTATTTATATGATTCTCTCATTCAAAATTTGTAATTAACAACTAGAAGGTCAACCCATAAGTGAAAAAGATTCCCAAAAGATAAAAGAGACCCAAAAAGAGTGAGTAAAGGTGAAAGAGGGTCGGGCGCCCAAGAGGGATATGAGTACACAAGTGGTATTATCCTAACTGGGCACTAGTGATTGTAGCCATAAAAGATAAATAAGTCAAGTTTCGACTGGGTTGTAGGATGTGTAAGACCTAAGAGAAAGCAAGAGATAAAGAAAAGAGGCCAAAGATAGTTATCAACCAATAGTTTTCTTACTTAGGAATCATGTAAATGTTAACATGCTTTTAAGACCTAGAAATGTACCAAAGTGCATAGATTTTGTGTTTATAGTTAAATATATTGCATTTATTGATATTATGTGTTTGAGATAATATTTGCACAAGGTAAGGATTGTCATTTATGGAAGGACTACCCCATTTAGAGTACACCTCGTATGTAAGACTTGTTTTGTAGTTGAACTTAAGCAATGCAATCTAAAAGCGAGTTTAATTTCATATTGATTTATCTATGTTACGTGTATAATTTATTTGGTTTTGAGTTGTTTGCCTCTACTATGAATAATAAAAATGTCTACATATAAAATAAACCTGTTATTTCTTCAATTAATCTCTAAACAATCTTGGGTGGGAGGGTGTTTCTTTAGAAGCATTATACTTACATTTTGTTGTAATTATATTAGAATTATTTGCTTTTCAGTAAATGGGTAAATCTTTGCATGTCGGATGTAGTATTATCATGTGTTGGTATGTAGAATATGCGGTTTTCCTATGTTAATGCTCAATTATAAAAACATTCCTTCATTATTCACCATATTGTTCTTCTACATGTTCACTCCTTTTGAATTTCTTTCTTCAACTCGGTATTTATAACTATATTTATATAAAAATGTAATTTAAAACTTTAAATTTATTTTTAAAAACGTAAAGGTTTTATTAGATTTGCAGTCAGATATCCATCATCATCGGCTTTGTATCGAGATCACGTATCCGAGGTAACTTAAACCCTCCATCATTTATAAGTTTACTAGTTTCTTCAGTAGTTAGTGCATCAACTTCATTAAGAATGAGAAACTTGGTAAACATTCGTGATGACATGCACTGGTGGGACCACCCTTTTAGTGATCTATTTCTTTTTGTCTATATTTTGATTTTTTTGTCTTCCACTAACACCGCATCGTGAGGCTTCGTTTTATTACTTGCTCATGCTTGGGTTCATGACACTGGATTGCTCATTGCTCAAGAGTGTAGATAAATAGGAAAGCGTTATCCAGGTATTCCTTGCTTTTTCCCTATTTTCTCCTTTTTGCATTGTAATTTTCCGTTCTTGTTTGTGTCCTCATCAAATATCACACTTCATTTGGGTTTAAAAAGAACATTCTTTTTGCATCATGTTTTCTCATATAGTTTAAGTAGGGGTTTAACTTACTTTTCATCACATCTTATCACACGTGACCTAAAACTAACTAATCAAAACATTTCTTTTCCTAGTAGATTGATTGGGATTTGATCACCCAACAGGAAACCACCTCAGACTTTCCTAGCCATAACAAACCTAAAACCAAACATAGTTTTCCTTCTCCTAGGCACTTGTTATCCATCCCCTTTTCTTTTCACACTTTCTTAAATAAATTAAGAACATAAAAATAATCTTCTGCTTGAATTTCTTAGGTAAAACTTATTTCATGCCTGTAGTTACTCGTTTAGTAGCCAAAAGAATGGAATAAAACTTGGCTTCAAACAATTCCTTATCTCAACAAATGTTCACCACAATAGTTACCTCATCCGTGCCCTTGATTACTTCTTTCATGGGCACTCAACCCCTCATCGATGTCTCTCACCCAAAACCCCTTATTCACACTACAACTTTAGGTGAGACTAACCCATTCTTACACCATCAATCTATCCCGTCTAGGCCAACTACCCCACCATCCATTCGATTAGAGTCTTTTGGACCTCCTAAGGTCCCTCTTGGTGATACCATGTTCCAAGAGCTTATGGATGCCAATCTAATGGCACTCCAAGACTATCTCCTTAGGAGATCAACTCAAATTCCCTTAGATGGTCCGCCACTCCAGCAACTTTATCCTTATCAAACCAATCCCCAAACTACCCAATTTGTAGTAAATGAGCTTTACAACCCATCTTGCTTCCTCTTCCACCAATCCCTCATCTCATCAAACTACCCAAATAGTCATGCCTATTCCTCATAATCTCCCGCCAATCAACATGACAATCAACACTACTCTTCCCCTCACCTCTTCGATCACTATTGCCACTAGTGTCCCTAACCAATATGCCCAAACATCATATCCCCTATCCAGACAATATGACCTTCTCACATCTAACATGCCTGTCAATACTTCCCAACCCCCTTTCACGGGTGCTTTACATTATTTAGTATCTAACCCTTTTCAACAATAGTTTTAACCCATTCATACCCAAATTCGCACTCAGCACTTTCCGCAATAACCTACCCAATCCCAAAAATCCTATCATGTTCCCATCTCCTCAACATTCACCCAAATTTTCTAACTTTTTCTTCCTCCTCAAATATGGGGAAAAACCCATATTTATAGCTTAATGGTGAGGTTAGACTGCAGGTTAAAAGATACTCAGGGGTTGAGTAAAGTAACTCCGAGTTAAGAGACATGATGTGATCAATGAGGCTCACAATTTGACTTAAAGTAAAGAAAAGGATAAGGATGTGATAAGAGGTGGGGATATTAGGTGAAATAATGTATTCTCTTTTTGAATGATTAAGAGTGGGATGTCGGATGGGTGCATTATTGCCCATGTTTTGAATAATTTGTGAGAGATGGGGATAATGCCCAAAAATCTGAATTATCAAATGGGTCCACATGGAGCTCATTTGGTAATTAATTAAATAAGGTGAATAAATGGATGGGATTTTATTTAAATTTAAGAAAAGAGAAAGGTGAGAGGGGAAGTTATATGAATGTGAGATGACGGAGGGGCGCTATACCAAAAATTGGTATCTACATTTCCCCTTTTTGTTGAGTGGTTTGCGATAGCAAGCCATGAGACAAAAAAAAAGGGTTAGATGAAATATGTGTCCGAGGATGGATGAAGACATGACCAAAGGCAAGATGCCCTGGAAAAAAAAAAGATCACAATACGGTGAAAAAAAGTATGGAGGTGACTCCAATATCACATCGGTAGATGAAAATTATGGTCTCAACAGAGATAGACAACAATGTTCTACAGACTAGTGAGTGGGTGAAGACCACTGCATTATGGATGTAAACCATGATGACCAATGGGTCATAGGAAAACATCGAAATATGTGCAACTAAATGTGAAAGATATGCGCAATCCTTTGTCTGCGAGGAATCGTGCAAAAAAATCATGCGTGCAAAAAAAGATGAGGATGAAGATAATGATGCCCCAGCACAGGGTGCGAGAAAGACAAAAATTGAGTTATATGCACCGACAAGTACGAGGATGAAAAGATGCCCCAAGATAGGGCACGAAGATGACATAACGAGAAATGGATGTGTAAATAATCATAAATGTGCACATGATGAGCAGATAGGATAGAAAGGTGAGATAAAATGCCCTAAAGGTGTGATAAATATGATGGTAATCATGTTTCATAGGAAAGATGCATAAGTGTTAGCAAATTAGAAGATAAAAGCAATCCTACTTGTTCGGTAAGTAGGATAAGAAGTCAAGATACTTTTGCGATAAAGCAACAATAGAGAAAATATTCATGGAAGAGTACAAGATCAGATAGGTTTCATCTGTTATGGTATCCTCCAAAACAAAAATGTTCCAGGAAGATGGGATGAAAGATGTAGATGATAGATGATAGAGATAAGAGAAAGCGGACATGGTTGGGGTAGAAAGGACATGGTGGAGGAGAGGGATCAAATAGTAGAGAAGGATGATAAGAGAGGTGAGAAGATAGATGAAAGCAAAAAGAGAGAGAATGATAGTTAATAAGAAGGTAGTGGGAAAAGATAAGGGGGAAATAAATAGGTAAGGCACGAGGGACCTGGAGAAAAAGAAAATAGAGAAAGAGAGTAGGAGAAGAAGGGAGGGAGGAAGTCTAAACAAGAAGAAGATGAGATGAGAAGGGAAAAGAGATTAGAAGGGAAGGTGAATGTATAGAGATATATCATAGTAAAGAAGCAGTAGAGATAATAAAGAGGAGAAATGGTGGAAGAAAGAAATGATGAAGGAAAAAGAAGAAGAAAAGAAAATGACAGAAGAAAGGATGAAAGGGAGATGGAGATAAAAAACAATGGGAGAGAAAGAATGGATCATGAAAGAGATGACAGAGCTGAGAAAGAGAAGATGTGAAGAATATGAGAGAAGGATGATTGGAGAGATGAATATGAATAGTAGGATGGAAAGATGAAGGAGATGAAGAAGATGAAGAAGTTAAAGAAGATGGGGAAGAAGTAGAATAGAAAAGAGAAAGAAAGGAACTATGAGGAGCTAGGAAGATAGGGGTGGTAGAGAAAGAAGTTCAGTAATGGGGAAATGGAAATAGGAGGGAAAGAAGAGATGATAGAGCCGAAACAGAAGGGAATGGAATCCCCGTGTTAGGGGTAAGACCCAAGTAAAGAATATGAAACAAAACACATGGAAATGCATGTGGATGGTGGGATGATTAAAAAGATGGGACAACACTGGTGAGTCAGGTTATCAATGGAGAAGTAGGATGAAAGTGTAAGGAGAAGAGGAGATGAAGATGATATAAATGAAATGAAAGAAAACTAGGGGTAGAAAGGAGGAGAGGACAACAGAGAAAATGATGCAAAGGTAGTATGTGATGAAGATAGTAGAGATATTGAAGAAGGCGAAGGGAAGATGGAAAGGCAATACCAAGCGGAGGGATGTTAGGAGAAATCCTCGATAATGATCAGAGGGCACAAAAGGAAAAAGGAAGGAAGAGAAAATGGAGGAGGTAAAAAGGAGTGAACCGGTATGAGTAGAATGGGGATAAATGAATTTTAGGAGAAGTCCACCGATAATTCTTAGCGCGAGAATGGAAGATGATGATGACATAATGTTAGATGAACAATGATAATGACGAGTAAATATGGTGGTAGATATAGGGAAGTATTCTAGAAAATGGACTGGAAAGAGTAAAGAAAGGAGGGATAACGATGTGTAGGAAGATGAAGGTGAGGAGAGAATGTAATGGATGAGGATGTGGATGAAGATGAAAGAAGTAAAGGTGAAGGAACGAGACATAGTAAGAAATGGTATGAAGTGGTTAAGTCAGATTTCTGAATGAGGGATGATGGAGATGATATTTGAGGAAGTTTGAGATATTTTGTATGAGGAAAAAGAGAAGGGAAGAGGATGTGTTTATGGGGAATGAAGAGAAAATACGGATGGTGGGAATATGAAGTAAAGAGGAAAGGAAAGAAGATAGATCATTCTTAAGAGAGACTCTTAAGTAAGATCGCCATGCCGTAGGAATGGTTAAGTAGGATCGCCAAACCAAAGAAGAAGAAGAATGATGAAAGTACTAAGTGGTGTATACCAAAACGAAATAGGAAATGAAAGGAGGTGATAACAAGGAAACAAAGGAGTGTGACATGAGTGGATGGAGGAATGTATGCGGTGTAGGATGGAGAGTGTAAGGGGAATTCTTAATTAGGATGCCTATGTTGTGCGAGTGATGATGTCAGAGCGTTAAGTAGAAGTTATGGAGTAGGAAGATGTTTCTAGTGTTGAATGGAATAGAAAATAATGAAGGAGTTTCTATAGTGGTAGGATCTTAAGAAAGAGATGCATTGTGATTAAGAAGCCTGCATGGAATGGGTGGTTAAGTAGGATTGTCAAGCTAAAAGAAGAATGAAAGGGAAATGGAATGATAAAATAGATGGTAGTAAAAGGATATTAAGAGAAAAACACAAAAATAATGGCCGGGTGGAGGACATGTGAAGTATTGAACAAACAACGGAGAAGGACGAAGTGGGTGAGAAGAGATTAGTAGAGAATGAGATGAGGCAGATTTTAGGAGAAAATTGGGTTGACAAAGGGGACTAGGAGGAAGGAATGGTCAACAGACATGATCATGAATGAGACCTTGTCCAGAATGACAGGTCTACCTCGAGTAGGGTTTTTGTGTTGCATGGGGAGTTACGCAGATGTGCCAAGCTAGGGATGAAAGGTCTGTGATGATGAAGAAGATGATGTCAGTGTTAGATGACAAAAAAAATAAGAGCGATGGAAAAGAAAATTGGTGGATGATTGTAGAGAAGAGAAGGATGATGCGAGAGAATGGATGGAGAAAGATAACATTGGTCATGGTGGAGGATGAGAAGTTCGGATAATGAATGCTACTTGAGAGATAATCTCAAGTAGAATTCACAAACTGCAACAGAGATCAAGTAGAATTCCCAAACTGAATAGTGTATTAAAGAGAGTGTGTAGAAACAGTAACAAATTTCATAGATTTATGGATGATATTGATAGGGGACATCCTTAAGAGTAAAAAAATATAGATGCAGATTTAATGATATAAAATTTGATTTAAAAACACAATTGTAATAAAAGATGATTTTGATGAGATGGGTGTCACATAACCATAACAAGGGCCATGTAAGAAAATTATGCTTTTAACTAGATAAGAGGTAAACAAGAAAAAGATATTACTCAAAGCATTGCACTTACAACCAATAACGGTGTTAGTACATAACTAATGAGATTTGATTATACCAAAAGACCAAGAGGGAGATATGGATGAAAGATTCTCATAATCTTAATATCGACATGATGAGGGATTTGAGATGTAACTGTATGCGGGAAGAAGGTTCTCCAAAGATGGTGTTCCTTAAGTCTATGCCCCAGCTCTAGGAAAGGGAAAGAACAATAATAGAAGAAAGTTGATCAATGCGGGAAGCTTTCCGAATGTCATAACAAAAGAGTAGCCATCCTTCGAGGGTATGGTCTACTATATATACAACATAGATGGTGAGAATGATAGCCATCCTTCGAGGGTATGGTCTACTATATATACAACATAGATGGCGAGAATGATAGCCATCCTTCGAGGGATCAGTCTATTTATTTTTTATTATTTATTTTAATTCACATGTTTTTCTTTTTATTCTGCATTTCTTGTTTTGTATGCACAATTGTCCTTCGAGGGATCAATCTATTTTTGGATAACTTTTGACTTCTTTTTGCATGCATGGATGTTAGCTTTACATGGGGGAGAGCTGGGGATAGCGAAGTAAACCACTTAGGAGGGGATAATGACGGTATAAGAGACACCCCGATACCCTTTACATGGCTGTCATAGGAGAATGAGAGGGTGATGGATGTAATGATTACGGGGCTCTCACCGAATGGGAGAACTTATCCATATTGAATATGCTATAAGTAGAGCCATGGTACTTATATTCAAGGTCATATCAAAGTAGTGACGGTAGACCACATAATTCATATCATTACCATGATAGATGGAAGTGGATAATGGTGGAGACATGGTCTAAAGATAGGATTATGCTCATAAGTGTGTGTACTAACAATAGAATGGATGTAAGTGCAATGTGTTAAGGGGTTCAATCTCTAGTTTACCATCAAGAGAAGTTAAGCGATAAGCCCCAGACCCATACTTATGTGTGATAATATATGGTCTGATCTAGTTGGGAGAAAATTTTCCCGTTGGCTCCTTGATTAACACTACGTCTGAGATAAGATAATAATTTTGGGAGGATGAGTGAAGGTAGAACTATGCGCTACCTTTTCAGAAAGCAAAATATGCGTCCTTAATGAGACGAATAGATGGTGCTCCGATGGAGGGGCAATTATGACCACAATGGTGGCTTTTGAATAAGATGGAATGGATTAAATAGAACATCGCGAGATAGATGAGATGGAATCTATGCATTGCTTTTAAAAATGAATAAACAAGAGAAATATATGCATCCCATTGAGACGAAACATGGCCACTAGGGTGGACTTTGGTGAAAAATGTGGTCCTTATTAGAAGGACAAACATGGCCTCAAAGGAGGACTTTGATGACACAATCATGGCCACAAAGGTGGACTTCAATGAAAAAGATAAATATAGTCTCTTAACGAAGAAACAAACATGGCCACCATAGTGGGCTTAAGATGAAAATAAATGGTCCCTTAAGGGATAGACACATATGGCCACAAAAGTGGGCTTCAAATGAGATGAAGATTTGGATGGGGTTAGTTTAGATTGGATGTATTTGGATGAGGTAAATAAAACAATGTCAAGGATTAAAGTCTCCTAGCGTGAAAGGAGCGTTGTTATTGTATGAAAATTAGATGTGGATGATTAGCTAGATGCGTTGGGGATTATAAGAAAATAATGTTGATGAATAAGGGAGGACCTTCTGTATGAGTAATAACATGTGAAGGAGAGATGTTAATGAAGGATGGAGGAGAATACTTAGAGACTTGATAGATGTGGAATTAGTTGTGGATAAAATGGTAGAGGGACAATCCTCAAAAAGGTCTTCTCTTTCAATGAGATCATGGATGATAGTTTGAAGAGCCTTACAACACTCAGTGTTATGACCCAGTACGATGGTAGGCACAACTGAGGTGGGGATTAAACCATGACGACCTCTTACTATGTGGGTTAAATTCCTTAACAGGTGGAAGCGTAATGGCAGAAATTTGTAATAAGTGTTGAAGGGTTTCTACATACGATTCAATTGATACATTAGTATATGTATTTTCTGGGAATCCTTTAATGTAGATCTTGATGAAATTGCTTGGGGTGTGGTTGTATGAGTTGTCTTGGAGGATTGCTTCATGTCATTCCACAATTTTGATTTGAATCTCGAGGGATGTTGGATGTTTTTGATTTGGTTTGGTTGAGTGATTGTGATGCCTTAGATGGAGATTGATGTTGCCCCAAAACAGATGATGTATATTTGGTATTCATTGGTGAAATGTCTATCTTCTTTTGGGGACACACAAGAGATCGTTGTGGAATTGTACCAAGGATCTTAGATTTGGATGGCAAAGGAGCATTCTTGGAAGGGATGATATTGATTTTAGTCGAAGGATCTAAAGGTTGTGTTGTAGTTGATATGGGTGACAATCTTAGTGTTTTCATGGTGATGTCTGACGAAGGTTGGTTTGTTGTGGAGGCATCAATAGATGAGATGAGAGGGTTATTTGAAGTTGTTGTAAGTTGAGGTTTTGTCAAGATTCGGAAATGATGTGGAAGAAGAGGATGATGTATTTGACATGATTAGAAGGGTGGAAAGAGGAACTGAGAGAGAATCAATAGATGGTATGATAGGTAAAGAGGGAATATATGTGGATGGGGGAGTGTTAGGAAACTTGATGGATGAGGATGTAGAAAGATGAGTTATATTCGTTGTTGATGGGGAAGTATGTTCCCCCTGAGTGAGGAAATCATCTTCCTGAATGACATGGACGATGGTCTGAAAGGCCTACACTACTCAATGTCATGGCCCAAAACACAATGATAGGTGCAAATGCAATTGGGATTGAACCATGGAGGTTTACTGCTATAAGGATCCCGATGTCTAATGGGAGGAAGCATGATCGTAGAAGTTTGAATTAGATGTTGAAGGATGTCTGCGTAGGATCCAATCAAGGTGTCAAAAATAAGGTAACTCTTATGAGTTTTAAGATGATGTTTTGGCTTGGATTTAGACGTGGAAATCTAGGATGTCGATGTATAAACCAATATAGATGTTGAGGATGGGGATGGATTGCATTGCGGTTTTAATGTTTTAGTGTTAGTTGATGATTCAGGGTCACGTGAAATGGATTGAGGAGGTACTTGAATAACTTTGATGGAGAATGAAGGATCCTCTTTAAAATATTCTTCACTTGGAGGTGACATGGTTGTGGAAGTGTGTGAAGAATGAGGGGACATTTGCATTTGAATAGATGAGGTCAACAATGCAGATGTTGAAGTGGAGGGAATAGACTGGTTTGGTTTGGGAAAGATGCATCCTTCCTTAATGAAGTCATGAACAATGGCTTGAAATGCTCTGCAATGTCCGATATCATGTCCAGGGGTATGATGATATGTGCAAACAAGGCTGGAATTAAACCATGGTGGCTTCTTACTACTGGGGTCAAAGGCCCTAATAGGCGGAAGTGTGATTATAGAAATTTGTAACAAATGTCGGAAGACCTCCATATATGATTCAACTGAAACATTCGAGAGGTGTTGTGTCTATGTAGAATCTCTTGGATTTTGGAGGAGTGGATGTTTGAGATAATTTAGATGTTGAGGAAAAAGTTTGAGTATGTTCATGTCTTGATGGCTGGAATCCAGTCATGATTTTCATAGTGTTGGATGATTTTAGTTGAAGGGATTTGGGGTTGGATTGTTTAGAAGGAATATTATTTTCTTGTATAAGGGAATTTTGAGGAAATATTTGAGAGGTTTTGTCCTTGGGAGGAACGACAATAATTTCTACCGGAGTATCCAGTGGTGGTATTGATAAAGGCATAGAAGGAATATTTATTCGTTGGAATCTAAGGAAGGTGGAAATTGATTTGGTTGTGCTGATGAGGTAGAAATATTATTTGCAATTGAATCCATTTGAAGTTATTTCGAAGGTTCTTCAAATGATGTAGGAAGGGAGGACAATGTGGGTGTGGTCTCAATGACTAATGTAGTAAGTCCCGGAACTGGGATTGGGTCTATGGTTGGCATTATGGGTAAAGATGGAATAGATGTAGATGATGTAGTGTATGAGGTATATTCAGAGGTGGAATCAACGGTGGATGTGGGAAGAGGTGCTGAGGTGAATGTAGATAGGACCGAGGTTAGTGTGGGGGTGAGGGTTAATGGATTAAAGAAAGGGGAGCTTCTAGTGAGGTAGGTACGGTGATTGATGAAGAAGGTATATCTGTGGATGGAACTGAATTTATACCCGCAGTATGTATAGTATTTATGGTGTGGGCATTGGGAACTTGCGATGTAGAAGTAGTGGTGGTTTGACTTATGTGGGTGTATGGTTTGGAAATGGTTGTTTAAAAATATCTAGTGGTTGATTAGGTGAGGCATTTGGATTATCTACTTGAAGATCTCCCTGATTGATGAGTCTTTGGACTGAATCCTTGAAAGTCGACATCTCTCTATGTCATGTCCTTGGACTTGATGGTATTTGCAATAGTGATCCTCATGATACCACACAGGTCGTGGTCTAGATTCATTAATAGGTTGGATAGGCGGTAGTGTGATCAAGTGTGTTGTTATTAATTTGTCAAAGATGGTGCTGTATGATTCTCCTAAGGGAGTATAGGCGGGCATTGGTCATGGGAATTGTTGTTGGGCTATTGTAGTAGATGTCGGTGTAGGAGATGATTTGACAATGACAATGTTGGCAGTTGTTTTTGACTTATCATTTGATGTGGATGGTCTGACAAATTCTATTTTGGGCTTATTTGTCTTTAATTTTAAATGCCCCTGTTCTATGGCACGTGTCTCAAGCTTGCGGGCCATGGTGAAGGCTTCTTCAAAAGTGCAAAATGATTGGATTTGCAAGGTCGATGAAATATGCTTAGCACAAGAGCACGTGAAGAGCTCGATGAGGTCAATTTGAGGAAGTGGAAAAGATAATTGGTTTATAATATTGTGCGCCATTGTGCGACGAAATGCACGATGGATTCATCTTCAAATTGGCGGATGGTATACAGATCGTTGATGGTTACCTTATGTTATGTTTGTGGAGCTTATTTGCATGTTAGAGTGTGGTACACCTTCTATGTGTTACACTTGGGTATTTTTACGACGGTCCCGCTTACCGGTGAGCGGGTCGGGGGTTCGGGGCGAAGTCCCAAGCAAATTCGTGGGTGGTTTATTAACCCATGGGTAATGGTAAACGTTATGGGTCATTTTGGGCCCATGGTTTTTCGGTACCATTGTTTTGATACCTACGATTTTTGCCCATGGTTTTGATACCCATGGTTTTGTATCAAACTCGCTTAAGCAATTGTCTATTTATATGATCTTATGCATATGATACATATCAAGCAAATGTATTGCATATGCGCTTTGAATTGAGTGTGAATTAAATAGAGTTTGTTGAGTATAGCTCCAAACGGATCAGGTATTGTATTGAGAGAGTGGAGGCTTGTAATAAAATATGAGCAAGTGATTCTTGGTGGACATAGCCCAAATTGGGTGAACCACGTTAAATCTTGTCTCTCTACATGTTGTGTTATTTATTACGCACTTTTATTTGAGATCGTAATATTTTTTTGCATATTAGTTTCTATTATTACGATTCTGTAAGGGATTATTCCGCATATTTTATCTCTTATTCCCTAATAATTGGTATCGAGCCCGATTTGGTTTCTTTGAAGTGTTGAATCGTAGGGAAAGTTTTAGCTTGAGTGGGAGCTATGGCAGATGATGGAAGATCTAGGGTTGATAAATTCAACGGGTAGAATTTCAGTCTTTAGAAAATGCAAATGGAAGATTACCTTTATCAGAAGGATATTTATACTCACTGTATCGAGAAGGTGAACAAACCCTCGAGTATGACAGATGTGGAATGGGATTTGTTGGATCGGAAGGCACTTGGAACAATCTGGCTGTGTCTTGCATATTCGGTATTATTTAATGTTTCAAAGGAAAAGACTACAAAAGATCTAATGGATGCATTAGGGAAGTTGTATGAAAAACCCTCTGCCTCTAACAAGATATTTTTAATGAAAAACTTGTTTAATATGAAGATGTCTGAGAATAGTTTAGTAGTAGATCATTTAAATGATTTCAATACGGTTGTGAATATGCTAGCTTCGTTCTGATAGAATTTGATGAAGAAGTTAGGGCTTTATTAATTATGTGCTCTTTACGAAAGTTGTTGGTAATGGTGGTAAGCAACTCGGTTCCAACTAACTTTCGAAGTTGAAGTTTGAGGATGTTGTAGGGTGATTCTAAGCGAGGAAATGTGAAGAAAAAGTTAGAGGATTCTTCTACTTGTGGAATGCTTTACAATGGAAACTAGAGGGAGACAGAAGAATAGAGAAACCATGGAAAATCGAAAGATCGGCAAGGTCAAAATCCAAGAGCAAGATTGTATGTTGGGCTGTGGAAAGTCTAGGCATGCGAAGAAGAAGGCTGCATTGGGTGCTTGGGACAAGAAGAAACAATAGGAAGAAAACAAGGAGGCAAATGTGGCATCGGGTAATGTATGTCGGGATGCTTTGATTCTTTCTTTGCATAATATCACTGAATATTGGGTCTTAGATTTGTGGGATTCTTTTCATGCTACTCCACATAGGCATTATTTTGTTGATTATGTTGAGGATTTTGGGCATGTTTTTCTTAGTGATGATGAACCTTGCAGTATAGTTGGAAAAGGTTCTATTCAAGTTAAGATGCAGAATGGGAATACATGGCTCTTGAAGAATGTCGGACATGTGCCTACATTAAGGAGAAATTTGATATCGGTGAGGTAATTGGGAAGTGATGGTTGTCTTGTGATATTTGATTGACTCTTGGAAGGTTACTAAGGGTGCTCTTGTGGTGGCAAGAGGTAAGAAGGTTGGAACCTTGTATTTATCCACTGATAGTACTAATGATTGTAATCTTGTGGCTTCATATGTAGATACAACATTATGGCACTATAGGCTCGGTCATATGAGCCATAAGGGCATGGACATCATAAAGAAGAATTTACTGGATATACAGAAACAAGTTTGGATTTCTGTGAGAACTGCATATATGGGAAATAAAAGCGAGTAAGGTTTCTCAAGGTTGGACCTATGAAGAAACAAAGTAAGTTAGAGTTGGTTCATTTTGATGTGTGGGGCGGCTCGAGGTATGTATCATCTCTTTGGGGTTCAAGTTATTATGTTACTTTTATTGATGATGCAACAAGGAAAGTTTGGGTTTATGTATATTAGAAACAAATTAGATGTATTTGATACTTTTGTTAAATGGAAAGCCTTGGTAGAGAATGAAACAGGTCTTAAGTTAAAATGTCTCAGGTCAGATAATGGAGGGGAGTATTGTAGCAATGAATTTGATGATTATTGTTCTAAGAATGGAATCCATGCAGCAAAAGATGGTTAGGGAACCCTTGCGAGAATGAGGTGTCAGAAAGGATGAACAAAACAATAATGGAACATGCTAGGAGCATGAGGATACATGTAGGACTACCTCTTTATTTTTGGGCAGAAGCGGTGAGCACAGCTGTGTACTTAATAAATAGAGGACCCTCAAGTGCCTTGGATGGAGGCATACACGAGGAGGCTTGAATGCAGTAAGAAAGTTGATTACTCATTTCTTAGAGTCTTTGGATGCGAGGTGTTTGTTTATATTGACAAGGATGATAGGACCAAGCTAGAGGATAAATAAGAAAAATGCACTTTTATTGGTTATGGTGGTGATGACTTTGGATTTAAATGTTGGAGTATTAAAGACAAAAAAATCATTCGATCTAGGATGTGGTCTTTAATGAGAAAGTCAGTATAAGCAACGATTGTAGGAAAAGCAGAGAAGAATCCAAGAAAGAATATGCGGTGGTGGAGGATCTTCCAGATGGGAAAGTGACCCATGAATCGGTTCAGAACCTACTCAACAGAACCCCAAACTCCTACGGTGAAGAGGTCTTTAGGGTAAGAAAAGAACACGAATGTTTTTCTCCTTCTCTTTATTATTTATTACTCACTAATAGTGGAGAGCCGAGAGCTTTAATGAAGCAATGCGGGTAGATGCCAAGTAAGAAGTGGGAGAAAGCCATGGATGAGGAGCATAATTCTCTCATGGAGAACCAAACTTGGGATTTGGTGAAGTTAGGAAGGCAAAAGAGCATTGCGAGAACAAGTGGGTGTACGAGTTAAAAGATGAAGGAGGAAAGAAAAGATATAAGGCCGGTTGGTGGTGAGGGTTTGCACGAAACAAGGTATAGATTTTGATGAAATTTTTTCTCTTGTAGTAAAAATGACTTCTATCGAAGCTGTTCTTGGAATAGTGGCGTGAGGAAGAATTGCACTTAGAATAGTTAGATGTAAAGACTGCATTTCTCCATGGTGATTTGGAGGAGGAGCTATATATGTAGCAGCCATAAGGATATGAAGTCAAAGGTAAAGAGGAGATGGTGTGCTGGCGAAGAAGAGCTTGGATGGCTTGAAACAAGCTCCACGTCGATGGTATAAGAAGTTTGATAGCTTCGTGATGGAGCACGGTTATATTAGATGTCATTCGACCATTGCGTGTATATAAATAAATTTGAGGATGGAAGTTATATTATCCTGTGTTTGTATGTTGATGACATGTTGGTTGCAGGTAAAAACATGCAGGAAATAAAAGTACTCAAGAAACAGCTAAGTGAATCCTTTGATATGAAGGATTTGGGGGCAGCCAGACAAATCCTTGGTATGAGGATAACTCGGGATAGGAAGGAACGGAAGCTAACTTTATCTCAAGAAGAGTACATTAAGAAGGTATTGGATAGGTTTAACATGCAGGATGCTAAACCGGTTGGGACTCCTTTGGCAGGCCATTTTAAGTTATCAAAGGAGCAGTGTCCCAAGACATAGTAGGAAAGAAACCAGATGTCCAAGGTACCTTACTCATAAAGCGGTTAGCATTTTGATGTATCTTTATGGTGTGCACTAGGCCTGATATTACCCATGTAGTGGGAGCTGTGAGTAGATTTATGAGTGATCAGGTAAAGAGCATTGCAAGCAGTAAAGTGGATCCTTGATGATTTGAGAGGATCATGGGGATAGTTTTGTGCTCTGATGGATCGAGACACCACTTTACGTGGTTATGTAAATTCATACATGGCTGGAGATGTTGATAGTAGGAGGAACACGACAGGTTATATTTACACTATAGGTGGGACAACAATGAGCTGGATTTCACGACTACAGAAGCTGGTGGATTTATTAACTATGGAGGTGAGTATGTTGCTACCACGAGAGGCAAATAAAGAGATGATTTGGTTACAACAATTGCTTGAGGAGTTGGGGCATAAGTAGAAGGAATGTAAGCTACATAGTGATAGTCGAGTGCTATACACCTAGCTAAGAACTCGCTTTCCACTCCGAGGATGAAGCATATACTGGTTGAGATATCACTTCATCAGACAACTTTGGAAGAAGATAAGTTAAAGTTGGAGAAGATTCATAAATGATCGAGAATCTGCAGAGACATGATGACCAAGGTGGTCACGAGGATAAACTAAAGCTATGTTCAACTTTGGTTGGCCTTCGCGGATGACAGTGAAGGGTTGAGAAGCTTGCTCAGTGGAAATCAGTCTCCAAGAGGGAGATTGTTATGTTTATGGAGCTTATTTTCATGTTAGAGTGTGGTACACCTTCTATGTGTTACACTCGGGTATTTTTACGGTGGTCTCGCTCGCGGTGGCGGAGTCGGGGGTTTGGGGTGAAGCCGAAAAAATTTTCATGGGTGGTTTATTAACCCATGGGTAATGGGTAACCGTTATGGGCTGTTTTTGGGCCCATGGTTTTTCGATACCCATTGTTTTGATACCCACAGTTTTTTGCCCATGGTTTTGATACCCACGGTTTTTGCCCATGGTTTTGATACCCACGGTTTTGTATCAAACTGCTTAAGCAATTGCCTATTTATATGATCTTATGCATATGATACATATACAAGCAAATGTATTGCAGATGTGTTTTAAATTCGGGTGTGAATTTTGTAGAGTTTGTTGAGCATAGCTCCAAATCGGATCTAGGTATTGTATTGAGAGAGTGGAGGCTTGTAATAAAATTTGAGTAAGTGATTCTTGGTGGACGTAGCCCAAATTGGGTGAACCACGTTAAATCTTATCTCTACGTGTTATGTTATTTATTCGCACTTTTATTTGAGATCTGTAATATTTTTGCATATTAGTTTCTCTTTATTTGCGTTTCTCGTGTAAGGGATTATTCCGCATATTTTATCGCTTATTCCCTAACACCTTACATGCAATATTAATGGAGAAGTGCTTGAGAAATAATTGCGCAAGCTGGGAGAAAGACAATATGGAGTATTGGGAATATTATTATACCATTCTAGAGCGGGGCTTGCTTTAAAGACATGGGGAATGTATGGAGCATCAAATCTTGATCGTGCGCGATGAGATAACACGCATGTTTAAATGCTCGAAGATGTTGTTGAGGGTCCTCCTTGTTGTTAAATTTGGCAAACTTTGGCAATTCCCAGTGTGGAGGATATGGTTTCATGGGCATGGATGGATGAATGGGTTCATTACATATTTGTTCATAAGACAATGTGACTTTGGACCCTAACGTATGACCTCTAGGTTGGCTAACCGACCTATCAAGATTTGCATGGGATCATTAGGAAGTGCCTGTTGAGCAATGAAAGGTGGTGGTTGGACTTGCATATGCGTGGGTGTTTGAGGAACTTGGTATGGGTGAGTGTAAATTATGGGTTATGGTTGAGGTGGAGGTTGATAGAATGTGTGTTGATGGGAAATAGGGAAATGATATGATTGTTGAGATTGTGCAAGTTATTGAGGTAACTGTTGAGTGGGGATATGGGTATAGATGGGTTGATATACTAGAAGTGACACTCCATGTTGCAAAGGTATCGTTGGAGGAGGTTGAGAAATAATGGCATAGACTTGGGACGTAAAAGGAATTTACTATTCGAATAAGGGATTTGACACATGGGATGGTTGAATGAAGGTACCAGTGACCATCGGGGCTATCATAGTGATAGGGATGGCAGTCACGATAGTCGTGTTGATGTGAGGAAGATTGGGTGGAATGGGCATGGCTACCTGGGTGGTTTGGTGTGCCGATGGGTTGGTGGAGGATGATGCAAAATCATGTAAGGCCACAGACTGAGGAATTTTAGAACTAGTACTATAAGGATAGACTTGTTGAAGTGGTGGGCCATCAAAGGAAGGTGTATGTATCTTCTTAAGAGATAGTCTTGAAGGGCCACATGGTTGGTGTCAAGAATTTGTCTGAATTCTAGGTCCCCAAGAGGGAAGACGGAAGTACTAATAGGCTCACGATCGACGAGAGGGCGGAGTGGTAGGCTGGATGGGATGGATTGATCTAACATCAAAGTGTGACCGACTAGTACTGGGTAAGGTATATTGGTAAGAGAATGGGTATTTATGGGGGTCGTGGGGAGAGACATAAAGGATGAAACCACTAGGATGCTTATCGGCTGAGATGAAGCATTATGTGAAGTGGGGTTGTGTTCCATTTTCTTCATACTAGATCGAGTGCTTACTGGCATGAAAGTTGTTATTATATGAGCGAAACAAGTGAAGCACACAAGGATTTTTATTTTAATTTTTTTGTTTTGTATTGATTATGATTAAAAATAAAAATGGTTGCGAAGACCTAGAAGGAGGTGAACTATGTTTGGTTTCAAGTAAGGTATCTGGGAAATGTCTGAAATGGTTCTCTGTTGGGTGATCAAATCCCAATCAGTGAACCAAGTACAAAGAAAATTTTAGTGTGTAAATTAGTTTGTGAATTTCCAGGTAGTGTGTGATGATAGGTGTGATGCAAAAAGTTAAATCCCTACTTACACTATGTGAGCAGGTAGAATGCATGGGTTCATTTTACTCCAAATTCGAAAGATGGAATTCGATGTTGAAAATCACCAAAAAAATGACAGTACCTTGCAGAAAAGAGGAAATAGGGAAAATTGGAGAATACATGTATATCGCTTTTCCTTTTTATCTGACAACAAGTTGAGACAAACAAAGTGTATGTTGATAAGGATCGGTTTTGTAAGCGATCGCCAGTCAGCAGCCAAGGAACATCCAGGTACCCTTGAATTATACCATGCACAATTTTGATTGAGATCGGTGGATGAGATTTCAGGCGTGTTTACTTAGTGTAGTAATTTTCTTTGACGATGTTATTATATACCTACAGAAGTGAAGAAGACAATTAGTTGGCGTAACGAGACCAAATAAGCAAAACAATTTCTAAGTCGTGCCTCTTAGATGTTAACAACAAAGTCTATTGGCCAGAAAGAATAACAAATAATTATTCTAGTTAACAACTACAATAATCATAGAGAATATCTTAAAATAAATGTGCCACGTAGGAATTTTAATTAACAAAGCTTAATTAAACTAATAAATTAGCCTCATCGAACTAGCTTAGAAAATATAGTTAACAAGTCGTAACTAATAAACTCATAACAAAACAATTATTCTAATAGTTTAAGGAACAACATGGAGCTAATTAACCTAGTAAATAAAATGATTATCCTATGAACAATTACCCTAAGAATTTTAATTAATCAATTGTAGCCAATTAACTAGTAAATAGAACAATTATCTATGGAATTTAACGAACAAATCGTAAATATTTAACTACCAATAAACAATTATTCTAAATTATCTACCTATACAAATCTTAGCTAAATGACTAATAACTTAATAAATGGATGTGATTTATTAGAAAGATGGTGTTTGTGTTGAAAATCCAATAATGTATGGTGTGTAGTCAAGTTCTGTGGTATCCCCATAGGTCAGTGCACGTCAAAGGGAGATGCGAAAGGAAATGCACTCTGGATTGAGACGTGAGAGGTTAGAGGTAGTCGATGTGGGAGATGGATGGAATCTCGGAGTAAAGGAGTTGGATAGGCCGTGGAGAGGGAGTTGACTCATAGCTTGTGCACACGTTAAGAGGAAAGCACGGTTGGAATCCCACCCAAAAATTACGTCACAGATCCTTTGCCCTGGTTTTGCACACATGACTTCTCCATCTCATTCTTATTAATCCCGGGTTTTGAATCAAAGTGGGATGGACACATTTTTAGAAAAGTGTTGCTCTGTATTCATAGTGTTACGTGTCAATGTATGATTCAAAATTGTTATCAAAACATATTTTATTATCAATTTCTAGTGTTAGGTGTCAATATCTAATTTAAAATTTCTATGAAAAGATCTTTTACTATGAGAAAATTGTATATAAATAAATAAAGACACAGGCTATGCTAATATTTGCAGAAAGGCGTATGCGGTGAGGGACTATGTGGCAAGTGGAGAAGATGTGTCTTCGTTGGGATGAGGGGAGAGTTCGAAGGATTATAGACATGGGAAAGGGAGGCGGGAACTCGGGAGAAATCTCGGTTTGCGTGGGGACGGGGTGGATAGTGAGGTAAGTCGATGGGAGTGGCTGAGTGGAGGGGAGTCAGAATGGAGAGAGGAGGTGGATGGGTGGAATGGAGATCGAGTGGGAGGCAGGAAGGTGAAGGGGTCTGGGAGTGACGTGGTGAGGATGGGTTGTTAGGAGATGGAGAGTAGTATGGATGTTGGATATGAGGTGAAGGGTGCGTAGTAAGTTGAAGGATGTATGTGTTGAATGGAGGGAGTTATAAAGGTAGCACTTGGTGAGGAGGATAAGAGCAGAGCTCGGTGAGAAGAGCTGAATGGTGCGGTTGAGGGGTGAGAGTGGTTTTGAGAGTGGGTCGTGAAGAATTAGGAAAGGGAATGGATTGGTGAGGAGAGGAAGTAAGTGGCTCGGTGGAGTAAAGTTAAAAGGAGATGGGGTCGGGAAGAAGGAAATGGTAGTTGGGTAGAAAGTTGAATGGGGTATTAGGTAGGGTGGGGTAGTTTAGGATAATGAGGATTCTAATTTTTTTATATTTCTTTTTTATAATTTAATTTAATTTTTTAATTTTTGATTTTAATTGTTATTTAGTTATTTAATTAATATTAATAGTATTATCAACATTTGTAATTAAGAGCGATAAGAATAAAAGTTTACGCTTCTTATAAAAAAATCAATAATAGATCTTTTCAAACGATGTACCTTAATGGCGACATAAATGACTACTGTACGCACCACAACACATGGACAGAGATAGTACCAAAGATCCTGCAAGCGGGTGAGTCTACAAACAAAAACTGCATAACATATATCTAGATTGACGTGATGTCATACTTATAATAATATAAAATACAATAACTATTATACATACGACACCTATACAAAGTGAGCAAGCAAAAACATGACCAGAACTTGGATCTGGTCCCACCAGGTGTGCCAAATGTTGATCGAAGTTTCTGCTTCCTGTCTAGATGAGTGTATAAGAAATCAACAAACACAAAACAACGTCGAGTATACAAGGGCTTAGTACCTTGGAGATGGCGATGGATGATATGGGTGCAAAGTTGATGTCGAACTCCTTAGTGTGATCCCAACAATCTGTAGTTCACATACACTAGAGAAAGATTGATTAGAGATTTTATGCGGGGGCTGCCTGACAAAGCAGATCTGGGAAGCATTAACTCCCTCGGTGGCTATCAACCCCCATGTGATAAGAATAATGATAAAATAGAGTCCAAATAGATAACATGTAAGTTGATAAACAAAAGAACCTGAAAGATGCCGGTATGCAGATGGTGTTATTGATCAGATGCGTGTAACATGAATCTCACCACATGAACCAGATCACGAGTAGAGTACCATGGAAATTCCACATGTTATCACAAAGACAGAATAATAATGATATTATGATAAATGGCTAAAATTCCTCAACATTCACCCAAATTTTCTAACTTTTCTTCCTCCTCAAATATGGGGAAAAACCCATATTTATAGCTTAATGGTGAGGTTAGACTACAGGTTAAAAGATACTCGGGGTTGAGTGAAGTAACTCCGAGTTAAGAGACATGATGTGATGTGAGCAGGGCTCACAATTTGACTTAAAGTAAATAAAAGGATAAGGATGTGATAAGAGGTGGGGATATTAGGTGAAATAATGTATTCTCTTTTTGAATGATTAAGAGTGGGATGTCGAATGGGTGCATTATTGCCCATGTTTTGAATAATTTGTGAGAGATGGGGATAATGCCCAAAAATGTGAATTATCAAATGGGTCCACATGGATCTCATTTGGTAATTAATTAAATAAACAAGTACATAAGTTATAATAAGTATGAAAGAGAAGTAGATAATATCTCACACTTCCTCCCAAATACTTGTTTGCTCTATCTCAACACTCCTTTCTTCTACAAAACACAATTCCAGCACTAAGAACTTCTTGCTCACTTGCTTTCATGCTTTGATGATCCTATTCTCTTCTACAAACATGTATTTATAGCCTTTCTCATGTCTCTCGTGCACTGGAGAATGGGAAAGGTCATGGAGGAGAAGAGACATGACAACCTTTCAAATTTTGGGTTGTTTGTTTCATATTTTTATTTTCTATCGAAAGAGCTAGGATCGCCACCCAATGTAGACCGGCGGTCCCAGGACCGCCGCCACCTGGTTGGGGTGGTAGTTACTGTAACCACCCTCTCTGCATAGAGTGGCGGTCTATTACTAAAAAGATAGAACCTCCGTGTTTCATTTTTCCTTCTTCATGCTGATTGTTTTGATGAAGTAGATTCATTTTGGATCCCTATGGATCACACCTCCCCTACTTAGGAGGATTTTGGTCCCACAAAAGCTTAGTGGGGGAGTAGATGAGGAAATAATTCCCTCACTTGCTCCTTTGAGTACCACCGGGCCTGCCTTGGTGTCTTTCCTTTCAGTCCAATCTTCCAAGACTCTGCGGACCTCTCCTAGTCTCTCTGACCTTCTATTGCAACACTACATCCTCCTCTAATTCACCTCATGAGTCCAAGATGCAATCCTCAATGGAAGGTAGCAATTGTAGTCCTTCATCTTCATCTAGCATGGATGGCTCATATAGGTGTAAGTTCTCATAGTTTACTATAGAGTACATCCTCATAAATGGTGGCAAGTCAAGTCGAAAAGCATTTTCTCCAACTTGCTCCAATATGGTGAAGGGCCCATATCGTAGTGGCTTGAGTTTCCGTGCTTGACCTTGTAATCTCTCCTTGCTCAAGTAAAGCCAAACTCTATCTCCAACATGTAGCTTATGTTCTCTCCTATGTTGATTGTGCCTAGCTTTGTACTTGGCTTGAGATTTCTCTAGTTGTTCTTTGACTTTGAGATGGATTTTCGGATCCTCTCAATGAATTTGTTTTCTCTAGTCACCTTTGTGTCTTGTGTCTCCTCCTCATCTCTTGCCCAACTACTATGTCCAGCGAATTTGTAGGTAGATATCCCAAGCATGCTTCAAATGGTGACTTCATAGTGGATGTGTGTACTTCCCGGTTATAGGAATGTTGAATGTAGGCTAAGGACTCATCCCAAGTCCTTGGATATTTTTTATTATACCCTCTGATCAATTGTACCAAAGTCATGTTTACCACCTCTATTGTCCATTTATGTCTGTGGATGGAAAGTTGTGCTCCTCTGTAACCTGGTATCCATCTTGTCCCACAAAGTAGTCCAAAACTTCCCCAAGAACCTAGAATCCTTATCGAAACAATAGACTTTGGCAAACCAAAATGCACCCATACATTAGCAAAGAAAAGATCTGCTTTGCCTCATGTGCTTTTATTGTCTTTTTACATGCCATAAGAATACACATCTTATTGAATCTATCAACAACAACATATAGATAGTCATGGCCATGTTTAGACATAGGTAATCCTCCTACAAAATCCATAGAAATGTCCTCCCATGAGATGAGTAGGTATTGGAAAAGGCATATACAAACCCTCCTTCCTAGTCTTAGGCTTGTTAGTACAACAAAGTTTACATCCACGTATAAATTTTGATACTTCTTCTTGCATATTGGGCCAATACATGTACCTTTGCAAGTGGGCTAGGGTCTTACCAACACCGAAATGTCCCTACTACTTTTGAGGTATGTGCTTCCCTCATCAATATAATTCTTTCTTCTTTTGGCACAAAGCTTCCCCCATCGGTAGAGCAGCCCATCTTTGAGATAACAATCTTCAATCCTTGTCCTTTCAGCCCCTTGGGACTACAACTGCTGAAATGTCACCCCAAAGTCTTTGTCTTGGGCATATGCCTCTCTGTAAGCTTCCTTTGTGAAGGGCTCGATCTGAGAGATAGTGGCCAAATAGGAAAACTTTCTCCTGTGTGGGTGGCCTAGACAACATGTATGCCACCAAGTTTGTACTACCCTTCTTGTATTTGATCACCAGATGGGCTAAAGGAACCCCATCCATTTGTAGTGCCTTTTGTGTTGTAATTTAGACTGTGCTTGCAAATATTGGAGAGGTTTGTGGTCAGTGTGCACAATAGTTTCTTTACCCAAAAAATAATGCTTCCATTTTTAATTGCTGAACTAGTGCATACATTTCCTTATCATATATTGAATATCCTTTAACTGTTGAAGTGAAAGTTTCAGAATGATAACATACGGGTTTACCTCCTTGAAGCAACACTGCGCCCATGGCGTAATCATTGACATCTGTCTCTACTTCAAAAGGCTGCTGCAAATTAGGAAGAGAAAGTACTGGAGCATGACTAATCTTGTATTTCAATAACTCAAAGGATTTGTCTTGTTCCTTACCCAGTCAAAACCCTTACTCTTTGCGGCCATTGTGTGTAGAGGTGTTGTAATCGTGGAGAAACCCGGAATGAACTTCCGCATGTATTGTACTGCTCCCACAAAACTCCTAGTCTTTGTGGCTCCTGTTGGTGTTGGCCAATTGGTGATGGCTTCCACCTTCTTTGGATCCACTCGTAGCTCTCCTCCTCTAACCACGTGCCCAAGATAGACAAGTGATTGTTTGGAAAACTCACATTTCTTCATATTACAAACCAATTGTAGTTGTTTTCTCACTGAGAACTTACGGAGAAGACTTGTTGTAAATGGGTTAGATGTTCTTCCCATGTGGCACTAAAAATCATAATATCATCTAGATATACAATGACACATGAATCTATGAAATCCCACAATACATCATTCAGGATCTCATAAATGTAGCGGGTGCATTACATAACCCTTATAAAAGGAAGTACTAACCATTCATACATGCCTTCTTCAAAGTAAAACCTGTTTTGTTTTGAAAGCTAGTCTTCCATATATCCTCCTCCTTCATTCTAACTTGGTGATAATACAAACCTATTTTGTTTTGAAGGTAGACTTGAGATCCAACTTCTAACTTGGTGAAGAATTTGGCATGTTGAAGAATTTGGTCAAGCTGGAGAGATCTATCTGCGGGGAAGTGGATATCTGTTCTTTATGGTGATCTTGTTCAAAGCGTGTAGTCGATGCACATTCTCCAAGAACCATCCTTCTTTGGCACCATCACAATAGGTGAACCACATGGTGAGGTGCTCGGACGTATCACCCCTTGGTCTAGTAGTTCCTAGAGTTGTTTCTTTACTTCAGTACTCTCAAGCAAGGATTTCCTATACAACCCGATGTTGGTAGAGGGGACTCTGGCAATAGTTGAATCTCATGCTCTACTTCCGTTTTGGTGGTAACCCATTGGGAGCCTGAAAAACTTCTAAAAGGACTGAATAATACTATCCAAATCATGCTTTCCCTGGTTAGAAATCTCTGAAACTTCTACCCCATCTTGTTTATCCTTTAACAAAAGTAAACAAAACTGATTATGATTTTCCTAAATAAGTCATTTTGCTTGGTTAGCACTCACCATAGTAACCGTGTCTTACGTTGGTGTGCCGGATGTTGTAGTTGATCCCATCCTTGACCCATCTGTACCGGTTTTCCCTTCTCATAAATATAGCATCCCTGATATACAAGTAAGGACTCCCGAATACAACATCAAAAGCATCAAGTGGAATAACGTCAACTTCCAAAACATCAATATACTAGGAATTTATCCCAAACTTGACCTTACATCTTCTTGTTACCTGAATTTCAACACCCTTCTTCACCCAACCCAAAGGATAAGGGTGTGGATGCTCGTAAGTCTCAAGACCAAGCTTCTTTACAATTGCTTCAGAAATCAAGTTAGATTGAGAACCGGTATCAACCAAAGCATTTACCTTAGTTCTCTTGATCTGGATTTTGATCTGGAATAGTCTACTCATCTCCTCTTCTGGTTGTCCATGTTGGTGGCCGTGCATCCAAGCCTTTCATCTACATCAGAGTCATCTTTGATTTCCACCTCCCCTTCTATTCTTATAACTTTCATGGACTTCTTCGAGTCCTTGGTTGGTTCTTCGGATGCAACTCGGATGTAACTTCCAACATGTAGCGTCAGTATGACCATTAATATCATAGTTCTTGCAAAATTCTTGGGATCTTTACAAGTATTTAAAGTAGTGGCAGCTTGTTTACCTTTCCCTTTCCACTTACCCTTGTTACTTGTTTTCCCATACTCTTTTTCTGCTGATTTGTCAATTGCTTTTCCCTTGGCTCTGCTTCCCTTGCTTCTTTTCATCATCTATGTAGTATGCTTGCACACACATGCCTCATTGAGATCTTTGGGCTTGGTGGAGATGACTTTTCTTGAAGGTGAGTGTGAAGTCCTCCCAAGTACTTAGTAGAATATCCTCATCCTCCAAGTCCATGTTTAGCAACATGGCCTGCCTCTAAAACTCCGTAGTATAGTCCTGCACACTTTGACCACTGCCTTGTCTAAAATACTGCCATTTAATCATTTGGTCAGTCTTGTGGCCAATAGGATAGAAGTTAGCTCTAAGTAATTCTTTAAATTCTTGCCAAGATTTCACAATAGGATGCTTCTTCTTTTCACAAGTGGTTAGATGGGTTTCCCACCAAACCAGAGTGTGTCCCTCCATTTTGAGACATGCAAAGGTGATCCTCTGTGCCTCAGTGACATTATGGATGCTAAAGTAGACTTCTAACTGTTTTAACCATTTATCAAGCAACTCCGCATCTACTTGTCCTTCAAAGATTTTAATATCAACTTTTGTCTCAACTTTAAAAGGAGTATGATCAGATTTTACCTTTTCTCTTGTGTTTGAAGTCTCTTCTTCATGCTCTTCCCCATAACTTTCCTCATGGTGGCTCCTTCCTATGCCAAACTTTTCAGCTAAGCCCCGAACCACTGAGTCCATGGAGTCTTGTTTGACAGAAGTTGTCTTCTGTAAATCAACAAGCTCTTCTTGCCTTCTAAACATCCTATCCATCATGGTCTCCAACATCTCGATTCTACGGACCAAGTTCTCTTCCTCCATTTGTCCCGAATTCTCTGTTTCCACTTCTTTGTAGAAATTTCTGGATCGCAAGGTAAAGCCTCTTTGCCTTTAGATCTCGTCATTGTCATACAAATCCAAGAACGAATACCATAGTCCTGGATAATTGTTAGCTCTGATACCAAAATGATCTATAAACTCTTCAACTTTGGAATTATCCATAGAAACACAAATAAATGTTGTTGTTCTACTTTCTATTAGAAAATGATAGAGATAGCTAGTGAATGAATTATGCTTATGCTTAGAATCCACAATTGCAGGAAAGGAAAGAATTTAAGCTCATAAACACCAACAAATTTTATCTAGAAACCTCCAGAGGAGGAAAAACCAATCGGGAAGGGCAATTGCTCTTTCTTCCCACTTTTATTGGCCAATTCAAAATAAACAAGTACAAAATTTACAATAAGTATGAAAGAGAAGTAGATAATATCTCACACTTCCTCCCAAATACTTGTTTGCTCTGTCTCAACACTCCTTTCTTCTACAAAACACAATTCCAGCACTAAGAACTTCTTGCTCACTTGCTTTCATGCTTGATGATCTATTCTCTTCTACAAACATGTATTTATATTTCATGTCCTCATGTGCCTTTGGAGAATGGGAAAGGTCATGGAGGAGAAGAGATGCAAACATCTGTCAAAATTCTAGGTTGTTCGTTTCATATTTTCATTTTCTATCCGAAAGAACTAGGACCACCGCCCAATGCAAACCGGTGCCCTGGGACCTCCACCCTGGTTTGGGAGGTAGTTAGTAACTGCCACTCTGCACAAGGCGGTGATCTAGTTACTAAAAAGATAGAACCTCCGTGTTTCATTTTTCCTTCTTCGTGCTGGTTGTTTTGATGAAGTAGATTCATTTTGGATCCCTTTGGATCGGGAATGATCCCATGGATGCCATCATGAATAGGTTGGCCAACCTTGAGGCCACTACTTTAGGATCTAAGGTCTCATTATCATATGAGAAAATTTGTAATGAGCATATTCACCCATCTGTACCAATTAAACCATATCCTCTACACTGGGAATTACCAAAATTTTCCAAGTTTAACAACAAAGAGGACCCACAACAACACCTTCATGCATTTAAACACACATGTTATCTTATCACACATGATTAGGACTTGATGCTCTACACTTTCCCCATGTCGTTGTCTAGTCCCTCATTGGATTGGTAAAATAGTATCCTTTACTATTTGATATTTTCCTTCTCCTGACTCATGCAACAACTGTTTTTAGAACACTTTTCAATTAACATTGTGCATAAGATAACTATCAATGACCTATAAGCCATCTGATAGTTCAAAGATGAGTCTATTAAAGACTTCGTCCCATGATGGTGTGTCATTATAAACTAATTATCCTTCCCTCTTCTGTAAACCAGATCTCATCGATCTCTTCTCACGTTCATGTGTGAAGCATATATCTTCTACTTTACAAATCCAATCATTTAAACCTTTGATGAGGCCTTCACCATGGCTTGCAAGCTTAAAACATGTGCCCTTAAGCAGGGCCATTTAAAACTGAAATCAAATAAACCCAAACATGAATTTACTAAATCATCCACACCAAATGACAAATCAAAGGTAGTGGCCAATGTTGTGGTCGTTAAATCATCTCCCGCATCTACATCTAGCACATGGACTCAACAACGAGTCACTCAACCAACACCTAACTACACTCCCCTTGGGAGTCATATAGTAAAATATTTGAAAAATTGATGGTAGTAAACCTTATCACACTTCCTCCTATCCAATCAATTGATGAGTCAAGACCGAAACCGTGTGGTATCGTGAAGATCATTACTGCAAGTACCACCAAGTCGAGGACACAACATAAAGAGATGTCAAAATTTCAAGGATTTGGTCTAAAGACTCATCGATTAGGGTGATATTCAAGTGGACAATCCAAAACTTCACCCAATCAACCACTTGACATCTTTAAACAACCTTTCCTAAATCATACACCAATGAGCCAAGCCACCACTTCTACTACAACCCAAGCACCCAACGCTCACACTATAAACACCCTAAACACTACTGATCAGGAACCTATCCCATCCATAACTTCCTATCCTTCATCATTGATCACATCCACCCCCTTTGATATCCTTCCTACATCTATTATACCTACATTTATCTCGACGTCCACTCCCACCTCTACAACTGCTAGGACCCCATTTGTAAATATATCATTTATGCCCCTAGAGACATTCATGAAGCAACCATTCCAACCTATTTCCACATCCGACGTTGGTCCTTCATCAACTCCCTTACCTATCATATCCACCTCATCATCTACTTCATCCATTCAATAGGCTTGACCACCTCACCTATATCCATTCCACCTTTCCCGTCATACCGTCCGTAGAACCTATACCGGTTCCTCCTCCCACTCTTTTACCTCCATCGACTATTGTGGTCACATCCACACCACCTTCTTCCTTCACACCAATTTCATCATTTGAGGAATTATTAAAATCACTTCACCTTGCAATGAACTCAAATGTTCCTTCCATGTCATCAACACAATCCCATCAATCTCCACCTTCGTAGATCACCTCAGAAAAATGTTGCTTCCTACACCCGAACCAACCATAACATCACCATCGACCCCCAATTAAGGTTGTCATCACTCCTCCCAAGGATGCATCTTCACATACAAAATCTATAATCCCTCCTAGAGTTAAACCATCCAATCCAAAATCGCTTGTTTTAGGACCATGAACATTTCAACCCACCAATCCGAAACCATTAAACACTAAAATGCCAATCAACACCAAAACTGAATTTAAGTCACTAAAACATCAATTTACTCGTATTTTACCCCAAACATCCAAGATATATCACAAGGCATCTTCTAGCACTTTAGTTGGATCATACATAAATATTCCAACACTTATTACAAACCTTTGCAATCATGCTTCCGCCTATCAAGGCCTTTGACCCAAAAGGAAAGAAACCTTTATGGTTCAATTCCAACCTTATGTGTGCCTTTCATCATACCCATGGGCATGATATTGAACATTGTAGAGTGCTCCAGACCATTATCCATAACCTCATTAAAGAGGAAATACTTCTTCTTGGACCAAGCCAGTCCCTTCCTTCCATATCTAGTCCAATATCTGTCATTTCACCTTCGAGAGATGACTCTTCTAGGGGTGGTCCCTCCAAACCAAAAGCCAAGACCTTCATCGCCATTCCTCCTCCTAAGGAGTTAACCACATCATCAAAACCAAAGGTTTCCATTTTAGCAGCTCCTAAGCCTATTGAACAAAGTATCGTTAGACAACTTCATCAGGCCCCAATCAAGATGTCACTTTACGAGCTCATCCAAAGCTCACTAGATCATAGACATGCTCTTATTGAATCCTTAAAGTGCATTCTAACATCCAATGATGAAGCTCAACCCTTTACATCTTTCGTAGGAGCACTCACTTTGATTTTACGACTATCTCATTTGATGATATTGAAATTTCGGACATCCCATCGGAAGAACACGATCTTCCCCTCTTTATTACAATTAGGATCAATGATACATTCATTTGACAATCCATGATCAATAGTGGGGCGAGCATTAATATTCTTCCATCACATACTTTCGATCAACTCAAGATCCCAAAGGAATCTATCACCCAGACACTACTACTGTCATCACCAATCTAGCACTATGATAATTATTCACTGGGAACTCCTCGTCTTTATGATTATTTACTAATGCACAACTTTTAGTTTGGTGGATGGAATCTGGAAACACAACAACAAACATAACACAAGAATACCATAGACTATGATAAGAAGGAATGATGATAAATCTGAAATATAAGTGTAAATTATAATATCAACATGAAATTGTTACAATCTCACCCATGAGGTACTTCAAGTGTTACTGACTTCACTTTCCTTCCAACAATATTTATGGGAGAAACTTCACAATTACACCTCTTAATGGCTTCTTTAACACACCTTCAAAATGATGGCTTCCTTTACACACTTACTCATACAATATTTCTCACTACTTCCTTCTATGCTAAATGAGGGGGGTGGCCTCTTTATTTATAGGAATTTAGGCTTATCCACCCTATCTCTAAGATAGGATAGGAAATATCTTCTGGACAATCATATTCCATGCCTAAACTCTTGCCTTTACATGTAGGCTTATCTTCTAAGATAAGATAAACCTTATCATCTCACATGGGTTCCACCTTTTTAGACTTTTCTACAAATAAAATACACAAAATATTTATGACATCACTCCTTATCCTTATTACAAATATAATATTTATAATTCCTAATCATGTAGACCTACTTCTCTACTTATCCTAACTTTGACATTTTAACATTATCGGACCACTTACGACAAATATTTACTTTTTACAACATTCCTATTGTACTTTTATCCATTTCGTTACTATACTCTACATTATTGGCGGCACCGCATCGATGATGCCGTTATCTTCTATTGGATGCAACTACTAATTATACTTAACAACATCCTATTCCTAATACATACATTAATAAAATAGAAATTACGGAGGAAAATTTTAATGTCGATAGGTCCTTTGCATTTTCAACGATGTCATCACTCCCGCCTTGGGACCGGTCATCCTCCCTATCCATGTTGGTGAGAAGCTCATCCATGAGATCTTCTACATCATCGAGGGGGAATTTTAATACAATGTTCTCCTTAGATGACCATGGATCTCGCGCCATGCATTGCATCCCCTCTACACTTCATCATTCCCTTAAATACAAGCACAAGGGAAAGGTCTTGACACTTCTTGGGGACACTCCTCCCTTCTAAGGGTGTAACATGACCTATATACCAAATGATGTACTCATTCCTAAGAACAATCCATCTGTACCATCCACTAGCTCAGCCATTCCCTCATCCAAACTCCCTAACGATGACTCCCTAGATAACATAATGGACAAACTTACGATGGGGGAGTATCACCTTCTCATACTCAACACCCTTCCCACTCCTCACCATATTGGTAGACCTGATAAGGTGCCTATGTATCAACCAAATGTCGGGGATGTTGTTCCTTTCAGTCCACCACATCTTTACACCAACCTTATTTATGGTGGTTTTGATATCCCACCTCCCATGTCAATGATCTTCCACATGTCAAGCTTTATACCAGTGACTTTGGCTTTCTTAAAAAACCATATTTTGCCCATACCTATCTCCATCATTACACATGGAAAGGATTTGGCATGGGACACTATGAACATGGGCCACATGGCCTTATTATTGATCAATGTCACAAACCTCACGAAAATTTTGGGCTAGGCTACCAGGAGCAATCCCCTGAGCCCATCACACCATCGAGATACTCATGGACATGCCTTCTCCACCTTCTCTATCTTCATTGAATTTCAAAGACATGGAAATGGATGACACCATTTCTATTACTTCTAAATTTTTTTAGTCTCCACCATAACTTTAGGACCAGTCACTTATCAATGTGAAAATCAGACTAGGTCCCTTCCCCTTCGTCATCCGGACATGATAGAAGAAGACTCTTCTACCATTAATGTCCTTCAGTGTGCTAATGATGATGCCATTCTTTCCCACATGGGGCATAATATTCTTATCTTCAAAATACCTTGCCATTCGGACACCTACTCTTCTCAACGAAGCCACCATTGATGTCAATATCGAGACTTCTCAAGAGCCTCGCATTCTCAAAGTGGGCCAATCTCTTTATCCACATGAGCTAGAATATTTCACTGCATTCCTCTCCCGTTATAGCTAGGCATTTGCATGGTCATATTCAGACATGCCAGGGACTTGACCCTTCTATTGTTGTCCATAATATCGTCACCTATCCTAATGCTAAACCAGTAAAGCAGAAACTTCACCACATGCATCCTCGCGTTACCCTCATTGTTAAAGAAGAGTCACAACACCTTCTTTATATCAATTTCATCATTCCCATTGACTATCCTCAATGGGTTTCTAACATTGTTCCCATCTCCAAAGTGTCGAGAAAGATTCATATATGTACCAATTTTTGAGATCTCAATCTCACTTTCCCTAAGGATGACTTCCTCTTCCAAACATCGATCAACTTATGGATCTTACCACAAGTCATGAGATGCTTTCTCTTATGGATGGTTTCTCTTGTTAAAATCAAATTTTCATCGCACCAGAAGATCTACAAAAAACCTCCTTCATTACTCCTTGAGGGACCTTTTGCTACCGTATCATGCCCTTCGGTTTAAAGAATTTTGATGCTACTTATCAACATGGCATGACTTATATATTTCATGACCTCATCCATAAAACTATAAAATACTATGTTGATGATATTTTAGGAAAATATAAATGTCGACGCAACCATATTTCCATTATCGAAATCCTTTTCTAGCACCTTCTTCATTTTTTTCTTTGTCTCAATCCAGCCAAGTGTGTATTTGGAGTCTTAATGAAAAAACTCCTTGGATTTATCATTTCTATTAGGGACATTGAAGTTGACCCCACAAAAATTAAGGTAATTATCAAAATGCCTCCTCCTTCCAATCTTAAGAAACTTTGTAGCCTTCAAGGCCACCTTAAATATGTCAGTTGTTTCATCTTGTAACTCGCATTGTTGTCAACACTTTCATCACCTCCTTCGGAAGGACATAGAATTCGATTGGGATCATGATTTTCAGAAGGCTTTTGATGATCTTAAACAATATCTCCTATCTCCACCAATGCTTACACCTCCACGCAAGGGGGAGCCATTTTACTTGTACATTTCTATTACTAATCATGCCTTAGGAGCTATGTTAGCACATCACGATGACCAAGGTCGTGAGTAAGTTGTTTATTACATCAGTCACACCCTTCATGACTATGAAACCCGCTACACTAAAGCTGAAAAAGTTGTGTTGCACTCTCTTATTTGCTACTTTGAAGCTTCGACACTACCTCCTTAATCATAAGACATATGTCATTACTAGTTTTATTTTCTTAAAACAATGCATTCCAAGCCGTATCATAATGATTGTATCACTTCGTTGGCTCTTGCTCATGACTAATTTTGACCTTGAGTTTATTTCTCAAAAATCTATTAAGGGTCAAGCTATTGCAAACTAATTAGTGGAAGCCCCTCTTCCTAGTACACAACCTCCTCATGAGCATTTTCTAGATGAATCCATTAACTAATTTCATCATGAATATAACGCTCTCAAATTCACTCTCTTCTTTGATGGCTCTAAGTGTCAACAAGGGGGAGGCACGGCATTGTTCTTATTCCTCCTTGGGAAACTCATATTCCCCTCACATATAAACTCAATTTTGAGTGTACAAACAACATGGTAGAGTATGAGGCCCTCATCTTAGGTCTTGAAACAACCATCTTTCTAGGTGTCCAAATTATTGACATCTATGGGAATTCGAGCTTATAATCAAACAATTCACGGTGAGTATCAATGTAAAAATGATACTCTTCAAAAATATCGTGACATTTTCATCTTCTTCTTGAAGCTTTTGATTCCTACACCATCCAAGTTGTTCCCGATTGACCAATCATTTCACTGATACGATGGCATCCCTCGTGGCTCTCATCCCATGGACAGAGGAGTCCAAGCTTCCTATCATTGTTCATCGTCATGATCGACCTTTCCATGAATTACCCTAGGTTAATATTATTGAATCTAATTCATCAAACCTTTGGTATTCTCAAATATTTGATTATCTATCCCAATCCATTATTCCTCCTGATTTATCCAAAAATGCTAAGAGGTATTTTCTTCAAGCATGCTAACTGTTATGTGATCCTTGGTAGCATTCTTTATAAACATGGATTTAATGGTTTTCTTCTTTGATGTCTTAAATCTCATGAAGCCTCTTGAGCCATACAAGAAGTTCATGATAGTATTTGTGGTGGACACTTTAAGTGGTTTAGCCTTTGCTAAACATGTTCTCCATCTTTGCTATTACTAGCCTTCCCTCAATCATGATTTTTGTGAATATGTTAAGAAATGTGAAAAATGTCAGTAGCATTCCAATCTTATTCGTATTCCTAGTTAAGCTTTTTGCAGAATGGATCAGGACCTTTGGCCCTTTTTACAATGGGGCCTTGATCTTATTGGTCTTATTAATCCTTGTTCTTCATAACAACATCATTCTATCATCACTACAACCAAATATTTCACTAAATGGGTGGAAGAAATCCCACTCACCTTAACTAAATTTGGTCCAATCATTAATTTTATTTATCAACACATTATCTGCCACTTCAGCATTCCCCACAAACTTGTCATGGACAATGAAAAGTCCTTTAAAAACAAAGATCTCAAGAAAATTTATAACACATTCAACATTCAACTCAAATTCTCTTCTTCGTCTTATTCGTAAGCTAACGACCAAGCCAAAGCTACCAATAAAACTCTTTGGAATATCCTTGCTAAGACTATTGATCAAGCATGTCAGAATTGGAATCTCTAGCTTCCTTTTTCCCTTTGGGCATATCGTACTAGCATTCGTACCTCCATGGGGGCTGCACTTTTTCTCTTGTTTACGGTTTAAAGTTGTCTTTCCTCTTAAAGTTAAAACCCCCTCTTTGTGTGTGTCCCTTCACGAATTCATCTCTGATGAAGACTATCACCAAACTCATCTAACATAGCTCAAGTTGCTAGATGAGCATCACCTTCTCACTCTTAAACACCATCATGTTTATTAAGAGCGCATTAAATGTGATTACAATAAGCAACTTAAAGAACATGAATTTAATGTTGGTGACCTCTTCCTCAAAGAAAATTATAATGTCACTACTCTAGAAAGGAGCTAACGTGGAAAGTTTTCCCCTAACTGGATTGAACCATACATTATTACACACAAGTATGGGTCGGGAGCCTATCGTTTGGCCTCCTTGATGGTAAACCAAAAGTAGAACCTCTTAACACATTGAACTTGTGACCATTCTACTATTAGCATGTCTACTAGTGCTCTTAGTCATATCTTTAGATCATTCCTCCATCTCAACCTTTTCCATCTCTCATCGTGATGATTTGGAACTATGTGGTCTTTCGTCACTTCATAGATGTGACCTTAAATATGGGCACTATGGCCTCTTTGCCCATAGCATATTCCTTATGGATAGGTTCTCCCCTTTGGTGAGAAATCCATGATAATTACATCCATCACCTTCTTATTCACCTATTGGAACCATGTAAAGGGTCCAGGGGTGTCTCTTATACACTTATTATTCCCTCCTCAGTGGTCTACCTAGCTAGTCCCAACTCTCCCCCATGTAAAATCAAAATTCATGGATGCTCTTGTCAAAATCAAAGTTATAAAAAACAAACCGATCCCTTGAAGGAAAATTGTTCATGAAAAAAAAAAAGAAAAAGAAAAAGAAAAATCATGAAATCAAAAGCAAATCAAATAAATAAATTGATCCCTTGAAGGATGGCTATCATATTTTATTCTTGCCATCTATATATTTGTATAAAGTAGACCATACCCTTGAAGGATGGCTACTCCTTATGGAATTTGAAGGCTTCTGCATTGATCAACCTTCCATTTTATTAACATCCTAAGAAAGCTTCCTGCATTGATCAACTTTCTTCTAGCAGACTTCCCGCATTGATCAATTTGCTCTTTCCCCTTCCTAGAGCTGGGGCATAGTTTTAGGGAACACCACTTTTGGAGAACCCTCTTCCCTTTGTACAAGCACATCTCAAACTCCTTTTTCATGTCGACATTAGGTTTATGAGCTCATCTCATCCATTGTTTCCTTATGATATTTGATATAACTAACTATCATTGGTTATTTTCTAACATCGATTTGGTCACATGTGCCTTGCATCACCTGGATCCCCCTCTTGTTTACCTCCAATGCGATTGGAGGCATATTTTCCTTGCACATTCCTTGATATGACGTAGAGAAATTTATATCTATAGGTCGTTATCGTTAAGGTTACATCTTATCCTACTCCTCATCTGATCTTATCCTCTCTTTCTCATCCTAAGTCCCACTAGGCCATACATATTTCCCCTTTGGGACACTCCTCTTAACCATTCATTTCTTTAAGTCCATATTTGTGGCCATACTCATCTTTCCATCGGATATTTTTTACGATATTCAAATTATCCCTTTTTGGGAATACATTCTTTTTCCAAAGTCCACATTTGTGGCTATATTCTACATTCTCCCTTTAAGGCATTCTGTTTCCATATTCCTTGAATCCTCTCCTTCTCATTTCAAAGTCCACTTTTGTGGTCATATTCACTCTTCCTTCGGGAATTTTCTTTCACAATCTTATTCAACTTGTGCACAAATCCCACCTCGTGGCCATACTTTTTCCCCTCGGGGCATTTTTAATTAATCATTTATCTTTTGTTACCATATTGTACTTCCCTTATTTCACCACCCATTTTCAATTTGCCTTCCGAGCCATATTTGTGCTCCCCTTGGGACACCCATATTTTCACCCTCGTGGATGCATACCTTTTCATTCGATTCCTCGTGTACGAAGGATTTCACTTACTTTTCACATATAGTTGCACATACTTGGATTACTTGCATATGACCCATTGGTCATCCTGGGGTTGCATCCCATACTGCGGTGGTTTCCGCCCATTCACAGTCCGCAGAGAACGTTGTTATCTGTCTCTGTTGATACCACAATTGTACTCTACTGATGTGATATCGGAGTCACCACAGTAGTTTTTATTGTTATTATGACTTTTTGCCTAGGGCATCTGACATTGGTTATGCTTTCACCCATCATTTCTTTACCCACTCGCCCTTCATCATCTACCTTTTTCAAATGCATCATCGATTTCCCTTGATGTCATCAATCCCCCATTTTAGTGGGAGCTCATCATCAATCCTTTTTATGCTCCACCAACTCTCATCGTTTTTGTCTCATGGCTTGCTATCTCAAACCACTCAACAAAAGGGGTAAAATATAGACACCTAAATTTGGTATCTCTACCCTTATCACCCACGTGCACATATTAATTTATTTCATCCCCTTAATTTATTAAAATGCCCCCATTTATCCCATCCCTATTGAATTTAATTAATTAATTCTTATTAATCAATTAATATCCTCTCCCTTTCGTAATGGACTTTCACACTTTTTCTAACCTATCTTTATTGCTAACTCACCTACACCTCATCCCTAAACATCCTCTTCCCGCCTAATGCTTTAAAGAACTTGCCCAATCTTTAAAAACTTGAAATCATGCCAAAATCAGAAAAGCTAGCCCGTTGGGGAAACTTTCCCCGTGGTCGGTGGTGACCCAACCCAGTCGCCATTGACCCTATAAAGCTAAGTGATTTCTTTCCATTATTCATCAGACGCATGCGAATTCTCAAACTTTCTTGTGAGCTACGAACTCCTCTATGCAAGTGTATTCTAGAAGCAATTAAAAACCTCGACCTCTTTAAAACGTGTTTGCATTCCTCACGTTCATCCTCATGAGCGTTTCATTATCTTTGAATTGATTTATTTTAATATTATCATTTTATCGTTGCTTTGTTGGTATCTAACCTTTTGTAGGAGCATATCATCCATAACAATGCTCACAACTTTGTCATCAACCTCCTTTTTTAGATCCATACTTGTAGGTTAATCTTACGGCTTGCTTTTTCTCGGCTTTATCCAACTCTATCATAACCGCCATCAACCCCGACATCCACTAAGGAAGTTAACGCTTCTTGGGTCCACTTTGTCGGGCAACCCCCACACAAACCATCTAATCATTTTTCTTCTAGTGATTTGTAGGTTCTATCATATTTGCAAACATGAGATCCATCATCATCTTGCACCCGTATCACATCATGCATATGAGGTAACTTAAACCCTCCATCATTTTTGAGTTTGCTATTTTCTTCAGTAGCTAGTGCATTAACTTCATTAAGAACAAGAAACTTGGTAAAAGGGTGAGAACCTAAGGATGAATGAAAGGTGGTTGAGAGGAAGAAAAATATTAAATAAAGGCCAAGTGGAGATGAAAATATTAAATGAAGGCCTAGGGAGGATAATATGGAACATATAGGGAAGATAAATGGTAGGAAAATATTAAATGAGGGTCAGAGATAAAATGGAGATTATAGAGAGGATAAATGATAGGAAAATATTAAATGGGGGTCTATGGATAATAAATGGGATGTGCTTAAGATAGTAAATATGATTAGGGATTAAATAATGGTGATTAAATATAATCAAGAAAATGATTTAGGGAGAATAAAATAATGAGATGAGGATTAGAGCTGATTAGGGATAATAAATAAAATAATAAGATGGAACATGTATGATTAAAGGTGGAAAATTGTGATTAATGGGATGAATTGAATTTGGGAGGGAAAATGAAATTCAAATGGGTGACTATGAAGAAAGAGAGCGATTGAGGAGCGAAGGGTAACAATACCAAAATTGGTGTGTCTACATCTTTATTCAACTTTGTATATATATTTTATACTTCAATTTTGCAAGCTATTATTTATTGGCTTGAAGATGGGATTCACTATTCACATCTTTTATTTTGAGGTTGTTTATGATGTTTTCCTTTCCTATTATTTCCTAACTTGTATTTGTGTGTTGTTTTAGTTGTGGGATCAAAATGCATTTGAACATGGATATTAATTTGTATGTGTCGTTTGTGCATTTAAACTTGACTGACAAGTTTTGATGTTAGATGTTGTTACTTACTATAATGATCTATTTGGGTATGATCATTTCGTAACTATGATTTGTGAACCCTAGATAAATGTGTTTTTGTTTGTTTTCTCGATAATTTTATTGTATTGAGAGGGGTCTTGTTTTTTTATGTTTTTTTATAACTTGTTTGGATTACATAACTTTTTGATCAAGATCTTTTGTATTGTGAGTATATTATAACAATCTCTATTTTCTTTTCGTAATTTAGAATTTTTTTCGCTAACTTTATTTGCTTATGAATCTATTTATATTTAAAAATAGTTTATCAATAAATATTTATAAGAGAGGAAAGTCTCTAACAATCAATAACATAGTGAAGTCTCATTATACTTGAGAATTAGTGTAGAATAAGAGAAAAGAATCTAACAATCAATAAAAGAGTTAAGTCTCATTTATACTTAAAAATAGAATAACAATAGATCTTGCGAATGATACCATTACACTCACGATCATCATTAACCAACACTTAAAATATAAACAATATGATCACTATGTGCAATTGAAATTACTAAAAGCAATGTAAATCACTAGTCATTTTTTCTTGAAATAATAAACAAAGCAAAAATTTGAATCCACTTATCCACTTATTTGTTATGTAAACATTGTCATTTTTATTTGTTATGTAAACGTTGTTATTTTCTCTATTTTTCATTGTCATTATCGTAAATTTATTTATTTGTTATCCACTTATTTGTTATGTAAATATTGTTATTTGCTCTATATCTCATTGCCATTATTGTAAATTTTTTTTTCTTATGTATATCTTTGATATTTCCTTTGTTTTTCATTGTCGTTATTGTAAATTTATTTATTTGCTACTTACTTGCTCTTTATTTCATTGTGTATCTAAACTCATGAATTATTTATTTTAAAACCCTATTTGTTATGTAAACGTTGTTATTTTCTCTATTTTTCATTGTCATTATCGTAAATTTATTTATTTGTTATCCACTTATTTGTTATGTAAATATTGTCATTTGCTCTATATCTCATTGCCATTATTGTAAATTAATTTTTTTCTTATTTATATCTTTGATATTTCCTTTGTTTTTCATTATCGTTATTGTAAATTTATTTATTTGCTACTTACTTGCTCTTTATTTCATTGTGTATCTAAACTCACGAATTATTTATTTTAAAACCTATTATTTTTTCTATATTGTCATTGTGAGATATCGCATTATTTTTTTAACTTTTATTTAACACGCTTAATGATTTAATATAACTTGAATTAAATCTAATTTCGAGTAACTACTATAAATGATGATATACAAATTCTAAAATATAGTAAAGATGCGAGAAAACAAACATGTGTAATATGAAACCCTAAGCAAGAGGAGGAGATAGAGTGACTTACCCGGTTTCAAGAACTGGAAGTGATATGGGTAGGTGAAATACTAAAACAAACTATAGATATCATTGTTAATGCTCACTAGAAATTTTGGGAGTTAGAAACGACATAAGATAGTGGTGCCCGTTGGAGGCAGGAGCGTTTGGGTCTTGCTGCTGGATCTGGGCATTGGTGGCCACGTAAATGCTCGAGGATCTGATTTCTTTTATGTCGCAAGGGTTTCGATGTTGATTCATATTTTTCACTTGATATTCGCTCCTTGATCACCAAAGGTACCTGTAACTGAAAAATAGGATGTCTAAATACACATGTCCACAAGCCACATCAAATCTAATAAAAAAGATGCAAAATGTGGAGTCGGACCAGACCTCCTGGTCAACCGAAGAGTGAAATCACTACCGAGTGTTGCACTACATCTCATACCCCATGTAGTTCTGTGTGAAAGTGTGTGTAATGATGACCTAGGATGACCTGATGCAAATTTCACTAAGATAACGAGCTAGATATAGAATAATCTAGATGCAAATGTGTGAGATGGAATAGAATAAACTTCCCCTTTTGTGATGTGTATGCCTGATTGATGCATCCTTGTCCCTTTAGTGAGTGTTTTAGAAGGATGCCTTTTATGCTCTTGTGCCTTTTGGATGCAATCTTAGGTGATAGTAAGTAATGATAATGTTTAGTCCCTTATTTTGAAAACAAAACTATGTATTTATATGATTCCCTTGTTCAAATTTTGTAATTAACAACTAGAAGGTCGACCCATAAGTGAAAAAGATTCCCAAAAGATAAAAGAGACCCAAAAAGAGCGAGTAAAGGTGAGAGAGGGTCGGGCGCCTGGGGAGGGCTATGAGTGCATGAGTGGTATTATCCTAACTAAGCACTAGCTATTGCAGCCATAAAAGATAAATAAGTCAAGTTTCGACGGGGTATAAGATGTGTAAGACCAAAGAGAAAGCAAGAGATAAAGAAAAGAGGCCAAAGGATAGTTGTCAACCAATAGTTTTTTTCTTACTTAGGAATCATGTAAATGTTAACATGCTTTTAAGAGCTAGAAATGTACCCAAGTGCATAGATTTTGTGTTTATAGTTAAATATATTGCATTTATTTATATGACGTGTTTGAGATAATATTCTACGCAAGGTACACCTCTGTATATAAGACATGTTTTGTAATTGAATTTAAGCAATGCAATCTAATGCAGTTTAATTTCATATTGATTTATCTATGTTACATGTGTAATTTGTTTGATTGTTGAGTTGTTTACCTCTATCATGAACTATTAAAATGTCTACATATAAAATAAATTGTTGCTTCTTCAATTAATATCTAAACAATCTGATTTGGGAGGGTGTTTTATTAGAATCATTATACTTACATTTTTCTTGTAATCATATTAGAATTATTTGCATGTGTCAAGAATTGGTCAATGCTTGCATGTCGGATATAGGATTATCATGTGTTGGTATGTAGAATATGCGGTTGTCCCATGCTAATGCTCAACTACAAACATTCCTTCATTATTCACCATATTGTTCTTCTACATGTTCACTTCTTTTAAATTTCTTTCTTCAACTTTGTATTTATATTTAAACCCGTACTATATTTATATAAATATGTAATTTAAAAGTTTAAATTTATTTTAAAAATGTAGAGGTTCTATCATATTTGTAGTAGAGATCCATCATCATCTTGCACCCGTATCACATCACACATTTGAGGTAATTTAAACCCTCAATAATTTTCGAGGTTACTAGTTTCTTGATGAAATTAGTGCATCAACTTCATTAAGAGCGAGAAACTTGGTAAACATTCTGACACACCTAGTGGGACCACCCTTTTGGTGATACCTTTCTTTTCTATTACATTTAGAGGAAGTTTTCATGATTCTTCATGACAAGTTTTAGGTCATTCTGAAGAATATTTTGCAAGATACTTCAGTTTTTGCAAAACTGGGTAATCTATAGTGTGTATTTGAAGCAAAAGTTGACCTTTTGATGCTCATTGTGATTTGTGTACTTTACATGGGCACTTGATCTATTTGGAATATATTTTTAGGTTAGTTATGAAGGTTTAACAAAAATAATAAGGTGGTTTAATTGTCACGTTTTTACGAATGATCATTAACAAGATAAGTTACTTTGAAACCCTAACTCAAAGTGACTTAGAGAAAAAGGTGTGTACTAAGTTTTTCTTGATTGGTATTAAAAAATTGATAATTGGATGTTGTATAGGAATCTTCCAAATTTTTGTAAATGTGAATTAGAGAATGTGATAGTATGTGGGCCCCACATGAAAACACTTGTTTTGAAGAAGTTTAGTTTAAGGCAAGATTTTCCAAAGGAGTTGAAAAATAAATTAACATTTTTTTATTCCTTGAGTTTTTATACATGTCCATGATAGTGTCAGATCATGGTTGAAGTAAAAATTACAAATTAGGCCCTATTTATGAAGACTAATTTTTGGGGCAGTTTGGAGCAGTTTGTGGTAAAAGTAGAATTACAGGAGCTACATGAGATGAGTTAGGAATCCATTAAAGTTGTGTTGTGATCCTGGTTCATATATGTTTCCAATAGTATATCAATTTTTTTTTGATATGGTATGAAGAAGTTATGACCTGTTCTTTGAGGGTTAAATATGGAGGATGCTTGATGTAACATAATGTTGAGTGCCTTCATGAGGTAAAGTGATAATTCTGAGTTGTTCATGATTTGTGAAGGTTTATTAGTTCTTAAAAACATTTCTAAGGGTGTTACATGATTTTGTTAAGTGTGGAAGTGATTTTTGAGGTGATGGAGCAAGTTGAGCTCAAGCTTGGTTCTTGAGTCCTAGAAGGCTAAAGAAGCAATTTTTAGAGATGAACCTGGTTGAATGTATTCTGTTTGGATTTGGAAGGAAATATAATATGTTATGGAAAGATTATTTATAGGGATTTCCAATTGTATATGGTTTGTGTCTTGGTGAGTTGATTTGATGGGTCATCTAACTTGATTTGTGAAGAAGGTAGATGCTTTTCAAGGATATGTTTGCTCAGATGAAAGATTGAGGTAGATGATGCATGTTTTGGATTGGTTGATGCTTGTTATTAGTTAGAGAGTGAATAGGGATGAATTTTTTTCCTATTAAAAGCATTTGGGGGTCTTAAAAGTGGCAGAAAGGGTGCAAACTATTTGAGTTTGTAAAACTAATTTCTACGCAACTTGATTTAGTGAAGAGGGAAGTTGTTATGGTTTGTACACATGGATGTGATCTATGAGTATTGATAATTCCATTTAGTGGTTACATGCCATATTTTATTTGTTCTTGGGTGGTATTGAGGCCCAAAGGTGAAGACATGGTGTTGGAAACAACTGTTTAGTGAAGGATATGAACCTTTTGGCTTGTGTTATGAATTATTTGATTGGTGCAAGATAATTTACAACCATGGATGATGTTTTTATGTCATATTACACATGTATGATGAATTTTGGAGCTTTAATAATCATGGTTTTGGAATTTTTGGTTTTATCTCATCCGGTGATGGGGTTTTGAGCTAGTTTTGTGCATGTTTGGTGGTTTTGGGAATGGCCGACCTATATGGGTCCAATATGAATGTTTTAATGAATGTATTGAGATGTTTTTAAGTTAAATTGGTCTATATAAAGGTTTAAGACCGATACATTATGATTTAATGAGAAGAGAAGAGTATAAAAGTGATGTTTTGGGTTCATTTTTGAACTAGTGATCCTAGAGGGAAAAATGCAACCTAGGTGGAAGTGTGCGAGCTGATCAAGGGTATGATTTTAGAGCTGAAGAGGTGTGTGACAAGTTGAATAATTATAGAGAGCATGTGCAAAATTTTTGAAGCCAAGACAAGTCCAAGAAGAAGAATAAAGAGTGAGTTAGGTGAATGAGGGTTTGATGGTGTTTGTGTGAGCTGAAATTGTGATCTCCATCAATTGTGGTAAAAAAATTTAGATATCTTCATCTTCAGGTGGTTGATTTGGTTCTTGATTATCTTAGGGGTTGTATCCTCCTTGTGGAGTGGGTGTTTCACTAAATTAGGGGTTGGTGCTCCTTGTGGGGTTGGTACCTTACTAAATCAGGGGTTGATGATCTTTATAGGGTTGGTTATCTACTAAACTAGGGGTTGGTGCTCCTTTGGGGTTGGTGCCTCACTAAATTTGAAACATAACTTTATAAAGTTTATGTTTCAATGGGTTTTCTTCCCCTTGAGGGTTTCTCACTTATATATGGTGTTCATGTGTTATGTATTTTGTTTCATGATCTCATGATTGAATGTTGCACATCTTATTAAGCTCATGTGGTTAATGTATGATGAATGGAAAACTAAATTTATGAATACATGATTTGGTAAATAAAGTAAAAATTGTTGTATGACTGATTCACCCCGACCACCGTGCTTTCAACACGTCCTTTGGTTTCCCTTCTTCTTTCTTGGTAAGTGTGGGCACATGCCTTCATCATTGATGACAGGATCCATTATGTGCTAATGGATGTAAATCCTTTTGAGGTCACATCGAAGCATCCGAGTTGGATGTTAGAATATTCAACGATAAGATTTTTAAAGTTGCCCGCCGAAGTGTGCACTATTTATTTACCTACTCTCTTACATGCATATTGCACTTTTTTCCTTTAATAAGAGTTTACATGATTTCCTTTTCAACTTTGAGGAACGAAGACTAGAAACACTATTGCCCCCTTCTGATGGTGTGACTATCACTACACCCCACTTGCAAAGAGAAAAAGAATTTAAGAGGATTCATTTTGTTGTTAATGTTTTGCATTGCAAACAACCAAAATTGTCAAAGCCACTGATTGTAGATTTGGTTCGAGAACATCTCCACTTGTTGCCCATAAGCCCTTTTTATCTTTCCAAGTTTCGTATTGTTGGTCCACATTTGTAAGGGTTTGGCTTGGCTTATGATTCAAATGAAGATGTAATGAAGTGTGAACCTTCGCACAAATTGAAGAAAATGGGTGTGCCAACCACAAACTTGGGATCCGGAAAAAAGAAAAAACAAAGTGCCAAAAAAATTGCTAATGTTGGCAACATGAAATTTGAAAAGAACAAGAAATGAATGACTCTTCCCTTAAGTTCCTACAAAAAAATATATTTTTACATTATCTAAGACTATGGAAATATCGAATCTTTATGGCTACAAGTTTGTAAATGATTATATTTTGAGATGTGTTTAGCTAAGATAATGAAAAGTTCTTTTCTCCCCTTTTCTTTTATATATAGTATTGTGAAATATAGAACAACTTTGTAAAAAAAAAATTATCATGATCTTCATCTTTTATTGTTGTTTTGAGTACCCAAACTTCAAAATAGAAAATTTAAAAACAAAATCAAAAGTTTAATGAAGTTACCTATTGTGTAAACAATCCACATACATTTTTCTATACAGAAAAGTATTTCCCTTTGGTGTGTGCCAATAAGCAGTAATGCTTCATTTTATTAATACACAAAAACTTTTTCCTTTCCATTCCCTTTTTTAAATGATTGTTGGCTTATACTGCTTGATTTGAAAACATAAAACACCTTATCTTTTTATTAATTAAAGTATTGTTCATGTACTAGATTTCAAAGAAATTACGATTATAGAATCATATTCCATTTCATATAACTGATATTGAGGTTTTTTTGTCTCCTATGACATATTAAAAAGATTTTATGTTCTAACTTCTTTAGTGCTTAGACTACCAATTCTTTATTTTTTTTAAATTATTTTTGTTTGTGAAGATAGGCATGCTTTGCTTGGATTTATTTTAGAAAAATTTCTTGTTTTATGTTTTTAGTAAGTTACACAAACATTTTCTTTTGCTCTTTCATCTCCTAGTCATGTTGCAATTTCCTACATTTTTTTCACAATTTTTTTGGGGAAAACAAAAGTATGAATGGTGTTTCAACTGAAAAATATTTGATTAATTTTGGTTTGCTACGAAAGACATTTGATAGTCATTATAGGTTACCCCCCACACTCCCCCCAACCACATGAGGAAACATAACGTGCACATTCATGTTCCTCCTTTATTTTACATTTACTTCTTTTTTTTTAAATCGTTGAACTTAACTTGGAAGAATCCCTTTTTGTTGGGTGTGTTGTTCCTATAATGGAAAATTCCTTGAGCTCAGGAGGCATAACATGTCTACTACTGGGATGTCCTGATGCGGATCCAACATTTCAACTTTTGAACTTTTTCCTACTTCTCTCTATGTTGAGCGTTGATTCCCATTATTGTGTGGACCTTTCAGATGGAGTGCACCTACAAACAACATTGCTACCATCTAAATTTGTAAATTTAGTTTTTGACAAAATGTTAAAAGAAGGCACCATTGTCCATTTGGAAAAAACACTTTGTAGGATGGTCAAACATGAATTGTATGTTCCTTCCGAATTGTTATTGTTTAAGCCTTTCATTCTCTATGTAGGAAATCTGATGTTTTTTTCATTTACCTTCTTCTTGGTTGTAGGACTATTCTTATTAGTGACATGGATATTGTGGTAGAAACACACCCACTGTTTGACATTCCTCTTTGGGTTCCGCTCATATTACCCAAGGCAAATATATAAGTTTAGAGCCAACTCAGGGATGATATTGTTTTACTCCCACAAAAACCGCCTAAAAAAAGTATTTCCCATCATGTACAACTGTTGTAGTCCCTATTAATGCCTTGAATACTACCATGTGTGTATGGTTTTTAAGGGATGTGCCCTAGAAAAAATACCCCTTCGATAATATAACAATGAAAGGGGCAAGTGGTTCTTATTTCAACTTTGATTTTGTGGACAACAAAGGTGGAGAAATCCATGTCACTTGTTTCAATGAAACTGCTGAAATGTTCTATGAAAATATTGAAAGTGGAAATATGTACACCATCTCCAATGATAGGATAGGAAAAGAAAAGATTGTTACAACAATTTGAACAACCCTTTGGAGATTTATTTACAAACATCTTCAACAGTGTCTCTCCTCTCCAAGTGAATGAGGATACAATACGTGCACCACTTCCACTTTACAGAAATCAAAGATATACCTGGAATACCTATTGGATCTTTTGTTGACATCATCAGCCTTGTTCTTGTAATTTCTCCTTTCTCAATTATCCTTAGACGTGACAAGCTTGAGACAAAGTGAGAAGAACACCGAAATGAAGGATATGTATGGGTATAGTGTTTCTACTACTTAGAGGGGTCAACATCTTAAAGGGATCGAGAGAAAAATTGAGGGAATTATTTAAATTCCACATATTTTGGTGCTCGCTCTGAATGATGCATGTGCATCCAATTTAATGGAACATTTGTAGATATTATATCCAATAACAAATGGTTTTTCAACCCTCCAATTGCTCAAACTACTTCTCTTCATGAATGGGTTGCTCTCGATGGTTACTATATGTTGTAATACGTCTATTACAAAAACATTTTGGGCTCTCCTCCTAACTTTTCCTTACCTCGCAACAATCTCTCAATTCCTAGAAATTAGAAACACTGAAAAGAATGAATGGGCTACAATAACAACAATAATAATAGACATTGGTTTTTTATAATTTTTTACATGGCTTAACCCCTTTTAAAAGGTGACAAACAATGCAAAAATAAAGTGTGTGAACTAGAAACTAGCATGCGGTTTTGCAGAATGTAATGCAAGTGTTGAATAATGTGATTATAGGTATGCCCTCTACGTCACTCTGAAGGACACTAAAGGGGAGCTACAATCAGTAACAACATTTGATGAAGTTATAGAAAACATCATGGGAATCATAGATGATGCTTTGAGCTCATAATCAATTTCATTCCACTTATAGAGTGAAGAACACTTAAATCATACAACACCTTATTTTAGTAGATCTTAATCTTAGTCTAGATAGTCAAAGTAGAAAAATTTGCACTTTTGACCTTAATTGTATTTATCAAGCACAATAACTTATTTAATTACCTCATGCAATGTCATATAAGCCTTCATATTGATCTACAACAAAGGAAATAGCCAATTGATCTTCTTCACCCAAACAATCCTTATTTAACAACAAGAGAACTTACTCTAAACTAAGCAAATTTGATCCTTTGGCCTCAATTTAGCACCTTTAAACCTTTTACCTTGTTCTATACTCAAACACCGTGTTAATCAAATGATCAAACTCTTGAAATCAAGAAACTACCTCCAATTACTTCCTTTTTCTCTCAAATTGCCTTTTGTAGATTCTCAAGCCAATGTTCTTGCATGATTCATGGTTGGAGTAATTGGGGAAAACTCAAAAAAAAAGTAGAGACATATCAAGTTATTCTTTTGGGCCTAGATGGTGTGTGAAAAATTCAAAACCCAACTCTTCAACGTCCTCTCAACACCATTTCCACTCTCTTAGCTTCCAAACCTCCTTCTAACACTATTTTCATGCATTTTAAGGCATAATTTTCACTCTTAAAGGTTCCAAGACAAACCAAGGACATATTTAGATACCCATTTTCTCATTTATTTTGTGTGCAAAATTCCAATATGAGTTTCTTTGCAAATAAAGCTCCAAATCCAATGTCCTAGGGTTAAATTTAGGCCTCTAGCCTCTATAGTCCACCTATAAGCAAATTGTTAAAGATAACTCAAAGGCTTCCCAATTTTGTCATCCAATTTCTTCATATTCTTCTAAGGGACCTCCAACCATACTATCTATTATGTTTTAAGTCAAAATTCAATATATAGATGCCTCAAATCTAGTTTCTTCCACTAAACCCTAGCTAAAGCTTTGTCATAGTCTTGTAAGTAAACAATCATCATGCATAATAGTGGGAAAAGGGTTTACTAACATCTCAAACCTTTAAAAATATTTTCAAAAGGAAACTTCTATGTCAAACTCTCATCAAAAGGAAACTTCTACATCAAACCCTCATTGTGGCTCGAGACAAACCGTGAACCATCAAAAGCTTAAAACTTGTAAGTGACTTGTTTTCCACTCTTCAAAATCGATCTTTATGCACCTTTATAATGTGTATAGATTAACAATGAAGGCATGCAATCATCACATTGTATAAAAGATCCTATTTCTTAGTTGTGTAAACTATATGGAACATGGTTTTGAGAACGCAAATAGGTTATTCATATAAAGGTTATCTTTCAACTTGTTGGATGGCCTTTCCACCTTTTGTCACAATTATTTAAACAATATATTCTCCCTCAAGCTTTAAGTGTTCTTAAATCATGCATGCAATGGCCTTAAACAAGATCTTGCACTTAAACACATAGTTTTCTAAGCCAACGTAGTCATAGTGGCTTGTAAGTTTTCTTACCTATAATGAAGCCCATCACGAGGTTTTTTCCAACATTGAAACAAGATTATATCATCTAAATATTGTGACAACAATCAATACCGTGATAATAAATTCAATAACAAAGAAGAAAACAAATTCTCAAGATCAACCAATCACAAAATGAAAACCGAAAAATAGAGTTTTCATATCTTCAAACTATATATTTTCTTACAAAACTTCATATTACACCATTCTTCATCTCCTCAAATATCCTTTACCTCGAGGAATGTCTCTTAAAAACTCCCTTTCTCCTTCTTATTCGAGTTTCATCTCATTACACTTCTTCTATTCAACCCTAACTAACTTTCATGCTTCTATAAGCCCATATATAGCCAAGATAACCCCATTTTACAACTTTTTAGACATTTTAGTGACTCATACTTACTCTAGGATCCCTACACATTCTTAAACACTTGGTACACATACTTACAAACTATCTAGGCTTCTTTTCACTCTGAATTCACTTTTTTAACCTTTAGGAATTCAAACATGAAAATGCAAGGAAAGCAATAATTTGAAATTTTAAACATCTTGACCAACTAAGACCTCTCCTCATGACGTCAACACACTTTGTAAAAGGTAACTTGAACTTATGAAGATCGACAAAAATAAATTTGACATGCCCCTACATCATACTCCCAAGGTGGAGAAAATGAGTCCATGTATTTCTTGCTTGTATAACTTTGTCTCTAATCGAGTGTTTATCATCCTTTCCTGATTTTGCTCTTCTTTCTTCACTCCTACTATCCATGTTTTCTATTTGACCTCCTAGATCCCATATCTTTCTCTTTATGCTTGCATTTTCCTTGAATTTACTTCCTTTCTCCTTGAGTTTCATCTTCACCTTCATCATTCTCAAGCTTCCTCCTATTGTACCTACACAATCAAACATAACAACAACATAAACATACTCTTCTTCGTGATGTATGATGTTATTCATCTCTTCATAGCCTTTTCCCAACATGTTTCCATCATTGGCTTCACTTGAAATGACTGAAAATTGTCCATATTCCTTAGTTTATTGCTTAAATGCCTTACTCGTGATTTCTTCATGCACCATTTCCATTATAATTTCCTCTTCCTTACTTTTCTCATCATCTCCACTAACTACACCTACTGAATCATCATCCATTAGACCTTTCTCTTGGTCCAAAAGCACTTCATCATGTGTTTCTTCACTCTTTTCCTCATCTCTTTCTTCCTTCACTTTTCCAAATTCATCTCTCTTAGCCTCTTCTTTCCTTGAGGCCTTCACATTCTCTTCACATACATGTTTTTCAATGTCTCACTTGCTGCATGTTCCATCTCTCTCATCTCTTCCATCCTTTCATCTTTTCTCTCTTGTGTCACATTCTTATTTTGCCACACTTGCCTTGAACTTGTGTGCATGGTTTTGTCTTCATGAAGTTTGATCCATCCTTGTTTTCATTCACTTTCTTAGGCTTGACATCCTCTTCTCCCACTACTGATTTCTTGAGCCATTTAGGCATCCTGTACCCATGATATATTGCTTGGCTTGTGTGTTTAACATTTTTTTCCTTTCATCCACCTATACTTCGACATTCTCATTCTCAATGACTTGATTAGAATCTAAATTGAAATTTTCATCTACCTCTTAAATGTCCCGCTTCTTGAGCTCATCATCCTACATGCCTTCATCACTTGTGCTCTTCTTGTTTGTCCATTATTTCTTGTCATTATCTCGCTTGTATGCTATCCAAAGCATCTTGAAACACTATAATTTCTTCATCTTTTTATTGTCAAGACGATCAAACTCTTCCTTAACCTACACTCTTTCTTCATCACCCTCATATTCTTCCATGGATACTTTTCTTGATTCATTTCTTGCAATTTTCATTTCTTTCTCTCTAATTTTCTCTCCAATATTCCTCATACCTATACACAAGAATTGAAACACAACATTAACTAGTAAAATAAGAGACGAAAATGTCTCAATTAGTGCCCCTTTTCTAGAAACTTTCCTCTTCTTCTTCATCTTTTTTTCAAGTGCTTCTTTATGCACTTTTCTTCTTTCCAAAGTTCTCATTCTCTATCTTCTTCTTACAAGTGTATACACAAAATCATGCACTTTGGGTAATTATGTAGTCTTGATTACATACTACTATTCATATGATTCCTAAGTGAGAACGATATTAATTAATCCATGTGTTTGGCCACCTTATTTTTTTTTTGCTACTTTTAGTTTTACACCCTTACTTGCTCAATTTGCCTTTCTAGTCTTTGGCATTTGTCATCCCTGGACACTTGCGCCAGACTAGGACATCAGCCGCAATGCACCCTCATCTAATCTGGGTGCCCTTGTCCTCTTTGTACTTTATTCACACTTTTTGGGTCCTTTCTAGCCGTTTGAGTATCTTATCTTTTTGGTAGTTGTTTTTTTCGGGGTTAATTACAAAATCCAAGCAAGGGAATCATATAAATATAAATTTATGTGATCATAATAAGGGACCAAGCACTAAACATCTACTATCTCCACCTAAGGTTGCATCCATCAAGGCATCTAAGAGCTCCATTGCATCCATCTAGCTCCATCACAAGGGACACAAGGGCTAGTTTTCTGCATACACTTCATAGGAGGGAAGTTCATTTTATTTCATGCACACATTTACTACATTTCTTTACATTTAGCTACTTTCTCGCTATCCAAGTGTGAATGACACAAGAGCAACCTAGGGCATGATTCCGCACACACACACAAAACTACATTGTGTTTGATTAGTGCAACACTCAGTTATAAGTCCACCATTGTGGTGGTTGAGGATAGTCGACCCCTCATTTTGCATCTTTATTTTTTAGGATTTGATGTCTATTTGAGGGTTTTATAGGTTCATTATTTATTGCAGTTTATTGTGACCTTAGTGATCTTTGTACAAATCCATAGTGACAGAAGGAAAGCATCGGCGAACATCCTACGACCCTAAAATTTGGGTTTTGAGTATTTCGCAAACCAATTCACCCAAAATCATTACATGGGTGCACTGTGGGTGTCTCTGTCCCTCTCCAAGTACCCCATTCTAGCATATTCTTCTAGTTCTACAATTTTTTGAACTCTAGTGTGATGATTAGTGATTCGGATTTCTCGAATTTCTAGTCTTGTATACCTTTGGAAAAAATACGAATCAACTAAGGCATCTTACCCTTCTTTGCACATTAAGGTTTCATTATTTATTACTTAGATTACTTTGGTATACTTCTATATTTCATTATTGCATTTATTTATTACTACCATAACATCGATTAGGTTACTTATATTACATTTTAGCTTAATCATTTTGGTGAACCCGATGTGAATCATACAACATGCTACCGGTAACACACAATTTTAATTTCGAGACGAGGCTCAAAATTAGACTTGGGTCCTTAACACAATGGCCTTTCCTAGATGCCTAAAACTAGGGGGAAATATAACGGTCTTTCCTGGAATGCTAGTAACTAGGGACAATTACATAGTTCTTCGACATGTCACAAAGGATTTTGATAGGGCAGAGAGTCCTTTAGCACTGGTCATTTACACAATGGATTTTATAGGGCAGAGAGTCCTTAGCACATGCACACCATCTGCAGTGGTGTTTTACATAATGGGAAGCAATTAAAGGTTGGCAGATAACACCAGACATTTCTCCCTACACTTCTTCCATTACATTGGCATGAGATCACCCAAAAAAATTACACGTCAACATCATCTTCAGGATCCTTTCTACACCCTTTTTCTCATCACATGGATTAGGTGCACATGTTCTTTTTCACATTTTCATACTTTACATACTTTTCTTACACACTTTTTACATATTTTGATCATATACATGCGTATTTGACTACTTGTTAACTTGTCTTTTGCAGGTCCGTCTGTATGGGAAGCGGTAGTCAACAACAATAACATCACCACAACACCAACAATAACAACATCACACACATCGACATTGACAACAAGTACATCATAACAACTACACATGCAATCTCTACCCTAAGTTCATTTTCATTACTTTTTGCACTTTCTCCTCCTTAGCATCCACGCTTCACATTTGTATCACTCCACACTTTGTCTAGTCCCTCGGCATGTTTCCTACATCGATCTACATGGATACTAGGTATGCATCTCTATCTACTTTATGTTACAAAGCTTTCCACTCACCAACATAAAGTGGGGGCAAATATAGACACAAAATCATGAACTTTGGGTAATTAGTGGTCTTGATTACATACTACTATTCATATGATTCCTAAGTGAGAACGATACTAATCAACCCATGTCTTTGGCCACCTTCCTTTGATTTATATTGTTACTTTTAGTCTTACACCCTTACTTTCTCAATCCACCTTTCCAGTCTTTTACATTTGTCATCTTAGACACCGGCGCTTAAGACCAGACACCAACGCCGGGACGCCTCGTCTAATCTGGGTGCACTTATCCTATTTTTACTTTACTCACACTTTTTGGGTCCTTTCTATCCATTTGATCATCTTATCATTTTGGTAGTTAGATTTTGAGGTTAATTACGAAATCCGAGCAAGGGAATCATATAAATAGTAAGTCATGTGATCACAATAAGGCATTGATCACTAAACATCTACTATCTCCACATTAAGTTTCATCCATCAAGGCATCTAAGAGATCCATTGCATCCTTATAGATCCATCAAAAGGGACACAAGGGATGGTTTTCGCATACACTTCATAGGAGGGAAGTTCATTTTATTTCATGCACACATTTGCTACATTTCTTTACATCTAGCTACTTGCTCACTATCCAAGTGCAACTAGCACAAGAATAACCTAGGGCACGATTTCACACACACGCACACACATTACTACATTGAGTTTGAGTTTTAGTGTAATGCTCAATTGTAAGTCCACCATTGTGGCATCGAGGATAATCCGAACCCTCATTTTGCATCTTTCTTTTTTAGGATTTGATGTCTATTTGAGGGTTTTGTAGGTTCATTATTTATTGCAAGTTTATCGACCTCGGCGATCTCTCGTATGAATCTGCGGTGAAAAAGGTGAGCATCAACGAACATCTTACGACCCTAAAAATTTGGGTTTCTAAGCATTTCCACATACCTAGTTGCATAAAATTAGTACCTTATACCAGGCACCCCTATCCCTCTCCAGGAACCCTAGTCTATAGCTTGTTCTTCCGATTCTACAATTTTTTGAGCTTTAGTGCGATGATAAGTTCTTCAAATTTCTCTAGTTTCCAATCTTGTACACCTTCGGAAACACTACGAATCAACTAAGGCATCTTACCCTTCTTTGCACATTAGGGTTTCATTATTTATTGCTTAGTTTGCTTTGGTATACTTTTGTATTTCATTATTGTATTTATTTATTGCTACTATAACATCAGATTATGTTATTTATATTAAATTTTCACTTAATCAACAAGCAACTCTATAGGCCATTTGACCTTTCTTCTCATCACATATCCAATCACATTGTTTTCTTATTCTTTTATGCTCATCAACTCTTTCAACTTGTCTATATCCTTCCTAAGCTCTTTTAGCTCTTGTTCAAACCATAGTTCTTGTTTTTACGGCTTCCTCTTTTCTCTTTGCTTCTTGCTTCTTTCTATCTATCTCTTTCACTCTACTTTTTCTTTTTGCTTAACAACATCACTAACCCCTTTACCAACTCTTCTCTATTCATTCATTTATGTTTCCTCTTCACTTGTCACACACACTTCACAAACAACTTGCACACTTTCTTGTTAGAATAATCAAAACTTCTTCATAAGATCTATCTCTACTATGATAACAAAATTACGCAAAGCTCATAACCAATTTCATTCCACTTATCAAGTTAAGAACAATTCAATCATACAACACCATGTTTTAGGAGATCTTACTCTTAGTATAAATATCTCAAACTAGTAAAATTTGCACTTTTTCACCTTAATTGTCTCTATCAAGCACAATACCCTGTTCACTTACCTAATATGCGATGCCATATAAACCTTCATTTCGATCCACAACAAAGGAAATGGCTAATTGATCTTCTTTACCCAAACAATCCTTATTTAACAACAAGAGAACTTACTCTAAAACAAGCAACTTTGAACCTTTAGCCTCAATTTATCACCTTCCAAACCTTATACCTCATTCCACACTCAAACACCATGTTAATCAAATGATCAAACTCTCGAAATCAAGAAAGTACCTCCAATTTATTTCCTTTTCTCTCAAATTGCCTTTTGTAGGTTTTCAAGCCAATGTTCTTGCATGGTTGGAGAAATTGGGGCAAACCCAAAACAAAGTTAAAACATATAAAGGTACCCTTTTGGGCCTAGATGGTGTGTGAATTTTTTGAAACCCAACTCTTTCACCTCTTCTCTCAACACCCTTTCCACTCTCTTAGCTTCCAAACCTCCTTCTAGCCCTATTTTCATGCATTTTAAGGCATAATTTTCACTCTCATAGGGTCAAAGACAAACCAAGGGCATATTTAGATACCCATTTTCTCATTTCTTCTTTGTACAAAATTCTAATATGGTTAAATTTAGGCCTCTGCTGTCACAGTCCCCCCTACAAGAAAATTGTTAAGCATAAATCAAAGGCTTCCCAATGTTGTCATCTAATTTATTCATAATTATTCTAAGGGACCTCCAACCATACTATCTATTAGGTTTCAAGTCAAAATTCAATGTATAGATGCCTCAAATCTAGTTTCTTCCATTGAATCCTAACTAAAGCTCTATCACAGTCCTGTGCAACTAAACAATATGTAATGCATAATAGTAGAAAAGGGTTTAATAACATCTCAAACCTTTACAAACAATTTATATATGATCCTATGAGGTTTTGTATAACTTTTCTTGTCTTACAAAGTAAGGAGAGACATCAAAAGGAAACTTCTATGTTAAACCCTCATTGTGGCTCCGAGACATCTTGTGAACCATTAAAAGCTTACAACTTGCAAGTGAATTATTTTCAAATCTTCAAAATCCTATTATAGGTATTTATGCACCTTTAGAACATGTCTATATTTACAAAGAAGGCATGCAATCATCACATTGTATAAAATATTGAATTTCTTAGTTATGTAAACTGTATGGAACATGGTTTTGAGAATGTAAATAGGGTATTCATATACATTTTATCTTTCAACTTGTTGGATGGCCTTTCCACCTTTTTTCGTAATTATTTAAACAATATCTTCTCCTTCAAGATTTACGTCTTCTTAAATCATGCATGAAACGACCTTAAACAAGATCTTGCACCTACACACACGGTTTTCTAAGCCAACACTGATCCATGATGGCTTGTGAGTCTTCTTACATGTAATGAAGCCCAACATGGGTGTTTTTTCAACATTGACACAAGATTATTTCATCTAAATCTTATTACAATAATCAATACAATGATTATAAGTTTAATAGCAAAGAAGAAAACAACTTCTTAAGATCAACCAATTACAAAATGCTCATCGAAAAACAAAGTTTTCATATCTTCAAACTATATATTTTCTTACAAAACTTCATATTCCCCATTATTCATCTCCTTATATCTTTTTCGTTAGAGGAATGTATATAAAAACTCCCTTTCTCCTTGTTATTCGAGTTTCATCTCATTACATTTCTTATATTCAACTCTAACTAACTTTCATGCTTCCATAAGCCCATACATAGCCAAAATAACCCCATTTAACAACTTTTTAGACATTTTAGTGACTCATACTTACTCTAGGATCCTTACACATGCTTAAACACTTGGTACACACACTTAAGAACTATCTAAACTCCTTTTAATCTTGATGTTACTTTTTCAACCTTTAGGAATTCAAACATGAAAATGGAAGGAAAACAATAATTTGAAATTTTAAACATCTTAACCAACTAAAACCTCTCCTTATGACCTCAACACACTTTAACAAGCTAACTTGACCTCATAAATATGAAAAAGAAAAATTTGACACTTTGATGCTTCTTTTGATGATGCCCCTACATCAATAGCTAAAGACACACACTTTCATGCATAGATGATGATGCAAAATGAGCTTGCAAACCACATTATAGGGCAAAAATTTGAATTCACCCTCTCCATAAAAAAAAAAAAACATATCATGGAAAAAAATTTGAAAAGTGTCATTTGTAATCCTAACATAAATGAGACTATGGGTTCTCCTACCCGACTTTTGTTATTGTAAACTTAAGATAGCTTTCCTCTTACGTGGTTTTCCCAATCAATCCTTTTATTTCTTTACTTTTACAAATGGTTTCGTATACAATTTTGTTAAAAAAATTGGAAAGGCTTGCATATAACTTATAGCTTTGTAAATATTAGTTTTTAAATGATGCTCATATGCATTTCCATGCATTTCACTTGTATGTCATTTTCCTTAAACATAAAATAGTTGGAATGTCCATTTCGACTATATAAACATGTTGTGCTTTCTGTAACCTTTCCTTTTCATAAAATTCTATAATGTCTCTCTTTCCACTATACTATTTCATTGTTTTGGAATAACTAATTATTTTTTTTATGATATTTGAATTTCTACTAATATGAACAACAAGACTAGAGATATTCACTCATGTTTAAAATAATATATGTGCAATCCTTTCCGATAGCTATTTACATGTCTTATTAAACTATGTTTTCTTTCTTATATCACTTTATATATGCTACATTGTAAGGCAGAAATTGTGTTTACCTTCGATTAACTAAAATAGGAAATTATTATATCCAAATTAATCTAAGAAACTACAATAAATATAATAACTGATATGACCTAAAATATGAATGCTAAGTAATTTTATTTGATATTTAAATGAAATGAAATAATTGAAAAAGGAGGGATAAGGTACTGACTTGAAAATGAATTACCTCACCAAGCTTCGGGACTAAACAAGATGATGTGCGAAAGGAGCAAAGTATGATGGTACAACCCAAGAAATTGCAGTAGATGAAGATTTGACTAGACTGAGGTGCTTGGAAGAGGATCATGACACCTTTGGGTGCCCTAGTCTACAATATGGGCCCATTAGTCTGTAGAGAATCCCAGGACATGAATATGGAAGTGTCGCTAGATCTTCGTAATGTATCGATATTTATCACGTGATTTTCACAAGTAACTTTTCTCGATGACACCGTGAACTTTTAATGAAGATTCACTGCAAAACCCCATACAAAGCATCAAACCCATAAAAATGAAATATGCATATGAAGGGGTCAGACTGTCCTTAGTAGCCATAATGGTGGACTTACAACTAAGCGCTACACTACATTCCAAACCCAATGAAGTTATGTGTACTATGTGCATGCAATGATGTGCCTAGGGTGCCATAACGCTAATGATGCAAAGATAGGGGAAATAGCTAGATAAAATGCAAAATGGTGGATGGAATAGAATATGCTTCCCTTTACTACGCAGTGTGTGTGATGCAATGATGCCGAAATGCAGTCCCTTGCCTTAGTAGATAGCTAGCCCTTAGTAGTAGATAGTCCACCCATAAGATAGTAAGTATGTTATGTTTATATAGGGATATCTTGCTCAAATTTGACACTAATGACCCAACATGCCGACTAGTGCCTAGGGGAATGAGAAAGAAAATTACAAAGACCAACTTGAGAATCTAAATTAGATGCAAGTGCTATCGGGACTAGGGTACCTAAAATAAGGACATGGGTGCCCATGGGCATCCTGGGCCTTTTACCCTAGGTGCCCTAGTCAAAGACTAGAAATGACAAATGACTCAATGATGCCACCCGAGACTCTCGAGAGATGACCGAACTATGTAAACAAATCGACCATTGTGTAAGACAAATGATGACAATAACCAAATAACTAACGCAGCGAAGGACTAGGGGATGGGTCATTAGTGAATAATTTTCTTACACGAGATCTATATATAAAACAACATACTTGGCGATATAAATGTAATAGTAAGTGCGTGATTTTGTGACTACATTTTCCCCACTTTATGTTGGTGAGTAGAAAGCTTGGTAACATAAAGTAGATAGAGATGCGTACTTGAGAGAAATCTGGAGAAGCCCATGTTGTAGTAGAACACGCAGATGTGGTAATAAAAGCATGCCAAAAGAACCATATAGTGTGTCAAACCATGGATCAACGTGTTGATTCATGTAATGTAGTGAAAAGCACAATGTCATGATGAAGTGTACTAAATGAGAGTGATGACATAAATGTTAGATGATTGATGATTTCAAACGTTGTATGATGACGATGAGATGGGGTAGGGAGTGATCAGTTCCTAACCCAATTTGTGTGTATACAAATAATCAACCGGAGGATTTAGGCATCCTGTTGCCAGAGGAAGAGTGTAGGGAGAAAAGTGTGTTATTATCCAATCTCTAACTACATCCTCAAGATCTAGTCGCTGCAGACGGACTTAGATCAAATTTATGTGTTTTTAGATCCAAATAATTTTGATCAAATAGTAGACCCATATAGGAGTGGTATATGAAACACACTTTTATCCCCACTCTACGGGTGTCATCGCAATGTGATGGCTTCCAAGTTAGGTCATCTGGAAGCAAACATGAAATGTATGATGGCTTCCAAGTTAGGTCATATGGAAGAAAATGTGAAATGTATAAAATAAATTCCCACTTTAGGTCATCTGGGAAAGTAATAGATGTAATATTACAAATTAGGTCATTTGGGAGGGCACACATAGCTCCCAAATTAGGTTTTCTGGGAGGCCGATTGTGTTGAATTTGTATTGATGATATGATTTTGATTGTTAGAAATTTGAACGTGTTGATTGATTGATTTGATTTGATTTATTACTCGTAGAGAGATTTTATGCTAGTTGCCCCCAGGTTAGGTCATTAGGGGGAATCGATAGAAATTGGTGAACGATCACATGGAGGAATTTTTAATCGCTTGGTTCCCCAAGTTAGGTCATAAGGGGAAGTGATGAAATGTCACATAGAAAAATTATATATTTGTTGCCCCATATTAGGTCATTAGGGGAATTAATGGTGAGATGTCACACAGTGAATTAGTAAATGTTTGAAAATGATGGATTGGTAATGTTGATTAATCACATGGTAATGTAAGGGGAATTATAGGATGACCCCAATGATATGCCCCCTTTCGATGAAAGGGGAAGTGATGACAAGAACAAATGCTAAGCTAAAAGTAAGCACGAAATAGATAGAAAGTGATAGAAATTGTAAAAATGTGTATGAATTGGATGGAAGAAAAATTCAAAGAGAGATAATGTGCATGTAATGTGTATGGTACGGTGGTAGGAAAAATTATAAAAATAATTCCAAAATGGGGTGTAAATCGAGTAGAAATGCTCAAGATATGATAAAAATAGTGTGGTGTGTATTAGTTGTGAGAATAAACGCAAAGTAATGACTATAGTAAAGTAGGTGATGAAAAAGTAACTATAAATAGTGAAGTGAAAAAGTGTTTAATCACTTCATTTTTTGTTTACGTGATTATGAGATTGAGCGCGAAGTGAGTGAAAATGCCGCAAGTGAGAGCAACGCGTCCTAGTTGGTTTGAGAGGGTGGCGACTGCCGTAGCATTACACACAATTGCGGAGTTGGTAAGTGCATTGTTTTTCGAAAAATGTATGGTGTAGTAGTCATTTCTATTAAATTTTTTACAAATTTGAGAATTTTAATTTTCTCAAGCATTTTAGACCTGGACAATAGCGGCGAGGGCACTAGTGACACCTAGGACAAGAGCGCCTAGGCTGGTGCTAGTGTCAGCTCCTAGGCACCCCGGTTTTGCATTTGGGTGCCCAGGTCTAGAATGTGTGCATTTGGTGTATAATGGTGAAAATCATATTTCTAGTGTATAGTAAAATGATAAGAAAGTGTATCTAGGCTTGTATAGTGTTCTAACGTCGTGTTTGTTGTTGTTTTGTGGTGTGAAGAGGGATATTCATTTGAGGGAGTTCCGCGGTGGGTGTCACATGAGTACTTTGCTTGGATTGGGCATGTTAGATGATGATTGGGATGTTATGGACCGTGCCGGCCTACGACACATAACATGGATGGGGATGTGCCCCATAATATGCCCATGTTGACTGCATTATGCGAGAGGTGGTGCACGGATACATGTATGTTTTGGTTGCCTATGGGGGAGATGACTGTTACGTTGGAGGATGTGTATTGTATATTGTGATTGCCGGTTATTAGAGAGAGAGTACATGTTATGCCATTGGAGGATATGGAGAGACATATGTGAGTTGCTAGATGATATTTTGTGGGGGCTTAAGTTACTGTTAAGGCCCATATCAGTCTGGTTTGCTATTTTATAGTCTAGGGTTTCAAGCTTGTGGAAGTTCATAACAATTATGATTACTTCATCTATAACAGTGGAGGGAGGAGGTGTAGGCATCTTGTATAAGATGCATGATATATGTTAGTGAGATAGAGGAGGAGGGTACTAGATACATGTGGGCATGATGTGTGTTGGCCCACCTATATAGGATCTATACCGATTTACTCACGATGAGCATGGTGGTGGGATAGGAGCCACTACACTATTACACATATGGGCTTATGAGCATATAGCTATGTTGAGACCAGTTGGAGGTCCATGAGGAGAGTGGGCTAGGCCAGAGATATATGTGAGGAGGTGGGTTGATATTTGTGGGCGTAGGATGGAAACAGATACCTACAGGGCTGATAGATAGGATGGGACCCGAGGCGAGTTACATGGAGGCCATACCGCGACTATGGAGGATGGCCCGAGGATGTTGTAGAGTTATGGTGTATTTAGAGGACTATGTGGTTAGAGATTGATTTCAGGTATGGCCAATTTTTTAGGTGGAGAGAGTATCATGACAGTTTGGCATGGCTCAAGATGTGCCCCTAGAGCCATATATATGGTTGAGAGCTATTAGAGCACCTAAGAGGGCCGGAGCTAGACCAGGCCCACAACAAGAGAAGCTAGTACCTCCCGAGGCTAGATGAGGTAGATGCGGTGATAGAGTCGATAGACTCAGATGATGTGGGTTATATAGAGGATTACCACACATGGTGGGTGGAACACCAGTGGCTATTGTTGTTCCCATTATTTACAGGTCTAACGGGTTACCACATGGAGGAGGATGAGAGGGGGAAGCCCATGCTCCCAATGATGTCGCGACATCTGTATGAGCGTGAGTATTTGGACAGTGTGTTGTGTACTTTGTTGTTTCGCCATGTTTTAGTGGTGATTATCTATTTCATTGTTTTATTTGTTTTATAGGTGACACGTATTAGTTCACTAATAGTTGACACAACCATCCATGCCTTTATGCGGAATGTGTCAATCAATGTACTTGGTGGAGGAATACTTGAGCATGTGGATAGTATCGCGGGAGACCATGCCCATTTGTTTGAGCCTATGGCCATAACAAAGTATCGACGTGCACTCTTGTATTGCTAGGTGAGAGGGACGAGGCATGTGAGGAGACTTGATGAGCCAGAGAGGCATTAGATGGTGGTCCCTTGGCACATGATTTACTTACATGATATGTGGATTAACAACGTTAGTTTTTAGAGAAGTTGATGGAGAACACCTTATTGCGGAGGCAGGTCGAGAGGTATCAAGGCCGCAAACAATGACATCGCGTTGGTGGTGAGGCGTCTAGTTCGAGAGCTCTACTAGTACCGAGAGCGATAGTTATGATGAGACTTGACTTGTACTAGTGTATATGATGTGGGGGCATTGCCCCAGTGATGAGACATGATTTTTGTAATGATGATTATATTTCCTATATATATCAACACATGTTATTGTTATGTGATGAGCTGATTGTGTTGTGTATAGATGTCACAATGTGATTGATGATGTATGATTTGATGTTTATTGTCATAGTGTATGTAATGTGTTATATATTATTCGTGTTTGATGGATGTAGACTCAGAGTATAATGTTGATAATGGTAGACAAAATGTGTAATGTGAATGATGATAGATAACAAATGCAATGTGGTTGGTGAGTTAAATGAAATGGAATTTGTAACGCGTAATTAGTGTAATGTTGATAGTAAGATAGATGTAAAAATGTATAATTGCAAAACTAACATGTTGTGATGAATGATAATGTGATGTAATCGTAAAATGTTAGTATGATGAAAGTAGGGAGGGAAGATTAGCGAAACCCCCGGTGTGCGAGATGAATATACTCATATAGTTAAGACCCTCTGATGTGAGTTAAGGATGATCCGCGTAAGAAAGAGTATGCCATCAGAAATGATTGAGTGTGCTAGATGAGACGATGGAGCACGTGATGAGAGGTTCTTAGAATAAATCCCTCAATAGTCATGTAAGAACCATAAGAACACAAGTGCATCATCGGGGGTAAGGTGATAATAATCACCTACCAGAGACCAAGATGACGTGAAGCAATGGAAGCATGTGGTATGGAAGCAGTGTGAGCATATGAACCAAACTGAATATCATATGGAGCAGCGGTGGGATGTATGAATGTAGAGGGTTGTGAAGGCCAATGTGAAGTGGTGACGTGATGTAGTGGATAAGATGGATGAAGTGAATGTGATGGATGTGATCCCGCAATGGTGTATGGATGCGGTGGAGAGTGTACATGAGTAATGAAGCTGCGGTGGTGGACATACCATGGCTTGAGCACTCAATGGAGAAGATGAATAAACTGATAGGACTTTTAGAAGAGCAACAATCTGGGGGACAAGAAGTCCCTCCTCTTTAATGGGAGAGGTTCCCTTATTCAAACGAACTTATTTACAAATGTACGTAACATTGTTTTATGGTCAAACTTGGATTTTACGAAAGTGTTTTCCACAAGGATCATCAATTACACAAGGATCGAGGAAAGGGAATAAAAGATGAGCAGTAATAAAGAACATTCGAATTATAGATAGCAGTAATAATTCTTCGTGTATGCGGAGCTTCAAAGAATTTAAAACAAGATCATTTCATATTGGTGAATGAGATTAAATTTAAAGACACAAAGTTCCATAAATAACCTTCTTCAGATTTATTAATCAAGGACACAAAGTTCCTTCTTGGTTGTACAAGATCACTGTATTTGCAAAACTGAACAGTATGCAATCAGAGAGACTAACGAGTTAAGAACAAAATGATCTCCACAATATTAAAGGAAAACACAGAGATAACAAGAATTAGATAGACAAAGAATGGAAAGCCCTTTTGTATTGATTTCTTTAAGATCTATTTACACTTTCAGCAAATATCCAAGTTCTTTCTCCTTTTCAAAATGGCGGAGAAGGCCATTATATAGTTTACAATTCTAAGTTACTCGTAACCGCTTTCTTTTAACTAGAGAATAGTTAAGGACTCGTTAACTGCAATGCCTTAACTAATTACATGGAATACGAAAGGAGTGGGAAGAAGAAAGAAGGATGGAGAAGGGACAGTGGCCGCTCGAGAGGGACCCACTGTCTTCGTAAACCGCCGCTTGAATCTTTCTAACGCCTCACCAGATTTGCCACGAGGGACACACCAGACGTTTCATCTTGAGGATGACAATGAGTGTCTTTGAAAACCGATGCAACTAGCGCCTTGAGAGCTTCGTCCTTCCGCCACCTGTGGCCCTGAAATTTGATCTTCTGATTGATAAGATCGTGAGCCGCAACTTAAATTCATATTTTGAAAAACAAAGATATTCGGGTCGAAGGAAAACTAAGTATGAATTGCCTTAGGTTCACTTGGGACATGTGAGACGCGAATGCGCGAAACACGAGGCTCGGCCGATTCGGGCGAAACGGGGAGAAGACGCACAAATGAATTTGGGACAATTGGGACAAAAATGTGCGAAGTGCGCGACTCGGGCGGTTCGGCCGAAATTGGAACAGTTTGCATTTTTGGCTTCGGGACACTTGGGACAAAAATGTGCGAAGCGCTAGATCGGGACAAACTGACTCAAGGTGTTTGGGTCTACCTCACTAAAATGGGAAACAGAGCAATTTGGAACTCGGGACATTGGGACAAAATCGCGAATCGGCCGAAAATGGAACAACAGGTCCGTTTGAACTTGGGACATTTGGGACAAAAAGTTCCGGAGTACGCGGTTCGGGTGGTTCGGCCGATCGGGGAACAGAGCGCACTTTGAGTTTTGGGACACTTGGGACAAAAACATCCGACGGCCCAAAATGGGACAATTTCGGGATTTCTACTTGGATCGGAGAACAGAAAGCACTTTCGTACTTGGGACAGGCGGGACAAAAACTTCCGACAGGCCCGAAATACATACAAAATGACCCAAAACACAGATTTTCTCAATTTTCACGGCTTAGGCACTTCAGAGAAAACACTCATAACTCAAAATTTTGAAATTTTACTTCTATCAGAACAGGGAATTTTGAGTGAACAACAGCTGGCTCCTTCTGGGGATGACTTGGCATAAATTCAAGGAATGAGGCAAGGCAAGAACTTAGACAAACTCGGGGAGAGCAGACCAGTGCCTTATCCATTGGGCCACGGAGTCAAAAACAACACCAACACAGAGGGCAACACACACAACAACAGAAGGGGAAACACACCGAAAGCAGAAAAGCAAAAACACTGTACAGAATATACAAAGGGACTCCCTAGTCACCTACGACTTGAACAACTTCAAATACTGCCCACTATAAGGAAGTGGGAGGGGAGAACCATCCATGTAATCAAGATAGAAAGAGTTCTTACCAGCAAAGTGTCTTATCTTGAAAGGTCCGAGCCACGTGGAATCAAATTTTCCATGGCGCCACGAGGTTCATGTCTTTTGTCCCATAACAAAGACGGTATTCCAACTGGAACTCTCTCGAACCTAGCTTTTTGTCAAACATAACCTTTACCTCTCACGGTGAGCAGATATCCCACAAGAACCTCCAATCTATCCTCGTTCAGTTTGTGCAGGTACATGATTCTTTTATCCAGAGCATCACTGAAACTAGTATCCTCAATGGCCTTCATCAGGTGCAAGGCTGGCAGTTCCACTGTCACTGGCAATTGAGCTTCTACTCCATACACCACTTGAAAAGGGGACATTCCAATGGCTCTTTTGGGTGTGACCCTGTCTGCCCAAAGAGCATCATAAAGCTTCTTATGCCAGTTTCGCTGAGATTCATTGACCAACTTCCTTATGATAGTCACCAGATTTTTGTTGGTGGATTCTGCTTGTCCATTTCCCTGGGGTAATAATCTGAAGAATGAGCCAGAGAGATGCCATACCCGTAGCAGAAATCCATTATCTCAGTTGAGGAGAAGTTCGAAGCATTATCTGTTACAATCTTGTTAGGTACACCATACCTTACCAAGATGTTCTCTTTGATGAAGTTGCATACCACTTCGTAAGTAGTGTTTCTTGATCGAATAGCTTCCACCCATTTGGTGAAGTAGTAGTGGCAAAGTTAGCACATGAGTGTGACCAGCACTAGAAACAGGTTGAGTGCACCAATGAAATCTAGACCCCATCGTTGAAATGGTTCCTTAATCACAACCGGCTTCGAGAGGCAAAGAGGCCAATTTAGGTCTTCCCACAAAGGTCCGACAAGCCTCGCATTTATCCACCACTGGATGCATCTCTCGAACAAGGAAGGCCAAGAATATCCTCCTGAGTATCTTGTGAGTCGGATCATGATGAATAGTGCCTCCACATGTCCGATCATGAAAAGCCGAGAGCAACTTTCTCTCGTTGTTCCTTGTCCACACACTTCGTAAATCTCCCATCTAAACCACGCCAACAAGGCATTTTCCCACAAGACATATTGCGCCGATCTCAATTTAACAGCTCCTCTTTTCTTGGTAGTTAAATGAGAGGGGCATTCCCATAGGTGAGAAAATGGGCGATGTCGAATACCATTCATCGATCGAACTAAGGAATAGAACAAGAGGAATGTCGCCTTTCTCCTCCAAAGAACTCATGTTTGGCTCCTTCAACAATGAGCTCACAAAGACCTTTTCCACGAACCAGCTTGGTCGGTTTGATATCAATGTCATACTCCTGGACTTTAGCCACCCAGTTTCCTCTCTTGGACCCAAATTCTTGTGTGTAAGAATTGACTTAACAGCGTATCTCGAACCAAAGACCATAGAGTGAGAGTTGAGGATATAGAAACGGAATCGCTGACAGCCTTTGACTACCGCAAAAGCATGCTTCTCCATCATGGTGTATTTAGCTCATGATTCTTCGTGATATAGCTCATGAAGGCAATTGGTAGCTCATGTCCATCGTAGTCTTCTCAAGTTAAGACAAAGCAGCCTGTGGTATTATCTCAGAAGATAGCAATAGATGATGAAATCTTTGCTGAAGTCAGGACAGGCCAAAACTGGAGTTTTAGCAATAGCTTTCTTGATACCCTCAAAGGATTCCTTTCCTTCAGAAGACCAACCAAATGTTTGCTTCCCTTTCATCATCTGAGAGATGTTCAAAGTTAATTCAGCAAAATCAGGGATGAATCTTCTTAAAAATTGATCTTACCGAAAAAGGAATGCACGCCTTTTTTACTGGTTGGGAGAGGAATTTGCTGGATGGCTTGAACTCGTTCAGGATCAATCTTAATACCATCCTCGAGACAACAATGTGCCCTAATAGTTTTCCTTCAGAACACGTAATATGATTTTTTAGGATTTAAAGAAATCCCATGCTCTCGGCATCTCGCAGAATCAACTGCTTCTGTGTGGTCAAGTGATCTCTCTTGTCTTTGAAAACACTGTCAGATCATCAAGGTATATGACAATACATTTCCCTTTCAAGCTTCCAAAAGCCAAATCCATAGCTCTCTGGAAAGTGGCACCAGCATTAATCAGCCCAAAAGGCATTCTCTTGTAGGCAAAGGTACCCCAAGGAGTGGTGAAGGCTGTCTTGTGTTGATCTGCAGTATCAACCTCTACCTGATTGTATCCCGAGAATCCATCAAGCATAGATAACATTTCAGATCCTGTTACTGCTTGCAATATTTGATCCATCATAGGCAGAGGGTAGTTATCTTTCAGAGAAGCCTGATTCAGGTTCCTGAAATCAACACAGATGCGGATCTCACCATTCTTCTTCCTAACAGGCACAATGTTTGCAATCCATGTTGAATGGTGAATGGGAAAAATGATTTTAGCCTTCAACAATTTCTGAATCTCCTGAAATATAGTGTCAGCTATTTTGGGATTATACTGCCTTTGTTTCTGCTTGAAAGGCTTGATTCCTGGTTTGAGAGGGATAGAGTGCTGCATGTCTTTTGGCTTGAAGGCTTTTAGATCCTCATAAGAATATGCAAGAACATCCTTATACTTCCTTAGAAGATCAATTGCTCTTCTCCTCTCATCGGTTGTGCAACATTTTCCAATATTTACCAGCTTGGGATCAGTAGAACTCCCTATATCAATCTTATCATACTCAGCTGATTGCTGAGGTCCAGTAGAAGCTTTAGATTTTACATATCTGTCATGTTTATCAAACAACTCCTCCAAACTCACCAAACCTTTGGGAATCTTGTTTCCTTTGAGTTTAATGCATCCTTCCCGATCCGCTTTCTTCTCCTGGGTGACAGGATGGTCGAGGACACACTCTCACGAGGCAAAGTGTCACTTCCTCAAAATATAGTTGTTCGAAATTCCCCTTGAGTTCCAGGAAGGAAAGCAAATGCTGGTCATCGTTGAAAACTTGCCAGTTATTAGTATTGTCAGGAACACTAGGCCGGTGGACCATTTCAATAGTGAACTTATCCTGAGAGAATTCAGGATGGGGAATCAATAATGACCCCGAGATGCCCAAAGTGAATCAGCCCCATTTGTTCTTTTCTCAGGTATTGCTTCAATGGAGAAAGCATCAAGGAATTCAATTGAATCCCAAACCTGATTCCGGTAATGCTTCAGCCTCCCATTTTTTACCTGAAAAAGGCTTCTGACTTGCTTCACAATCAGCTCTGCATCACCACGAGCCAGAAGATTTTTTACACCTCGTTCTTTGGCCACTTGCAGTCCAAGAATGAGAGCCTCATACTCTGCGGTGTTGTTAGTGTTTTCGAACTGCAACTTAAATGAAAAAGGGTGTAGGCATCCTTCAGGTGACACTAGCAGGACACCAGCTCCAGAACCAGCCGAGGAACAACTTCCATCAAATTCTAAAATCCAAACACCATTGGGATCTTTGGGTGATACTTTGAGGGTCGATTTCATCGTGTGACGTAATCATGTAATTACCATGACCTATGTCTTCATAGAGTATTTGTGCCTTAGGATCATCCATTTTTCGCACAATATACTGATGTTTCTCAGGAGTAACTTCTTCATTTGTCCATCGACAGTATGAGGCGTGTGACCAATCCATTTCAATCTCCCACCCACATCTTTATAGAAGTTCCTACTTAGCAACATTCCATAAGAAGGAGGAATGTCTCGCTACTAGGATGGTAGCCAAGACTTTCTTTTCGTGTAAAGCAAAGAAAAGCCACTTGGCATCTTTAATCCTTCCAACCAAAGGCACTTCCTTACTTTCCATGGAGTAGCAAGATCCATAAGTACGAGTGAGGGTCAAGCCTAAAGCATGAGCTACTTAGCAGCATCACGTTATCTGAGGCTCCGTAATCTATGACACAGTTATTGAGCCTATGGCCAGCTATAAGAAGTGTTACATAAAAAGGCTTGATTTTGTCGCCAAAGAGGTTACAAAGCAGCTACTGACTAGGTCGTGGTGTATGAAGGAGGAGTAGGCAAAAGGCCTTTAGAGGTGGTCTTGGAATGGGAATTAACAAATTGGATCATCTTGGCAAAAGCTTGGGATGGTTTGGTAGTATTCACTTTCCGAAATTTGAACCTTGGTCCTTTTAGGTGATCAACAATATCAAAGGATCCAGAGGTGGATGGACCATCATCATTTGGAATTCTAGGCTTATCAACTTTAGGAGAAAAAGAAGAAGAATTTTAGTAGGATGGCAGTGACTTACCTTTGGTGCAGATGAGGTCGGGATAGGGGATCCTCTTCTGGCAATTACAGGAATGGTTGCTGGCTGTTCCTTAGATTTCTTCGTGGGCTGTGTTATTTTCTCCTTCTGCCTCGTCTGTTCTCGAGTCATGACAGCAAAAGATTCACTGTTCATATCTGCTACCACTTCATCATAGTTATCTCCATCATCAGTGCCTTCGGTGGTAAAGAAATTAACCCGAGATCCTTCGAGTTCTTCCGCCTCATCATCAAATTCTTCCAGGAACTCCTCACGAGCTTCATCGTCCACATCATCATCTGGCTCTTCAACTTCACAGGTTGCATTCACAGGAACTTTGACAGGAGGTCCTTCAAGTGCTAGTCTTGTGTGAGGAGCAGGCAAACGATTTCTGGGCTGGAAATTTCTTCTTGGAACATCTGCATACGGTGCATGCTGAGCCAATTGTTTCTTTATGGCTACTAGATCATTTGCAAGTTTCTGGACTAATGGATCAGTATTGGGTCCAGAGGTGGAAGAGGAAGAAGCAGCAGATTTAGATTTGGGAGGATCTCTTCAACTTCCCTGACATGATCAGGTCATCCTCGACACTAACAGCCAGTTCTTGATCCAGAATTAACGTTCCAAGATTAGCCCTTCTTAGAGCATAACTGACTTTGGGCATTTGAGCATTTAGAAAGAAACATTTTTGAATTTGATCAACCGGTTGAGTATTTACAGGAATTTTGTTGATCAGTCTGTTGAATCGAGCCACAAATTCTCTCATGGGTTCTGATGGATCTTTCTTTATCTGAGAAATTTGGGCAAGCAGGGCATGCACATCTTCTGCCGGCTTGAAACGGCTTTCGAACTGAGTTCTCATTGTATTCCAGTCGGTGATGGCACCAATGAAGGTGATAGAACCTGGGCCAACAAAGATTATCCTGTAACGTCTCAACGAACAGCCTTACTGAGACGTCTTCATGTTCAACTCCCAAGACTCCACACGCAACTATGAAGGCTGCAATGTGTTCATCAGGGTGTACTTTGCCATCTCCTTTAAATTTGGGGAAGTTCTTTCGGTTACCTCTAGGTAACTCATGCAAAGGTTGATTAAGGGCCAGGGGCCCAACACGTTGACCCCATGGCAATTGTGCCGCCATTCTGGAAATACGGCTTGAAGGGAACCGTAACACCAGCTAGATCAAAGCTCATAGATTGGGACCGGCAAGTTCAAGGAATACCACCCGTAGGACTTCTATCTGAACAGTGGAGTGCTCGCCGAACGAGTTCTTCTATTCAAGGGAAAGGAAAACCCCGTTGCTCCAAAAGTCGAAACCGAGAATCTTCGATACCAAGGGTCCTTCTCCTCGAGTGAAACGCGGAGTCGCCGATCAAAGGATGATCGAAAAAATGCAGATCGAATGCGATTTTCCCAAAGTGAGTCGCCAAAACCGTTGGTCGTCAAATAGGACTTTTTAGAAGAGCAACAATGTGGGACAAGAAGTCCCTCCTCTTTAATGGGAGAGGTTCCCTTATTCAAACGAACTTATTTACAAATGTACATGTAACATTGTTTTATGGTCAAACTTGGATTTTACGAAAGTGTTTTCCACAAGGATCATCAATTACACAAGGATCGAGGAAAGGGAATAAAAGATGAGCAGTAAAAAGCAACATTCGTAATTATAGATAGCGTAATAATTCTTCGTGTACATGCGAAGCTTCAAAGAATTTAAAACAAGATCATTTGCATATTGGTGAATGAGATTAAATTTAAAGACACAAAGTTCCATAAATAACCTTCTTCAGATTTATTAATCAAGGACACAAAGTTCCTTCTTGGTTGTACAAGATCACTGTATTTGCAAAACTGAACAGTATGCAATCAGAGAGACTAACGAGTTAAGAACAAAATGATCTCCACAATATTAAAGGAAAACACAGAGATAACAAGAATTAGATAGACAAAGAATGGAAAGCCCTTTTGTATTGATTTCTTTAAGATCTATTTACACTTTCAGCAAATATCCAAGCTCTTCCTCCTTTTTAAAATGGCGCAGAAGGCCATTATATAGTTTACAATTCGGTTACTCCTCGTAACCGTTTCTTTTAACTAGAGAATAGTTAAGGACTGTTAATTGCAATGCCTTAACTAATTACATGGAATACGAAAGGAGTGGGAAGAAGAAAGAAGGATGGAGAAGGGGACAGTGGCTGGCCTCGAGAGGGACCCACCTGTCTTCGTAAACCGCCGCCAATCTTTCTAACGCCTCACTCTCAGATTTGCCACGAGGGACACACTGACGTTTCATCTTGAGGATGACAATGAGTGTCTTTGAAAACCGATGCAACCAAAGATCTTGAGAGCTTCGTCCTTCCGCCACCTGCCCTGAAATTTGATCTTCGGATTGATAAAGATCGAGCCGCAACTTAAATTCATATTTTGAAAAAAAAGATATTCGGGTCGAAAGGAAAACTAAGTATGAATTGCCTTAGGTTCACTGGGACATGTGAGACGCGAATGCGCGAAACACGAGGCTCGGCCGATTCGGGTAAACGGGAGAAGACGCACAAATGAATTTGGGACATTGGGACAAAATGTGCGAAGTGCGTGACTCGGGCAAGGTTCGGCCGAAATTGGAACAGTTTGCATTTTTGGCTTCGGGACACTTGGGACAAAAATGTGCGAAGCGCAAGGCCATGAACAAAGTCGGGCAAGGTTCGGCCGAAATTGGAACAGAGCAATGCAATTTGGAACTCGGGACAGCTTGGGACAAAATCAAAGTGAATCGGCGGAAAATGGAACAACAGGTCCGTTTGAACTTGGGACATTTGGGACAAAAAGTTCTGAGTACGCGGTTCGGGTGGTTCGGCCGATCGGGGAACAGAGCGCACTTTGAGTTTTGGGACACTTGGGACAAAAACATCCGACGGGCCCGAAAATGGGACAATTTCGGGATTTCGGCCGGTCGGAGAACAGAAAGCACTTTCGTACTTGGGACAGACGGGACAAAAACTTCCGACAGGCCCGAAATACATACAAAATGACCCAAAACACTGATTTTCTCAATTTTCACGGCTTAGGCACTTCAGAGAAAACACTCATAACTCAAAATTTTGAAATTTTACTTCTATCAGAACAGGGAATTTTGAGTGAACAAGATAATAATTACAATAAGGTTGGTCACACTAACAAAGTGTAGCCTATGTTATGGATGATGCTGGTTGGATGGTAAGTGAATTAGATGCTTTTCAAGTAAGGTAAACAACACATCATGAGGTCTAGCATGATGGGAGAAATGTAATGGCTCATGTGACATAGATGGAGTGGAAGGAGAAGTAGCCTATCACAGAGAAGGAGAATAAGTATGTTGTGATGGTGGAGTAGGTTGAGATTGTTTGCTTTGCTTGTGAGGAAAAGGTGGAGACTGTGTAGGACACTCAACCAATTTCGATGGAGGAGGAATAAATGATATAATAGAAGTATATGTATGTGGAGGGTCAATGACATTTGTTGAAAGAACATCTTATTCTAGATCTAGAACTCGTAAAGCATAGAAAAATGAATGACTCACATGTATCTATAAATTATCGGGAGGTTTGCACACAAATATAATAATAATCACTGTATATTTCATACATTACATAGGGCTATTAAATAGCCAAGAAGGTAGGTAACAAAACATCCTATAAAATAGGATGTATTACAAACAATAAACCCATTAATAGTGATATGGGTATAACCACATAATATATTGTTATTATAACAATATATTCTACTAGCAATTATCTTACTAACAAACTAGTAAGTACTAATTTACCAAACAAGAACTCACACACAATATTCATGTGAACATTAATATTCCTAACATTCCCCCTTAATGTTTACATGGTAACAATAGAACTTTCACACTTCCTTTGCAGCTTGTCGCCCGTGCTTGCTCATGATCTTGGTACAACACTCGAACTGAAGGTAGAAGAAGGAACACATTAACTTCTTATCAACCATACACTATCGGGAACACATCTAACCGATGAGGATGGGAACACGCTCATGAATCATCTGCTTATCAACCATCACTCAAGGGAGCACATCCGACCTAATAGTGTGGGAACTCAAACAGAATACATCTCGAACACCGTTCAATGGTTTTCTGAGGCTAACCAAAACCTAGGTGTGAACAGAACACATCTCACTATTCAACTTCATCAAGACTCATGATGCTGCATTTCATTGTGATATTTGCTCTTCATTATGTTTTTCATAGGGGAAATAGGAATATGCATACTAGTGAACAAGAATGAACTTATGTTCTTATTTTTCAATTCACACTCAAAATTTGAAAAATACACAATATACTGCACACTAAAATAAGGCACAACACTCCAAAGTAAAAACACACACGTGCCACCAAATCAATGAAGTGGCCCTGTCGTTGGCGACTGACGAGAGGTTGTTGGTTGTCCTCCAACCTTCGATTCCTCCATCATCCAGTAGTCTACTGCTTAGCTCAACAGGATTTGGATATAAAGCTCAATTGTTTCCACATTGTTTATTATATCTTCCCTCCCGCAATGTGAAACACTTTATTTTTCCGGACGTCGGGTAACACCGAAAACGCGTCTGTGAGGCAATTTTTTTTTTTTACAATCTTTGACTATTGACCTGAATTGACTTGAACTGACCGTAATTACTCTTTTAATTTGACAATGACAACAAGATATCATAGACTCGACATGATAATGACAATATGACAACTTTTACAAAATACTATTTAAAAGACTTTATTGACTCTTTAAATATTTGACCAAATAACTTTTGACTTTTTTGAGACAATAATAATTGAATCTAGTTTTATACTATATGACTCAAAAAAAACTATAATGAACTATGACTTAAATTTTAAACAAACCACATCCTAAATAAGCACTAAAAACAAAATAATATGCACAAAAACTAACGATGGGCTTTTGGTGAATGGATGCTAGAGAGAACAACGTATATACAAAAGTGAGAGATAAACATACAGAGTGATGAAGATCATGGATGCGTCAACAAACACAAGCTTCTAATATTGAATCCACGTGTTGGATGGGGACTCCACTTCTACTGAACTAAATGATTTTGATATACAAAGAATGGAATAATACGTGGACAACCTTACTGTAGAAATGACAGGCGGTTAGGTAGAAGAATTACCGGTAGATAATGTTACAGTGAGTTATGGCAAGAAGAAGGCTACCAATGAGATGTGTGATCAGTATGCTGTTGATGCGCAGTGTAAGCCGACCCATGTATGATCTGAATCTACATGTTGTGCAATAGAGCATAATTCAATGCTTTAAATGTCAACTTCTAACAATATCTTAATGGCGATGTATATTGCAACAGAGAAGTCGTGAGAGCAGATGTAAACGCTAGCTGGAGTGAGGCAGATTTCAATTCATTGACTAGATCAAACTCATCTTCTACACATTAAGGAATCCTCTTCTCTTCATATAACTACTCAGTCGATCCTAATCCTCAGAACATGTAGTCGATTAAAAAATAACAGATGGAGTCGATTCAAAAATGCAAATTCGAGTTGGATCTTAGCTTTAAGCACGTATGTGTAGCATGTACAATATTTCACAACTATATTTGACTAATACGCTTTCACTGGACTTGTTAGAGATAGATTGAATATACTGAGGTAGTCAAACAGATGACCTTTCCTCACTGCAGATTAATAATAATTGTGCAATTGAAGAAATAAAACATGATTTCGGATGCATGCACATCTGCACAGCTCATGAATGACATGTAGCTCCACACTTTTCCTCTGAAGATCCAAAACACAAGTGCAGTCCAAAGTATCTTCTTTACATGAGCAGATGTGGAGGGATTTGTTGCATGCATAGCCTGTTAACTGGACAAAAGTTTCAAATCTACACAAAGAGAGATAGAAAGACATTTGAAGGAGGTTGGGTCTGACAAAAAACCGAAACCAACGCCATCTAAAACCGCGGGCCAATGTATAAGATTAAAGAAAAATGTCACATAGAATCTCATAATGTAGTACAGTTTGAACACATGATTCGAGACAACAATTTTATGATGTTTCCTCCTCTCAAGCTATTCCTCCATCGCAGGCCTGAAATATAGAACACTCTGATACCAAATATAAATTATCAGAGAGATTTGCACATGAATATAATAATAATCATTGTATATTTCATACATTACATAGGGATATTAAATAGCCAAGAAGACAGTAACAAAACATCCTATAAAATAGGATGTATTACAAACAATAAACCCGTTAATAGTGATATAGGTATAACCACATAATATATTGTTATTATAACAATATATTCTACTAACAAATATTTTACTAAACAACTAGTAAGTACTAATTTACCAAATGGTAAATCACCCACAATATTCACGTGAACATTAATATTCCTAATAGTATCATAATATAATCTCTATTTGAACGTAGGAATCAACCACGACAGAAAATGAATTGCTTCTCAAGGTCTATAGGTTGGAATACCAGTTGGTGCATACAAGCATTAAATCGTAAGATATAATCCTTAATAGATTCCGATGAGCTCTAATGTAAACTAGGTATACAGTCAGAAGTAACCTTAGGGCCATTGTTGAGGATGAAATGACGGAGGAAAGCATCCTCCATGTCATAGTAAGTACTAATGGACCCAAAGGGAAGATGAGCATATCATTGCAATGCCTCATCGAAGATCTGTATCGAAAGGTTTTAAGCAATAATATATCATTAAAATAAGGGATCATAGCCATGTGGTAATGTAGAAGATGAGCATGAGGGTCACAAGTACCATAAAAACATATGAAAGTAGGCATGATAAAGTCCTTAGGAAACACAAAATTATAAATATTCCGGGAATAGGGTTACCATGTAGTGAGTTGTTATTAATAGAAGCACAAAGTAAGTCCTACTTTCTAGAGTAATATATTGAACCTGAGATTGTAATTGACCTATGAAATGCATGAGAGAGATGATGTCCTGGGAAGGAATAGTGGAAGATGGAAATAATGTATTAGGAGGTTGTAATTTTCCATTGTAAGTGATCATAGGAATATCTAGAGATGACAAAGAGATTCCGATGCTAAAGGCACACTAGTAGCAGGTGCCAAGAAGAAGCTATACTAGATGATGTAGATGTAATATCCTAACAGGGGTAGGACTAACATTGGAAACATCCCTAATAGGTTCGGTGATCGATGAAGATACATTTATACGAGAAGATGAACTAATGGGTGTAGATGATGTAATAAGAGGAGATGAAACAAAAGTAGGAGAAGATGTGATAGATGGAGATGAATCGTGCATTTTTCTAGATGCAATCTCAGGAGAAGGTAATGATGGAATAGGATATTCACACTCGGCAGTATGAAAAGAAGGAGAACCATGGCTATCAACCACCTCATCAGATAAAGACTCAGAAATGAGAATGTCACTAAGGATACTATCAATAGGATCATCAACATAGTATAAAAGAGGATGCAAACTAGCATGAGATGTATCATGAGAAGCAATATTAGAAGTAGGAGAATCGTGAGATGAAACTATAGAGGTGTTATGAGTAGAAGAAGAATCAACATGTACATGTGAATGATGATCAATACTAAGCATATAATCAATAAGAGAATCATCTAAAATTTCCTTAGAAAGATTAGAAGGAGGATCACAAGTAGCCGTATAACATGGTGTATAACAAGTGAAGGCTATTAGATCCTCAAAAATACTAATGCCAATGGGAGAATCTTCAAAATGAGTAGGCACATATTATTAACCATCTAGAAGTTGTTGTTTGATATGATTTGACATAGGAGTAGGATTACCATAGAGAGCCGTGAGCTCAACAATGACAACCTCATCATAGATAGGGTTAACACTAAAATGAGACATGATGGGAGAAGAAGATGAACTATCCTTAGCCATTAGGGTTTGAAATGGATCCTAGGGAAAAATATTCTAAAGTACGGGTTCACCAAAATGATTAACTAAAATATGAAATTATTCTATCTATCTAAGTTAATCTAAGCAAGTACAAAAATATAATAACTGATATGAACTAAAATATGAATGCTAAGTAATTTTATTTGATATTTAAATGAAATGAAATAATTGAAATAGGAGGGATAAGGTACTAACCTAAAAATGAATTACCTCGCTAAGATTTGGGACTAAACAAGATGATGTGTGGATGGAGCAGAGTATGATGGTACAACCCAGGAAATTGTAATAAATGAAGATTCGACAAGACTGGGGTGCCTGGAAGAGGATCGGGGTGGTGCCTATGGGCACCCTAGTTTGCGATATGGGCGCGTTGGTCTATAGAGCAGCCCAAGATATGAATATGGAAGTATCATTAGATCTTTACAATGTATCGATCTTTATCACGTGATTGTTGCAATAACTTCATTGATGACGTTGTGAACCTATAATGAACATTCACCTGTAAAATCCCATACAAAGCATTAAACCCATAAAAATTAAAGATGCATATGAAGGGGTTAGATTGTCCTTAGCGGCCACAATGGTGGACTTACAACTAAGCGCTGCACTACATTCCAAACCCAATGTAGTTTTGTGTGCTTTGTGTGTGCAATGATGTGCCTAGGGTGACCTAGCGCAATGATGCAAAGATAGGTACAATAGCTAGATAAAATGTAAAATGGTGGATGGAATAAAATAAACTTCCCTTTCTTATGCAGTGTGTGTGATGCAATGATGTCCAAATGCAGTCCCTTACCTTAGTAGATAGCTAGCCCTTAGTAGTAGATATTCCACCTATAAGATAATAAGTATGTTATGTTTATAGAGGGATATATTGCTCAAATTTTGACACTAATGACCCGACATGCCGACTAGTTCCTAGGGGAATGAGAGGGAAAATTACAAATACCGACCTCGAGACTCTAAATTAGACACAAGTACTCTGCCAGACTAGGATGCCTAAAATAAGGACCAGGGCACCCATGGGCGCCCTAGTTCTACCCTAGGTGCCCTAGTCAAAGACTAGAAATGAAAAATGACCCAATGATGACAACTAAGACTCCCGAGAGACGAATGTAATCTGTGTAAACAATCGATGACTGTGAAAGACAAATGGTGACATCGATCGACTAACTGAATACATGACTAGGGGATGGGTCATTAGTGAGTAATTTTACTACACAAGATCCATATATAGAACAACATACTTGGTGGTATAAATGTAAAAGTAAGTGCGTGATTTTGTGACTACACCTTCATGTCAACTCCTAAAAAAAATCTCATTAAAGGGAACTCTATACCAAGGAAAAAATTAAGATAAATATTGATAAGTGTCACCATTACCATGCACAAAAAAACACACCTGCTAATGCTTGTAGGATTCCTTTAACATTGTATACCTTCCACTCTCTTTGACTGTCTTCTATGCCTTCAAATTCCTCTAGTGAGCACTTGTAGGATGAAATTCCATTTGCCGCATCTTTTCAAATCAACCTCCATAACCATCCAAGAATAACATATGCTCCCGGTTAACCCTTAAACAACCTCAATCGTCAATTAATCAGGCCCCCTTACCACCAGACCCCTCATCTTCCCAATCTTTTGCTTCAACCCAATATTGTGGTCAACCTTTCGATTCTGGACTTGATTTTCAACATTAATAAGCCCCTGCAGATTCTACAGCATAAGACATTTCTTGTTCCCATGCAAGTTCACTACTATGTGGAAATGGTTCTATTTCCACACTACCTCCCAACTAGTCTTTTCCAACATCTTGCTCCGTTGGGGAGATGTAATGACATATTCGCATGCAAACGAATTGATTTGTTATCGATATGAATACTTTTTCGATACACCTCGAAATTTACCTGCATACAAGAAAACTTCCATGAAGGGGTGCACACTTACGCTGATGCAAGTCAAAAGTAAGGGCATTGATTCTCATCCTGGAACAATATGGACCCAGGAAAACAACCTTCCATCCTTAAATCTTTGACCCAAGTTGAAGAAATGTTGATAGCATGAGTAAATCTAATTCTGCAAGTAACCCAAGCCCGTGGTGAACAATACAAATACTCTGGACACACTATAAGTTTCGATAAATTATTTCATCCATATCGGAGTACTTTGTGACCGACACCTTGGAGATTTGGATCTTATACTTGTACAAAAGATCGGTTTCCACCAAACAAAATATGACTTCTATGTTAGTAGAACTCATGTTTGGGAAGCCCTCCAATATAAAATTTCCCACGATCCTTACTACAAAGATGTTCTAGTAGACAATGATGCCCTCTTTCCTTACCTTTAGAATAAAAATATCACCTCCTCTCTTAACACTCTTGCAGTGGACCTGCCACATTTAGAAGACCTTTCTACACGAGAAATCAATGATTTACCTTTGCTCTCAGGCGATACACTGTCACAACCATATTTTTTTGTACCATCCATTTGAAAAAGAGGCACAAAATATGAGGTTAATGAATAGTTCCTACTTTCACATCAATAAAACATACCTTACACCCTGCCTTGGCGGGACATTGGTCTTTCCCCCATAAATGAATATACTACCAAGGGTATTTTATCTATGGATTTCCCAACTTTCTTTCCAACAGGTAAAGCAATGTTTAAACAACCATGCATGAAAGAGATTCATATCTACGAATATTCCCTTCACTTGTTGTGCTACCATGATGACTGGTTTGGTTCCCATCTTAGGTTTCAATACTATTTGCTTAGCCTTATTATGCGCCATAGAAGCCAGTCTACAACCATTGTGTTCATGAAACAAAACATTGAACATGGTATCCCTCCAACTATAGGAGAGCTCCGAAAAAACTTATAAATTTTCCTAAAGATTGTTTTCCTAACACTTTGATGTATTTTGGAAATAACCTCCAAGGAACACGTTCCTACTAGTCAAAAAGTAAAGGTGATATCTCATGCATGGTTGAACAATTAGGGGCACCGACATTATTCTTCACTTTGAGTTCTGTAGACACAAAATGGCCAGATATCCATAATTGTATGCGTGATGCTTGTCCAGCTTGATCCTGCTACGCAAAACACTTTAAAACACTCAACATTATTAATCACCCTCACCATGAAACTACTTACTTGCATCAAAGATTCATAATATTTCATGAGGAAGTGTTGCAAAAACACCTTAGCGCATATGATAATTGGTACATGTATCGTTGCTCAATTCTTATTGCTTAAATAATATTCAAAATTAGGTTTTTATACATTTTTGTTACTTGCAGGTATGAATGACAACATAGAGGCTCAACACATGTCCATGGTTTCTTTTGGCTTGAAGATTCTCCTGACGTTTATAAAATCGACTAGGAAGATAATGATTCTATTAATGCAACAAGACAATACTTTGATATTCATGTGTCTTTCTGGAACCCCACCAACACGTTCTTGAGCAAACTTTCTATAAATATCGCTTCAAGATGATCCCGATTTAATTTAAATGGAATTAAATCTATATTTCGAAGTAACTACTGTAAATAATGATATTCATATGATAATATACAGTACATGGACAAGAAATAAGCATATAAATATATGAAACCCTAAGAAAGTGAGAGAGGAAAGATGACTTAGCTGATTTCCGAGTAACCTGGAGATGATCTGGACTGAGAGATTGCTTGAAAAAACTAAGAAAAGTTTCGTTAAGGCTCATTGAGGGTTCTAGAACTCAAAATTACACAGGACATGCACTCATGGGAGGACAAAAGTACCTAAACGCTAGTGTCTGAATTGGATGCTAGTGTCCACTCAGATGCTTAGATTTTGATCCTTTATGGGTTGGAAGAGATTTTCTATTGGTCCTATTTTGTCACTCTAGTTTTTCTCCAATGTCATCAGTCATACCTATAACATGTAAAATAGATAGCTAGCTGCACATGCCCACAAAACACATCAAACCTAATAAATAAGATGCATAATGGGGAGTCGGGACGATGACCTGGGGTTCACACCGAAGAGTGAAATTTATTCCTAGTGCTGCACTACATCTCAGAATCCATGTAATTATGTGTGTATGTGTGTGTAATGATGCCTTAAGTTTCCCTTGTGAAAATTACACTATGATAACAAGCTAGATCTAGATTGCTCCAAGTATGTAAATGTGTGTGATGGAATAAAATGAACTTCCCCTCCTATGATATATATGTAGATCAATGTAACCCCTTGTCCCTTGTATGGGTCCTGCTAGATGAATGCGTTTTAATGCTCCTTATTCCTTTAATATAAGCTTAGTGATGATAGATAGTGCTTGGCCCTTGATTTAGAAGAAGTAACTAAGTATATATATGATTTTCTTGTTTGAATTTCATAATTGACAACTGAAAGGCCAAGATAAAGTACTAAAAGGTGTCCAAGAAAAAATAGACCCGAGAAAGTTAAGAAAAGGAAGGAAAGGGTCAAGAGCTCCCGGGAGGGACAGGAGCACTTGGGCGCTTCTATCCTAACTCGGTGTTAGTGTCCGAGGTTATAAAAGATAAATCAGTCAAGTTTTGACAAAGCTTTAAGATGTATAATGCCAATAATAATGTAAGAGATAAAACAAAAAAACCAAAGGGAGTCACAACCACTAGTTTTCTTGCTTAGGAATCTTGTATACATTAGTATGCTTTAGCACCTACAAATATACCCAACTACATAGATTTCAAGTCTACAAATGCATCTTTACTATCATTAATGCAGATACTATCTACCCAACCGTTGCAATACCTAGAGGAGCTTATTAACCGTGATCACCCGCATACAAAGTGTTTTAAAAAAATTGTCTACGAAAAAAATTTGGTCTCGCTTGCCAATACAATACACCTTGGCCCATTCAGGCTATTTCTTCTTTTTCTATTAACAAAAAAGGTATAATTAAATACCTTCCTTCAAGGAATGATGATATATTGAACATCCACAATCGAAACATGCTATCTATATGGAGATCCAACATTAATTGTAAACTCATGATTTCACATCATATAGCACTTAAATACATTGCCAAGTATAATTCTAAAGCTGAGCAATGGTCGAATACATACCACCAAATGCTTTCCAAGCTATCAATAAATGCCAGCCTATATTTTCCCGCTTCTTTCACCATATGAAAGATGCTTTCAAAGAGTGTTTTTGAGCATGACATCAGTGCAAAAGAGACTTGTCACATGCTTATAAAACTACCACTTGTTATGTGTATTAGGGATTTTGTTTCATTAAATTTAGGTAAAAATCCTAAGACACATTGCTGTAACAAAATCTTAAATACATGAAATAAGCCTTCTTTTCGATGCATATCTTGTATGACCTTCGACAATGGAATCTCTTTCCTTTATGAAATTACTTGGGACTGGAGTTATAGTAAATACCAAAATGGAAATAAATGGATACTTTGAAGTTTCCCAACAATTGTTCGTGCATATCCAAGATTTTCCAATATTCCTTCAAAAGATTCACCTTCTTTTGAACTTTTTGTTGGTTTGAACTCCTCCTTTACAAGCCTTTCCACAATATTTCAGTGGATATTGGTTCTACTCCTCAAAATATAATTTCCAATTGGTACTTTTTAAAAAATAGCTACACTCCATGGCATGTAATCTAGACTAAACTAATACCTGCAAATAATTCATCAAGTTCATCTAAATCCGACGATGAAGGAATGTAGTCACATCAACAAATTAATGAATGATTTTTTTTTTATCTCAACTTCATCTTGGATACACAACAGGTCTTGAAAGTCTACATATTCTGGGATACCAAGAATTTAACACCCAATACAATTGGGCAAGTCATAATGTTCCCATTTAGTTATAGGAAATGGGATTAAATTTTATTGAAATGAATAAGGTCGAATATTATCTTCCGCATTTGCAAGGATCTACCACAACCCCCACATTCCAATTGAATGAAGACCAAAATTTATCTTTCAACACTATCATGCATCACTTTTTTTGCAAAAACAAACTTTCATTGCTCAAGCTAATTGTTTAGGGTTATGCAGGAACAAGAAAGTCCTACCTTATTCATTCTCTCAAGTCTTCTTTTTGCTCCGCATCGATCATTACTATCTATCCACTCATTTTACTAGACCTACCGGTGGATACATTCAAGATTTATGCTTCCACAATTCATGCCTCCATCGCATTCCAATTAGAGAAATAAAACCCTTGGAAGGCCAAGCCTTTACCTCTTTCTGAGGACTCCTGAAACATGTTGAATATATTCTAATTGATGAAATGAGTTTCATTGGCCCTAAATTTCTTCGCAAAAATCGACTACCATATTTGTGAGGCTTTCCCACATTCAAAAACATTTCCATTTGGTAACAGATCCATCATTCTTCTTAGAGATCTCGTTAACTACACTTTGTCATGGAAATTCCTTAATATGTAAGCAATTCATACAAATAAAAAATTTGGAAAGATTTTCTAGTTTTGATCTCCTTGAGATCAATCTTAAGTCAAGAATGTTTCATTCTATCACACATTTTATTTTGTAACATGATTCTCAACATTCATAATGGAAAACCTACATTAGAAGACTAGGAGCTTCGAATGTCACGCATTAATTCATGCCTTTCAAAACAAGAAATGCTTGTCTTCCATAATGCCAACCATTTGTTTGCAAAAAATGAACAGGTCGACAACCACAACCTCCAAATATTAAAGGAGTTGAATTCTCCAGTTGTCATATCTATTTCCCAAAATACAAGACACAATGAATTTATTGATGTTGATGACGATCAACTGCAACACAAAGTTCTTCTCTGTAAAAATAAAAATTCATGCTTTCTACAAATTTATGGGTTGAAACAGGCCTGGTAAATGGTGCAACTGGCATTATTGTGAACATTGTGTATGACAATTCCTCTTCACCACCTCATTTTCCTTTATTTGTTATCATCAATTTTGATCGGTATATTGGCCCTTCTTGGGATCTAAACAATCCTTCCCATGTTCCAATCCCGCCAATTTCTAGAGGTAGCCATAGACAATTTCCCCTCAAAATGGCTTAGGCATTATCTATCCACAAGTCTCAAGGAATAACTCTTCATAGAGAAACTATTGACATTGGGAACACCAAACGACAAGGACTTACATTCACCGCTATTTCTAGAGTCCCCTCCTTGAATGAAATTTGAATATCATTACCATTTTCATTCGAACGTTACTCCAAGATGCCAAAACTCCTCTTCTTCAATTTCATTTAAAGGAGGAGTCATGTCTTTGGTCCCTTGTTCCATTCCATCTCTCTTAATTCCCTTCCTCCTTCCCTTCCCTATCCTTCCATCCATCGTGATTGCTTTCCTTTGACTGGTTTTGTTTCTTGGTTTATGTCCTCAAGAATGATACTCTGTAAATTTCTTATGCTTATATATTTTAGATTTATTTTTGGATTTCTCTATCATTTCTTTCCTTCTCTCTTAAGCTCCATTGTTTTAACTCTTACATTTTTCTTCATTATCCTTATAATGATTTCTCTTACCCTTTCGGCTTTCACGTTGCACTTCTCGTGTGTAATTGCTAGTTTATAATTTTATTATAGTTGTTGGTTATCATTAAGTAAGCCGTTTCTCAAAGTTATCTAAGTTTCATGTAGGAATGTAAAAATTAATTTTTAAATTTTTTAACATTTTTTAATTTATATTTTTGTTTGGGATGTTGAAATTGAGAAAAAGTCACAATTTAAATTAATATAAAATAAGCATTTTGATATGTATGTAAATGTAGACACAAAATCACACAATTTGGGTAATTATCTAGTCTTGATTACATACTACTATTCATATGATTCCTAAGTAAGAAAGGTACTAATTAACCCATGTCTTTGGCCACCTTTCTTTGTCTTTTGTTGCTCATTTCAGTCTTACACCTTTACTTGCTCAGTCTACCTTATTATACTCCAAATTTTATCATCCTGACACCGGCACTAGCCAAGACGCTAGTGCCGGGTGCCCTCGCCCCTCTGGGCACCCCTAACCCCTTTGTAATTTACTCACACTTTTTGAGTCCTTTCTAGCCATTTGAGCATATTATATTTTTGGTAGTCTATTTGCTCACCATCAAGTATGACACCTTGTAACACCTTATAGGAGGTTTTTCGAGCTTTTCCACAAATCCTGACACCCAAAAATAGGCTTAGGGTGCTCGCGGGTGCCCCTGTCCCTCTCCAGGTGCCCCAGTCCAACCTATCTATCCGATTTACATTTTTGGGGTCTTTTTGTGATGCTTCGTTTGTTCTGTTCACCTAGTTACCACTCATAAACATTCCAAATTTCACTGCAAATCAACTAAGGATTCTCACCCTCTCTTTGTACTTAGGGTTTGTCACACCCCGCAATTTTAGTCTTCTTTGTTGAACAAAATAGGTCATAAATGAAGTGTGTGTCACTTGAGCTGAAGAATGATTTTTTTTGCAAAGCCATAGATGTAGCCACACAAACAGGTGCATAACTTGTAAAGGATATGTACACTCACTTCTAGTTGCATGTGCAGCCCCCAACAAAGGTGCTTGTCATTCGGTGCATGTGGTGCTCATAAAATTTATGAAAAATTCTTACTTAACTTGATGCTTATATGTACTTATCTTGATGTAATGAATTGTTGAGCTAATTGGTGATTGTACCTTTATATACAAATTGTTGTGTACATAGTTATACTATACCACTTAGTTGAAAGTGATAACTATTGCACTCTTTTGTATTTCATGGTTGCAGAAATGGTTATAGATATTATTGTGTACCATGCCATGAAGAATGTTATGGGTTACTTGCCCAGTTGGAAGTAATATTTTAGTGTATTGTTATATTTATGATACTATATTGGATATGAATGTGCACCTAGCTAATGGTATGTTATGAGTTATTTACCTTGCTCACTTTGATTGTTGATAACTTATAACAATGGCAATGCTACACCAACCGAGCATAATCATAAATAAGATTCTGATGGATCGATCATGAGATCATAGTGCATTTATTTTATATTATGTCATTTTTGGTTTCCTTGCAAGTGGATAGTTATCGTTGTTGATCACCACTATGATATGGTTTGCATACTAGCTTCCAACCCTACGTTACAGGAATGCTTTGTTAGGGCTTGCATGGACCTCATGAAGTATTATTGAATGGTAATGAATTATGAAAATACTCCTTGTGGGAAGGATCATCCTGAGTAGTAACCATGTTGTAAGTTTTGTAAGTGCAGAACAGATTTACACAAATAATACTTCATAAATTCTCCAATCCGGATCATGTAATATATAATGAGATGCAAATCCTATATTCAGGAAGTTGCTCCACAATCTACCTATATCCGTGATATTGTTGTAACTCATAACAATATCACAACTATCAAATAATACAACCAAATATGTGAATAATTACTCACGTAATTATTCTCTTTATAATATCTATAATAATGGAGCACTAATAAATTATATTTCCCAACATTCCCCCCCTTAGTGCGAACATGGGGAAAACCTGCCTTTGTACTTGCACCTGCTCATGATCTGGTGATTTTCACAGGATGATCACAAACCTCAAGGATGGTTTTGCAAACGGTTGACCAAAAACCGAGAATGGTGGTTTTGCAATTGGTTTACCACAAACCACAAAGTGATGGTTTTGCAAATGGATTACCAACAACCAAGAATGGTGGTTTTGCTATTGGTTTACCACAAACCACAAATGAAGGTTTTCAAGTGGTTTACCTACAACCACATCATGATATGCCAAGTACTATTCTCAGCCCTCATCACATCTCACTACAGGAATAACATAGGAAATTTGTTAAAATCTATTGCTCGTACATACATAGAAAAAGTGACATCTGAAATGGAACATTGGAATCATGTTCCCACCCTCAATGTGAAATTTCCACTTTTGAAAACAAGATCACCGCAAACCGAGGCACACCACACCTTGGAAGCACTAAAATCAAACTGCACACACACATGTCACCAAAGCTGATATGCGGCCCCATCGTTAGTGCAATCGACGAGAGGTCATTTGAATGACCTCCAACCTCCGATGCCTCCTGCCTCCAGTGACATGTTGCTAACTCAACAAGATGTAAACATGAAGTACATTTGTTTCCACATTGAACTTATTATATTTTCCCTCTCACAATGTGAAACACTGTATTTTTCCGGACGTTGGGTAACACCGATAATGCGTCCGTAAGGCAATTTTTTTTTTTATTTTTATTTTCACAACTTTTGAATTTAACTCACAAAGAAATTTTGACGAGACTCTCAATAATGACACATTTAGACAAGGTACTAATGACACAATTTTAACCAGACGACATTTATGACTTGGATAATTGACACAATTGTGACAAATTTACAACTTTTACAATGACATTACAAGGACAATATTGATAGGACAATAACTAGAACACAATGGACGATAAAGACTAACACTATTTTTTATATTTTTTTACTTGAACACATATGATGAAAAAGTAATATTTAATTACTTTTCAATTTGACGATAACAAAAAAAACTACTCAAAGACTCTTTTTTTTTTAATATTAGGAACCTTTTGACGCAATGACCATGGTTATGCAAGAGAGTATAATGTTGGTTTGGAGCTTGGGGGTCAAGTGACAAGGTTACAATAATTGAATACCAGAATTACGACACACGTGTCGAGTCCAATCCAATGCTTGATTCGACCATGCAATACAAGACCTATTCCACTTCCACGTCTTCGCCTTAATTTCTGGGGAAATATGTCTCGGAATTAAATGACAAAGCCATAATTCCTTACCATTATTTAGCAGATCTGAATCACCCAATGGACAAATCAGAATATAATGGATGAAACACGAGAGCGCAGATCAAATATTGAGTTTCAAATGCACCTGGAGCACATGATCTAGCCTCAAAATATGAACTTTGCATAGAAATCAATTTTATTTATTTATTTGCCAATGTATCGTGAGCCGAGAAAAAACCGATCACCAGTTGTGCATGCACTAGATTTTAATTCCTCGCATGTAAAATACGTGGAAGTGTTATATTACGCCCACGAATAGATCTATCATATTCGGTGCCAATAGAATACAAACGCCAAGAGAAATCGAGTGTATGTCTGTTATAAATGAGTCGCTCCCATGTGGATTATAACAATGTAAAGGAAGATCATAGTGTTTATACAGATTGTTGCGTTCAAAGCTCCATTCATCAAATGAAATAATTGAAAATAAAATGTAACCAATCTGAAACCGAAAGTCACGATTTGCGCAACACAATATAAGTATGATCTCAGGGGAAATGATTGAATCTGGGATTTAAATCAATGCAAGCTCAATATGATGGCACTTCATAAGATAGATAGACAAAACAGTCATAATCCACGTATTTCCACGTCTAAAATTGAAATGTGGAAGATCTGGTGTAATGTATTCATGAAAAATTAAAAATTGTGGGCAAATGGTGCTATACGGTCTGCTCAAAATTGATGCAAGAAAAGACTCGGTAAATCTGTCCTAATGGAAAGAGATTTGTGTGGATGGAGGCAGACCACAATTGAAGATATCACCAAGGATTCAACGCTGCCACAAGCTGTTAACCGAGCAGAATAACAAGCCAAATAATCTCTATCAAATGAAAAATGTTGAGCTTCTCACGTGCGCAGCCACTGATAACTCACATGCAATAGACAGGTCGTACACATTTATGACTTCACAAAATGGCATTAAACAAAGGGAAATACCTGTAAAAGACTCTCATGGATCCTTTCTCAAAGAATGGAGACCGGACTTATGGAAGAGGCATTTCTGGATCTCAAGCGCTCTGACACCAAATGTAAGTGCAACAACAGATTTACACAGAATAATACTTCATAAATTCTCCAATCTGGATCATACAATATATAATGAGATGCAAATCCTATATTCTAGGAAGTTGCTCCAACAATCTACCTATATCCGTGATATTGTTGTAACTCATAACAATATCACAACTATCAAATAATACAACCAAATATGTGAATAATTACTCAAGTAATTATTCTCTTTATAATATCTATAATAATGGAGCACTAATAAATTATATTTCCCAACAAGTTTAATGTAAATTATTTTACATTCGATAAGGTTCGGTCTAATACTTGACCCATCTAGATATGGAAAAGAGGTTGGAGGATATGGTAAACTTGTATAAGTTTATGTACTTAATTAAATAACATCCTAAGTTCTATAGAGGACTAAATTATGGTTTAAAACCATGACTTGGATATTGGTTGGGTTGGCATAATTGTTATGGTTCCCGACCCTTGGTGCATTGGCTTTATGATAAACAAGGTTGTTTAACCATATTGAAAGACTTAGAAAAGTATATAAAGTAATATCGACCCTACTATGTTTATGATTGAAGGTTTGATTTTTATAAATATATCATGGAGGAGTTTATCCAAATTACTTGTTTTGGTCGAAAGACCATACAAAGGATTCAAAACATTTACTTAATGGATGGAATGATTGACTTGTCGACTATGCAATTTATAATGCTGCGTTTAAACGATTCTTCGACTGCTCGAATTATCTCCTACCACCAAATATGAGGTGTAACACATGCAATTAAGAACAATGTGGTAGTGTAGCATTAATGGCATTAATTAGGAATGGACGACTTCTTGGAAGTTGGATTCTTCTATGACATAAGATACTAATCAAACCAAGATCAATAAGATGAAAGTAATTCACCAAAATACTAATCAAACCAAGATCAATAAGATGAAAGTAATTCACCAAAATAACTTTACATAAAACCTTTGCAAACAAATGAGCAACAATATCATATATTATTATGGAACTTAATGAAATACAATGAGAATGGGCTTGACTTATATAGGCAAGGAATAACAATCTAAGAACCAGTCAAGGTCATAGATCAAGCCATAAATCATGGGAAGAATTAGTCATCAAAGAACTAGTCAAGACCATAGATTTAGAAAAGAACTAGACATCAAGGATCTAGTCAATACCATAGATCAAGGAAATAACTATACCTAACAACTAGATAATATCCCCCTAATATCTAAATAAAAGAAATATCCACACACATAAGTGGGTGAGGATAAATACAATAAAGGTAAATAAATTACCTAGGTGAACATGAGCTAAGGTAAATACCTCCTCTAACACCCCCCTCAAGTGAAGCTAGGGGCCAAAATAGAAGTGACATGTCCATAGTATGAGTCCCGACAACTAGGCCTGATGAGGTACTCATGTACAATATATCCATGAAGAAATCTCAAACCAAAAGAAGGAAAGAATCCTGCTAGAAGGAAAGAGAAAGAATAATAAGAAGGAAGATGTTCTCATGAACACCCCCAAGAACAACTTCCAAAACCCTAAGCATTCCACACAACTCAAGGTAGCAAGGTGATGCAAAAGGCTTCGTAAAGAGATGTGCTGCAACTGTCTTTGAGTCGGAAGGTACTCCAAACAAAGAAATTCATCTTGAATGTGTTGACGAATGAAGTGGATGTGTATCTCAATATGCTTAGTCTGCTTTGGTGCTCAATTGGGTTGCGAGAAATGTGAATTACACTTTGGTTGTCACACTAAAGTACAGTTGGTGAATCCTATGGGAATCCAAACTTTGTCAATAACTGGCGAAGCCAAAGAATTTTCCTCGAATCACTATAATTGCTGCCCTGTACTCGCCCCTTGAAGATAAAATGCAATAGCTTACTACTTTTTGCATGCCCAAGCAACTAGAGAAGAACCAAGACACAAAATATAGCCAGAAGTGGAACGCCTGTCATCAATAGAACCTTGCCCAATCAATCAGATACTCAACATAATGAGAGTAACCTCTAGTGTAGTGTAGGCCAAAGTGGGAAGTGTCATAAAATTAGCACAAAATCCTTTTAGCAGCCTGCTAGTGACTACTATGAGGAGAATATGCAAATTAAGATACAAGCCATACTACAAATGAAATATCGGGTGCGTATGGCTCAAGTACATGAGACTCCCAACCAATTGTCTATACAATGTAGGATCACAAAGTGGTGTAGTACATGTGGAAGTAAGAGTAACTCCAGGACTAAAGAGGAGATGGACTTGGCTTGCAATAAGCCATATCAAAGTGCCTAAGAAGATCATGGGTGTACTTTTACTGACTCAAATGAATCTCTAAATTTGTCCGAGAAATATGCAAATCAAGGAAATAATGCAATGATAGCCCAAGATCTGTCAAGTCAAATGTGTAGAAAGAGCCCTCTCGAATACTCGAATGTGGGAAGAAGCACTTGCCGGTAAGTAACAAATCATCAACATACAAGAGAAGTATCAAAATATCCTCACCAACATCTTTGGAGATACATTGTATGGTCGGAGTGGAAATGAACAAAACCAAGTAGATAGAAGAAAAGAATCCATCTTCTCATACCAAGCCCGAGGGGCTTGTTTGAGGCTTAGAGAGAGATCTTGAGCCTACAAACAAGAGAAGAATCATAAACAAATCCAGCTAGCTGCTCATGTATATTTCCTCTTGTAGATCTCCATGTAAGAAGACACTCTTCACATCCATCGGTATACGGTTCACCCCGTGTTGTAGCGAGAGCAAGTACAAGGCGTACATAATCCATCTTGGAAATGGGTGTAAAATTCTTAGAATAATTAATACCTTCAACTTGTACGTGCTATGATTATTTACTAATGCACATGACCTTTAGTTTGGTGGATGTAACTGAAACAAACAACAACCGAACACAAGAATACCATTGACTATGATAAGACGTAATGATGACAAATCTGAAATATCAAAATAAATTATAATATTAACATGAAATCATATACAATCTCACCCATGAGATACTTCAACAAGACTATGGGAGAAACTTTACAATTACACCTCTTGATGGCTTCTTCAACACACCTTTAATCGATGGCTTCCTTCGCACACTTCCTACAATATTTCTCACTACTTCTTTCTATGCTAAATGAGGGGGTGGCCCTCTATTTATAGAACTTCCAGCTTATCCATCCTATCTCTAAGATAGGATAAGAAATCCACTCGACGAATCATATTCCATACCTTAACTCTTATCTCGTACATGTAAGCTTATCTCGTTAAGATAAGATAAACCTTATCATTTTACATGGGTTCCACATTTTTAGACTTTTTACAAATAAAATACACAAAATATTTATGACCTCACTCCTTGTCCTTATTACCAATATAATATTTCTAATTCCTAATCATGTAGACCCTACTTCTCTAATTACCCAAACTTTGACATTTTAACATTACCGGACCACTTACGACAAATATTTACTTTTTACAACATTCCTATTGTACTTTGATCATGTTACCGTATCCACATTATTGGGCGACACCTGCATCGACGGCGCCGTTATCTTCTATCAGACGCTACTACTAATTATACTTAACAACATCCTATTCCTAATACATACATTAATGAAATAGAAATTATGGAGGAAAATTTTAGTGTCGACATCTTCCCCCTTCCTAGCTTCTACTCCGTCCCTGAGTAGACTATTCTCGGGTGCTTGGAAAATCTTCAACTTGTCGTGGTTGACCCATTTCGTAATGGGAGTGCCATCCAATTCCTCCATCAGACGTACCATTTTCATGCACAAACTACTATTTTGTAGGGCCCCATCCATTTTGGAAGAAATTTTCTCTGTTTTCTTTTTTGTATCTCGAATCATATACTAGAACCAAGTCATTCACATGAAATGGAGACCACCGGATCTTTTGATCAAAGTATTCCTTCGCTTCATTTTCTTCTTATGGCTTCAGTATCCTTTGCTATTTCCCTCATTTCTTCTAGCAAATGAAGATGTACCAACCTTTCTTTTTATCGAATCATTTTCATCCATCCTTTCATTTTTCATAACTCTCACAAAGGGGAATATCAAACTCAATAGAAGAATCGGATCAATGCCATAGGCCAATGAAATGGGGAGTATCCTGTTGCTGACTTTGATGTTGCCCTATATGCCCACAATGCCGCATGAATCCTCTTATCCCATTTATGTACCGCAAGGCCGCATCTTTTGCTAGAATTTTGACACAACACAAAATTTGTTCGCTCCACCTCGCCCATTTGTGCTTGGCTTGTATCAGATGTTGTTGCCTTCCCGTGCTTAATAGAAAATTTATTGACTAGGGCTTCTACCACCTCATTAATGAAGTGGCTTCCTTGATCCGTTACAATTTCTAATGGACAACCAAATCCGTGACAATACGCTCATATATGAACCTTGCCACTTCATCCATGGAAGTGTCTTCAATGGCCTAGCTTCAACCCACTTGGTTAAATAACTGTGGCAACTACAATATACTTATTTTTGGCGTGATGTAGGAAGTGGACCTACAATGTCTATTCCCACTTTTCAAAGGGACCAAGGGGAAGAATAGGACATAATGGAGTCGATGAAGTCTTACGGTTACCATGTGTTTGACAAATATCACATGTCTTACAATAATTATAACAATCTTTAAAAAGAGTGGGGCTGATAACCTCGCATCCAAGATCCTTTCGCTGTAAGTTGTCCAGAGAAGTGCCCTCCACATGTACCATTGTGGAATTCTTCTAGCAGCTCCTTTCCTCGATCACGTCCAATCGCCCTCTTCAGACGGTCCATCGTGTCCTATTCAAATAATGCTCCATGCAGTAATAGAATATGGACGATCGGCTTGAGTAATCTTTCTCTTAGTCTTTGCATTGGCACCATCAGAAACTTGAATTCATTCAGATAATTCCAAATATCTATGTATTCACTAGGGATTGTGTCAAGGAGAACAATGTCGCATCGATCGGAAAATCATCATCATCACAAGATGATCCTAAACCATCATAGGCTCGAGAGAGTGCATCCGCATTGACATGCTTCTTTCCTGGCCTATCTATAATATCAAATTCAAATTCTTGTAGCAAAATTATCCATCTCGCTATCCTCCCTGATGGGTTAGGCTTATTGACAATATATTTCAGAGCCTGATGATCCGTTACAACTATAAATTTCTGCCCTAGCAAGTAATTTCTAAACTTCTTTACAAAGAAAATGATAGCCGTGAGCCTCTTTTTTCAGCCAAGATAGTTTACCTCAAGATCGCTCATTTGTCTGCTCCCAAAGTAAATTGGATGTTCATTCCCATTTTCATCCTTTTGGCTCAAAGTACTACCTAGTGCTGCATCCGAGGCATCAGTGTACACAATGAATGGCTTGCTCCAACTGGATTCTTCAAAACAGTGAAGACACCTGTGGCTTCCTTCAGCTTGTCCAAAAGCTTCATGCGCCTTGTTTCCCGGTTCATAAGCAACATCCTTCTTCAAGAATCAAGTTAGTGGTCAGTGCAATCTTTGAGAAATTCTTGATGAACCTTCTATAGTAACCCACATGGCCTAAAAATGATCTCAACTTACTTCTATTCATAGGAAATGGTAAATCTTTGATTTTTGAAACTTTATCAGATCGCACAATACCATCTCTCGGATACAACATGCCCTAACAAAACGCCTTTAGAACATCCAAAGACACACTTTGTAGGGTTTAGTGAGGCTTGTGCTTCATCTAACCTTTGAAATGTTGTCTCCATCTCGGTGCAGTGGTCCAACTTGCTCCCATAGATGCAAAATCATCCGTAAATACTCGATGAAGGTCCCAATGTAGGGTTCAACACCCTATTCATCAAACGCTGGAATGTTCATTTGAGCATTACACAACCCAAAAGGCATAACTCTATAAGCAAACGTTCCCAAGGAGTGGTGAACGTGGTCTTCACTGATCTTTTCTCGCTATACGAACTTGGTTGTAGCCGCTATATCCATCAAAGAAACTATAAGCACTCTCGCCGCCTACTTGGCCCAAGATCCGATCTCGAAAATGGAAGAGGGTAATGATCCTTCTTTGTTGCCTTTATTGAGCTTCCTATAATCAACACAAATGCGTAGCTTCCCATTCTTTTTTATTGAGATCACAATGGGAGAAACCCATTCGAATTCTCCACAAAGAAATATGAATCCCGCATCAAGCAACTTATCTATTTCTTCTTTTACGCCTTGGAAAAATTAGGATTCATTCTATATGGCATTTGCTTTATGGGCTTAAGACCATCTACCACTCAATACAATGTTCTACCCAACTTACTTGATGGAGTTCCTTGTAATCAAAAGTGAATAGGTGTATGTACCTTCGAAAGAGCCGGAGGTAGGATTCCTTCTCACTCTCCATCACAAAGATCACCAATCTTTATTTGTTGGAGACGATCATCAACTTCTTCTTCGATAATTTTATGGGGTCATGGTTGGTGTGATCGGGAAGATATCCATGATCGAAACATCAACCTCACTTTCTTCATCTTCAAAGTGTCCACTTCACCGGGTACTAGAGTAATCAGAGGATGTCCAATCATCGCTCATCACTTGAATCCACTGTGTTCTACTTTTATGATGTCGAGGATCACATTTATCTTCACCCTCTCTCTACCACGTCCAAGTGTCATGAAACCTTCATTCCAAAGAGTTTTTGCATGAACTCTCCTTAGCCATGGTCTTCCCAAAAAGCATTGGGTACGCAATAAAGCACCATTTTTCATCACCCGAAAGTCTACCACACATACAACACCCATAACAGATATTGCCACATTTGAAACTACACCTTTCGGTTTAGTTTTTCCTTTATTTAATGACCTTAACATAAGTGTCAAGGGCGATCAATTTTTAAACCCAACATATTCATTACTGCACTGGTCATTACATTAATCGCAGCACCTCCATCAACTAAGACATCATGAATTGAAATACCATTACATAATACCTCAGCCAGGAGCATAGGATCTCGCTCCGCCTCCAAAACAGGGACCTCAACCTCCTTCCTTCTTCGAGCATTGAGTCCACCTCGCAACTCCCGCCTCTTCTCGAAGACATAGCCAAGAGTTGACCATATGTAATATTTGCAGCCTTTTGGACAGATCTTCCAAGATGGAGTATGGTCCTTGCCCCCGTGAAATCGTAAAATCCCGCACACCCAACTTTCTTCTCCTATGTTTCTTACTAGTTTCTTCTTTCATCTTCTTAGGATCATTTCCATCTTGATTATCTTTTTCTTTCTTTCTTTTTGTTACAAACACATCTACTTCATTATTTTGCTCTTATCTACTACATCAAAAGAATTCACAGTGCTTTTCCTTTATCATTATCTCCTTACCAGATGTAGAAGCTCTATCGGACAATTATACTTATAATGACCCTTTTATAACAACCATAACAAACAACTTCAGAAATATTTCTTTTGGACCTCTATCTCCTCCCCGAGAACTAAATTCCTTTCTCAAGAAGATTAATAGTTAATCGACCCATCTTTTTGAGCAGATCTTCATACTCTCAGAGATGTATTAGGAGAAATATTTGTGCTCACCGGGAGTGGTCAGGATTCAGGACCAAAGGTGCCTGGTGTAGGCTCTACTTTAGCAACAATTTCTTTGGGCTCCTCTTCCATGCTTTCTTCTTGCCTTCTCGCAATCTCCTTTGCTTGTTCAATGGTAGTCGGGCGGTCATACTTCACTCGTTGTCGATCTCTCGGCTTCATCCCAAGAATGAAGTGCTTACAGAGGAGATTATCCACGCCATTCATCAACCCATCCGCTAGTCCTTCCTTCCGGATCCGGGCATCGAGCTTCCTCCTTAGCTCTAGAACACGAGCATGATAATCCCTTATCTTCTCCTTCTCTCCTTGGGATAGCTTTGTGATCTCGATCATGAGATCTCGCATATTTTCGTTGTTCACCAAATTCTTCAAGAAAACTTTCGCTTAATAAATCCCATGAATTTTTCACATTATCACCTAGTGTTTCAAACCACCTAAGTGCCGATCCATCCAAAAAGGTAGGAAAAATTCAGTCCATTGTTCCCTTCTTATAAGGCCATTACAAATACAAGATCGCTTAAACTTCTTGAATGAAAGAAGAAGCATCTTCATTAGATTGAGCTGAAAAACAGGAATCTTTCCCATTTTCAAAAGTAACCACCGTGAAATACCAACCCACAAGTACAATCAACAAGACTTATGTGCACAAATAATTGGAATTACTATAGAAATGACCATGGTAAACTATGGTAAAACTTGACTTACCATGTAAACTATGGTAAAACTGATTTTACCGTGGTAAACACTATTCACTGTGGTAAAAGTATTATCGTAAAAAGTGGTAAATACTATTCACGGTAAAAGTGACTTTATCGGTAAATACTATTCCCAAAGCAAAAAGGACTTTACCAAGGTAACTACTATTCATGGCAAAAATGACTTTAACATGGTAACTACTATTCACGGTAAAAATGACTTTACCATGGTAACTACTATGCACAGTAAAAACAAGGTTACCCTCCAATTGATTTTTGACTAAGTGGGAATATCTCTCCGTAAAATCCACTAACGAGGAATGGTCCCTAAGAACGGAACCAAAATGTCATCACCAATCCCAGACTATGATAATTCTTCACCGGAACTCCTCGTGCTATGATTATTTACTAATGCATAGCCTTTAGTTTCGTGGATGTAACTGAAACAAAACAACAACCGAACACAAGAATACCATTGACTATGATAAGACGTAATGATGACAAATCTGAAATATCAAAATAAATTATAATATTAACATGAAATGTTACAATCTCACCCATGAGATACTTCAACAAGACTATGGGAGAAACTTTACAATTACACCTCTCGATGGCTTCTTCAACACACCTTTAATCGATGGCTTCCTTCGCACACTTCCTACAATATTTCTCACTACTTCTTTCTATGCTAAATGAGGGGGTGGCCTCTATTTATAGAACTTCCAGCTTATCCATCCTATCTCTAAGATAGGATAAGAAATCCACTCGACGAATCATATTCCATACCTTAACTCTTATCTCGTACATGTAAGCTTATCTCGTTAAGATAAGATAAACCTTATCATTTTACATGGGTTCCACATTTTTAGACTTTTTACAAATAAAATACACAAAATATTTATGACCTCACTCCTTGTCCTTATTACCAATATAATATTTCTAATTCCTAATCATGTAGACCCTACTTCTCTAATTACCCAAACTTTGACATTTTAACATTACCTGACCACTTACGACAAATATTTATTTTTACAACATTCCTATCACAGTACTCCACATTTTGACTGCATCTACCGTTACTCGACGCTACACATTATAACATCCATCTACACTACATCGATTATGTGTATCAAGATCTAAAAGACGATAAGCTCTCATGTCCTCATAATACCTACAAATATCAAGGGTTTACTCTTCGTATCCAAAGTTTTCCTTTTCTTTTTTGGTACAAAGGCCCAACCACTCAAAAAAATGAGACATTTGACTTAATGTTGGACCAAAATTCCTCCGAGTCAAATGCTCAAGTGATACGTGTGGTGTGTAATTTGGAATAGCACAATTAACTACTTCTGCCTAATAGATAGGAGGTAAATATCTAGAATGCATCATACAGTTAGCCATTTCCTTCAAAGTTCTATTCTTCCGTTCTACTAAGTCATTATGTTGTGGAGTATGAGGAACAAAATGTTGGTGAATAATGCCTTGAGTTGCCAAAAAGTCAGAAAATTCATTGCTGAAGTACTCCCCCCATTATCAGTATGAAGGTTCTTTATGCTACTAGAAGATTGTTTCTCGACCAAAGCCTTGAAGACTTTGAAGTTTGAAAAAACATCACTTTTTTACTTGAGAAAATAAACCCAAGTACACCTCAAGAAATTATCAATAAATGTAAGTGCATACTTAGCTCCATTGAAAGATGGGTTAGGAAAACCATCAAGTCTTTATGCAATAGCTCAAGTGGTGAAGGAGATCTCTTAGACAAATTCTTAGGAAAATGATATTGGTGATGTTTCCTAATGCACAACCATGACAAACTCCCTCAAGATAAAAAACTCTAGGAAGACCATCTACCATACCATGAGTGCTCAACTCCTTCAAATATATATAATTGAGATGTCAAAATCTTTCATGCCAAAGCTTACTCTCTGAATCTGCGTGAGAAACCAATCTTGTCCCTATAGAAGAAGTTTCATCAAAACCCTCAACGTGATATAGTCTAGAACTATGATCAACAATAACCTAAGCAACCAGTGAATGAGGCTCCAACAAAGTTCATTCTTCTGCTCCATGTGGTGTAAAAGTCACTATTTTTCCTTGACTAGAATGACAAATTTGATATACATAAAGTAAATTTGTAGCTATGTTAGGAACATATAGTGCATCTTGGATATTGCCACCATCAAGTTGTATATCACCTTTTCCTTTAATAGAAAGAAAAGAAGAATCTCCAACCTTAATTTTGGAAGTAGAACGAAAACCTAGAGAAAAAAAAAGACTCATTGGAAGAAATCATGTGATAAGAAGCACCAAAATCTATAACTCAACTGTTTGCAAGTGGTGACTGAGATCTTCCAACAACATTAAGTGCTTTGCCATGCTAATTAGGAGGTGACGTGGAGATAGAAATTATGTTTCTTGATTGCATCCTTTAAGGCTTGCATTCACTTATAACACCTATGTTCTTCATGATTACTACC